>OX101785.1:7595033-8010123 GCA_944452715.1 Ophion slaviceki
GATTTCAGGCCTAGCTGAACCTCTGAATGATAACGCGGTTTCAGGCTCTTGCACACAGGCTTGACCAAAGGCTGGTAGAAAAGCCTGTACTAAGCCTGAAACGACGAAACAACAAGGCTCAAAACGAGCCTTAATGAAGCCTTCACGAGCATTTATGACCAGGCTTTTCCCAAACTCTTCCCGATGCTATATGAGGCCTGTTTTTAGTTTTCCATATTCTACATTGGGGTAAATTTAATAAATTTGGAAAGAATTCATTTGATTTATTATATATATTTATTATTTGTTACAAAATATATATAAAAAATATTTTTTAAAACAATACTTTATTTTATTGCGTACTTTTATTTTCGTATATACTTTTTTGTGTACCTCATAAATATCGATAAGAGCATATGTTTGAATGTTCTGAGCTGCCTCCTTCGCTTTCGTTTTTCGTGCCTTCGCACCCGACAAATTTATTGCTAAATTTTTTTTCATAAAAGTACAGAAAAAATATTATTTTAAACTTATTTTATTTTATCACAACCTGAAACAAGCCTGCATCCAGCCTTGATTTTTCAGCCTCAAAATTCACCGGCTGAATAAAGCTTGAAATAACCCTGAGTTTAGGCTAGGCAGCCAGTCTTGGTTCCAGGCTGCTCCAAACGATGCAATGAAACCTGGGCCAGGTCTGTCTCACTCAGGCTCGGTGAAACAAGGCTCGCACAAGCTTGTTTCCATCGTTAGCCTTTTAATTTCCTACCTGGGATATTGTTTGTTGATTACCTACTTGCCAAGGTAGTATATGAGTGTATACATACGCTTGCTCGCATTTCCTGATAGGCAAAGAGACAGAAAAACGTACACAGATCACTATCCGAGCGAAAAAGGCCTGGAGTGCAAAGGGTCATTTCACAAGTATCGCAAAATCATAAGCGTAAGCGCACGCTGTAAGCATAGCACTTCCGTGCGTGGTACAACTCACAGGACGAACTTTTATCCTCGTATGATGGTGCGTTGCTTACGCGAAGCGCTTTGCTTGTAGCCACCTGGCGGATTGTTGGCGCAATACATGCAGGTAATGTCTTCCCGGCGGGAACATTGATATTTCCCAACATGACGACAAGGCGTTCAAAAACCACGAATGACCTGCTTTACTTTTTTGCCTCATAAAATAATTTGGCTATTCTTTATGCTCAAATCATTAGTTATCGTAATACCGGTATTTATGATAAGCATTGTTATCCTCGTCGATTATCATTGATGAAATGAATGCTTTTAAGGCGTTACCCCCACTTGTAGCGCAAAAAGGCCTATTTCATGATTTTTTTAAAAGAAAACTACAAAACTTTTTTAATCGATCAATATACGATATTAAAGAACACATCTTGAAGAACTTTCAGTAATTTTTTTATTGAAAAATATTACATTGTTTAGTGGCAAATGGCCGTCAATGAAATAATGTTTTTGTATACACGGTTTGCGGTGACCAACATTGCGGCGAAGTGGATCATCTGAAAAAAAAATGCGGATGGATTTAGTTAAATATAAGTATAAACTAGTCTTTAATCGAAGGATTTTAAAAAATATTCATCTTTCACAAAATGGCGGACAGTCAAAGTTAATGGTTCGATTTTAACCAAAAAAAACGGCCGTTTTTTGGCTATAAAACGGCCATTTTTTTCGAAAAAAAAAAATCGAACGATTAAAGACTACATTTTTATGTATTAAATAAGCCTGCAAAATTTCAAGAAGATCGGTTTATTAGTGTTCGAGTAATCTTGGTCACCGACTTCAGAAATGCCATTTTGAGAAAAACGTGTTTAAAGTTTCAATTTCAGTTTACACGAAGAAAATATTTTTTTTTGTAAACTTACATAGAGTCATCTATTCCGGGCATCAAAAAAAAACTGCACTTCAAATTGCACTTCAAAAAAATGCAATAAAATAAATCGATTTTTTCAAAATCGCAAGTGGGGGTAACCCCTTAATGATGAATAGAATTACAACCGATGTATTAGTTTCATCCCAATCAATTGTAAATGGCTTCGATAAGGTGAAAAGCAAAGTAGCTTTACTTTAGTTCTTACAGACAGGCTCCACTTTTCAGAACATGTCAATGTTCTGGCCGGGTAGACATTACGTGAAGATGTACTTGCTCGCAATGTATCCCGGTCAGAAGATTGGAATTCCCAACCATAGAGGGTACGCCGTAAAAAAGGATTTTGCGATCTTCCAGGTTTGTTCCATGGGAGGGCCCGGTCAGGTAAATCAGACAAGGCAAGTCTGGTCAGAGCACAAAGTAGGGAATGCCGTTTTTCATGCATAAAGCTTCCATTCAGCGATAAGCGTAGGCACCTCCCTATGTTGATACGATTTTTTTCAATGATACATTTTATAGAAACGACGTAGACGATCAATCTAAAATTTGAAGGGTACATTCAGAAAATGACAAAGAATTTACTGTATAAGTTTCATTCAAATGGTAATATTTTGTCAATTGTCCCGAAACTCCTTAATGATCTTCAGTCCAAATACGTAAGAAACCTTTTTGGATTATATTAAAAATGAGGCAATAACATAATTAAAATGAATTTTCGTTGCATTCCAACGATGCAAACTTCAACATCGTATGAACGAGCCTGTACCCAGCCTGTATCTGTATGCATATCACGCTTGATGAAAGCACAGGAGGCTTTTGTCAGCGTCGACACGTTTGCCCAATTCACGAGGGACGGAACATTAAATATAATACGCACGCGGATATAAAAAATGGAGGTACGCTCTTGGGTCAATGGGATAAGACACGCCAACTTCCGGTTTCACGATACAATACATAACATATACAAAATGAGTTTAAAAAAAATATAATCAGATTAAGCCTCGACTGGAGGTGACACGCAACTGCTGAATAATGAACAAAAAGAAGGAATCATTTCCCATGGAATGACTCAGACTGTAAGGCAGAAAATGACGTTGTGCTTTGTATCGTCAGAATGCAACAACTTTTTTATTGTCAATTTTTGTCTTCTCCATCTTTATCCTTATCGGGCTATATTTAGGTGGGTCAAAAAATTGCATTTTCAAAAAGTTGTATAAAATTAACCAAAAATAATATAAAATTGCATTCCAAAATCGGCCGGGCGAGCGTCATATACTTCAAACTTTAAGGCGTTACCCCCACTTGTAGCGCAAAAAAAGGCCTTTTTCATGAATTTTTTTAAAGAAAACTACAAAACTTTTTTAATCGATCAATATACCATCTTAAAGAACACATCTTGAAGAACTTTCAGTAATTTTTTATTGAAAAATATTACATTGTTTAGTGGCAAATGGCCGTCAATGAAATAATGTTTTTATATACACGGTTTGCGGTGACCAACATTGCGGCGAAGTGGATCATCTGAAAAAAAATGCGGATGGATTTAGTCAAATATAAGTATAAACTAGTCTTTAATCGAAGGATTTAAAAAAATATTCATTTTTCACAAAATGGCGGACAGTCAAAGTTAATTGTTCGATTTTAACGAAAAAATTGAACGATTAAAGACTACATTTTTATGTATTAAATAAGCCTGCAAAATTTCAAGAAGATCGGTTCATTAGTGCTCGAGTAATCTTGGTCACCGACTTCAGAAATGCCATTTTGAGAAAAACGCGTTTAAAGTTTCAACTTCAGTTTACACGAAGAAAATATTTTTTTTGTAAACTTACATAGTCATCTATGTACTTACACTTCAAAAAAATGCAATAAAAAAAAACGATTTTTTCAAAATCGCAAGTGGGGGTAACCCCTTAAACGCGTTTTTCTCGAAACATTGTTTTCAAAGTCGGTGGACATGATATCTCGAGAACCACTTGATGGATTGTTTCGAAATTTACAGGAGATACGATGAGAAACATTAAAAGGTCGTTGACGATCTCACTTTTTATAAAACGATCTTTATTTTTTTATAGTTACCTAAAAATGACGACTTTTTTCATAGACCTCGTATGCTCGAGTTTCAATTCGTCGGCACGTTGTTAAAAAAAATGATTAAAAAAATCGCCGATCGTCAACGACTCGTATTTATTGTTAACTTGAATAACCCGTTCGGTTTGTAGATTTCGGATGGATCGTTTAAGCGGGAGAATGTCCACCACGAAACTTCGCGAAAAAATATCATCATCTCCCGGCTGCCGTGTTTTTGTTGTTTCTCTGTACTTTTTTGGTGATTTTTTTAAATGGCTCTCAATATATGTACCGTGTTAAAAAAAATTGCTTTACTTTATCACCAAAGAGAAAAATCGGAATTTGGCCATTTTTTCACGTCTCTAGGTAGATGTAGCCCCTTAACGAAAGTTTTTTTCTACAAATTTAGGTCCCGAATGCCTAATAAGAATTCGTAAAAACGTTTGAGGGATTTTCACAGCCTCGAACTGCCAAAAAAATTGAACAATAAAAAATAATAAATTTTCGTCGCATACCATTGATGCAAACTTCAACATGATGGGGTAGAAATGTGATTGTAGCTTTGTCGTCTTTTCGATCCGTAGTAGGAGGTGAGCCCGGGGATGAGGCACGAAGGCCTAGACTGATCCTTCATCCCTCGACAGAACAAACGGACGCGAGAGTTGCTGAGAAGATATTCGGAAGCTGAGTCTGACAAGGGAAAACGGAAATGTCGATGGCCTCGATCGAAACGTTGGGGACGGCCAAGGGGGTCGACAATGTCGAGCCACCGAAGAAATTCGTCAATCCAAATTTGGTGTCGCTCAAGTGCCTTTTCTTTCTCTTCTTCGGTGGTGAGTACAGTAATTGAATTTTACTTAAGGGGGAGATACATTCAATCCTCACTTGCCGCTGTGGGGTCCGCAAAAAAAACCCCAACACTTTTTTTCTTATGCGAAAATGTATTTATGATGTGTATTCTACAGAAGTGTGGCAAATAAGCGTTAAGGGGTTAGGCCGAAAAAATTGGCTTTTTGGGGATTTTTTTTTCAGAAAAACTACAAAATAAATCGTGATTACAAAAAAGGGTGTTTATCATACATATCAGTGACTGTATACAATAATTTTTTTGAAGCGATTAATTTCAAAATCGCGGCTGTGCAGCGTTTATCTCAAAACTACTTTTTTTAAGTTGGCCGAAAACATAACTCAGACAATTTTCAACCGATTCACTTGAAATGTTGAATATACCTTGAAATATATAATGAATACATTGTCTATGGAAGTACGTAGGATTTTTTTTTTATATTGCATACTTCATTTTTTATTAACAATTATCTAACGATTTTTTAGGCAAATTATTGTATACAGTCACTGACATGTATGATAAACATCCTTTTTGTATTGTCGATTTATTTTGTAGTTTTTCTGAAAAAAAAAATCCCCGAAAAGCCTATTTTTTCGGCCTTTAGAGTTGCCTGAGGTCTTAAGGTTAACGAGCATGCGCTCTTGATTTCTGTAGATTTTGTTCAAATTCTAACCAGACATTGTTCATGTCATTATGCATGTTTGAGTGAATTTCAGAACATTCGACTATTTAGATTGGGAGATAATGGGTTTTAAAATTGCAACTTTTAACACTGCAGGGTCTGCATTGACCGAAAGTCAGGTCACATAATTCGTCGTACTATTCTATTGTGTTTATAAGTTTCGAAAAAAAAAATTATGTTTAGATAGCAAACTAGTTAGGGAAAGAGTGAAAGAAGTTTGAATTGCCTTTACTATTCAGTTTTGCTAAAACGTTCAGTAAAGACAGAATACTTATCCATAAAAAATATTTGTCCCCTATATATATATATATATATATATATATATATATATATATATATAATAGAGTTTTATTTGCACAACTTGTTATAAAGTTTTTTACAAAGTCTCTTTTCTTACAATCAATCTCATTCACAAACTTACACCTAACAACTTACGTCTATAATTCTAACCTATATCCTAACCACTACGGATCGCTGTCGCTCTCATCTTTTTCCTCTTTTTTCATTTTTGCACATAATGCCTCTATTTCTTTGAAGTAGCGGCAAATTCCCACATTTATTTTCCCGCTTAACATATTAATGATCTCCCCCTTTATGGCAACCTCGTCAACTCCTTGTATCCACTCCTCCGCTTCTTTTCTTGCCTCTTTTGGCATCATTTCCCAGCCTTTTTTGCAAATTAGAAGGTGCTCCACCGTCTCAAATTTCTCCTCACAAATCCTGCACCGCCAATTTTTCTCCCCCTTCTTTCCCGCCCTCCATACATTTCCACATCTTATTCTTGCCCACAATTCTTTCACCCTACCCTTCACTCCTTCCTCCTTCCAGTATTTCCATGGGCTTTCTTCGTTCTCCACCAAGTACTTGTATAAACTATTGTATGATGATTTTTGTACTCTTTCTTCTTCCTCCTCCAGTATTTTTTTCTTTAGGTTTTCTAATCCTTCTTTCACCTTTTTTTCTAGTTCACCCTCGTCTGTCTCCTCTCTTATCATCCCTACTAGATCCTCAATTCCCATTTCCATTAATACTTTTTTTTAAATCCTTTCCCCACTTCGAGGGGGTTCCATTCTCAATCGCTCTTAGCTCCTCTCGCAAACATATTTTTGGCCATCTCGACTCCCCCATCTTCACAACCTCTTTCAAATATCTCAACGCCCTTTCTCTAATTATGTATTCCAATGTTGGCACTCCCAACTCTCTCCTCCATATGTAATTAGGGGTCGTTCTGTGTACCCCTAGCGCCATTTTACAAAACCTGCTCTGTATTCTTTTATAGGATTCAATTTCCCCCAATTCCCAAATCTCCACTCCATACATCACTGCTGATTTTACTATTGATTCCAGCAAATAGAGTCTCTCCTCCATCATATCTCTTCCCGCTCTTTTCCATATCCCCCATACTATATTTGTCGCTTTTTGCGCTTTCCCCGCCGTTCTTTTGCTATGAACCCAGTTTGAATTTTTCGAAGTAAACCAATATCCCAAATATTTAAACTCCTTAACTATCTGAATCTTTTCCCCCTTAATCTCCCATTCGTCGTTCTTTTTACCTTTACCCCCATTCCTGAATATCATTATTTTGGTTTTTTTTAGCGTTTATTTCCATTGTATTTTTTCCGCCCATTTTTCAAGGTCCTTATTTGTCCCCTATAATAAGAAGACATATGGCAACACCGCAGAACAGTATTGTTCAATATTTCGAGAAAAATTATTATCGTGTTCCTAAAGTTGAAAACTTTTATCATAAAAAAAATTATTGCGTTATAAATATTAATATTTTATTTTGTTTATGGTATCTTCATTAACAAATAAAAGTGTTGGTTAATTCATAACTAATTAAAAACTTTGTTCGATTGGATATTACTTCCAAATAAAAATTTGTGTTGCGGTATTATTTTAAATATGCCGCGCAAACTTACGTCATTGGATACGTGGAACATGCATAATAATATGAACGATGTCTGGTTAAAATTTGAACACAATCTACAGAAATCAAGAGCGCGCGCTCGTTCTACTTTAAGCAAGGAAAAAATGCTGTTTATTCTGATTTTTTTTTTAAGGAAAGTTTTCCTCACCATTTTTGAAACTTCGAGTATGTTTTATTACTATTTTTGGCTGTAACGTGGTATTTTTTTATTTTTATTAATCGTTAGAAATGGCGGAGGTATAGTCTTCTAAACGGGGTGCGGCATATGTTGTCAGACAGCGTGACACCTAGCGTTGGTGGAATTAATCTGAAAAAAAACCACTGAAGATTTTTCTTTCATTAACGCGGTCCTCTAGTTTCTCGGCTGTTTTTTACGGCTTTGTCAATAATTTTTTACGGGCAAAGCATCGAAATAATCAATCTCATTGTTTTTGCATAATCTTTATTAACATTTAAATAAGCTTTACAAATTTTTTGAAGTCAAAATATATAATAGAATAAAAGTTATAGTGGCCGACAGGAAGACATCAAGTAAAAGAGGTGCTTGACGGTGACCAAGATTGCGGCTGTTCTGCTTATCTGAAATCAAAAAACCAAACGGCATTTTAATCTTCATATTTAAGACTAACGATTGAACTAGAGTGAATTCTAAATTACAAAAATTGACTTTTTTATACACTTTTGAAAATTACATTCTATTTTTTACTCATTTTTTCTTAAGTTTTTCGCTCGTACAAAAAAAACTATCGAAGCAATCATGATAATCCTAGTTCAATCGCTGGCTTATAACATATTAAAGATGCTGTATAAATTTGAACAAGATCGGTGCAGTAGTTTCTGAAATATCGTGGTCACCGTTTCGAAAAATGGTGTTTCGAGAAAAACGCGTTTGAAAGTATACCTGCTCCGTATACCTGCTCCGTTTCAGGGCCGTAACTTGTGAACCACTTCGAATATCGAAAAATCCTTTGGCACACATTTTCTACACATGTTGTAGATGTGATTTATGAAAAAAAAATCGATTTTTTCGACCCGAGAAACTAGAGGACCGCCTTAACACTCGTACGCAGAATATGAACCAAGAAAAGTGAGAAATTTTGAAAATCGTTGAAATGGTATGCTTTGGAACAAAAAGAGTGAATTATCCGAAAAAATGGCTGGATTTTGCAATAAAAAAATACTTAAAAAAATGTTCAAAAACATTAAGGGATCATGTTTTAGACAATAAGGTTAGAACGATTTATAACAAATTTTATCAGAATTGGTCGATTACTGTAAAATAGGGTTACTTCGAACAGGTTTTGGAAGTTTTTTGTAGGTAACTTTCTTTAACATCCTAAATTCCAACTTTTTTCGCTCCACCAGAACAATGTGTCTTATGGCTATCAAATGTATAAGAAAGTCAAGCCCCACCATCATCACCACAATTTTATATATATACATTTTTAAGTGTCAAAGTAACCTCGAGTGTGGGGTTTCTTTGGAAATGCATTGAAATGTAACTTATGTCAAATATTAAGGGTTACTTTGACGCCGTTTGGATTAAAAATTTAATATTTTATGTATTATACATGGATAACAATAATTTTTTACAATCGAATTGTCATCTTTATTGAGGAAACATTTTACATAAAAATATCAAGTACCTAGGGTACTATTATAGGCACTTAATCAGTCTTATATTGGGAGTACAAATAAGTCTCCGCCGTTTGACAAAAGATGGCCCCACAAGGAGGTTATGGCTGAAATTGTCAGATGAAAAACGTCATATCGTAAGGTTGGACATCTGGCAAGAACATAACCTTCACATATTAGCGATTTCGCGTCAGCATCACATAATTTTTTTAAAGATTAAAGTAGTCTTATCGCCAGGCTTCAATCCATAGGATTGTCATATGTTTTTTTTGAGCTTCACTAAATATATTAATAATGTTCTCTGTAAAATTACAGGGTCGTTTATCGACCTAATTACAGAGAAAAGAAATATTAAAATTGCGTATTTTTATAAAGGAATTCCGAGACGACATACAAAAACCGAATTTCCGGTCGCTACAAAAGTGTATATAACAGTGGGAATCGTCAGATTCTTAAAAATAATCAGATTCACATACTTAAGACTTGTAGTAATCCAGTGCTCTCAGAAAAAATTACGCTTATTAACCTAATTTTTATGTAATATCAAGTTTAATTTGAACTTCCGGTATTGGATTTATTACCACTTGCTACGATAAAGAGACGTGACAGCGAGGCAACAGCTGACTGTAGTCCTAACCTCATCTCACTCATTCGAATTTCCACACATATTTCATTTTTAACCGACATATTTCGCCGACACAAATTTTCCACGCTTTTTACCAGTCGTGGCCCGAATACAATGCTTTATATTTCCCGCACCTGACATTGTTTTGACAGATCGACGTTGAAAAGCATGGAGGTTAAACTCGCCTGGTTGAGTAAAAAGAGACGAAGATAGAACCAATATTGCCAAATATCAAACCTAGAAATACTGCGCGAATCGTTGGAACAACTATTTTTTTTATTTTTTTCTAATTAAATGTGAACATTCATTAAACAGTTTACACATGGAAAATTTAGTTATCACAATTTTTTTTTGCATATGTTAAAAATATAAATTGTACAAGTCTTAAGTATGATCAGTGGTATGACTAGTATGAAGCGATAGGAATACCTTAATTTAAAAAAAACGACGTAACATCCACAAGTACTAATAAAACATACTCTAAGTCTCAAAAATGTTGAAGAAATATTTCCTTTGAAAAAAAGTAATGAAAATCAGCAATTTTTTTCCTCGCCCAAAAGTATCTCATCTCCTTAAGGCCTTAGGCCACAGTAACGGGTATAAAATCATGTGCGAATTCAACAATTTTTTTCCGTATGAAAAAATGATTCACTCATAAAATTAATTACACATCTACACTAGGCAAACGAATTAAAGGATATTGAAAAAGTCCGTCAATTTTAGGGTCATTTTCAAATAGCTGTAACTCCTCGAAAAATGATCGTACAGCAAAATAAAAAAAAAGCAAATGGAAAGTGTGAATCTCTAGTTTTGAGATCTTGAGCTCGAACATTTTTCGCATTAGCCAATTTTTAGCAGCCATCAAAAAATCAAAGTAAAAAAAAAATTTTTAATTTTTGCTCATCTTTCACAGTCTGCACGGACTTTAATATTTTTTTTTTGAATGATCGGATTAAAGGGATCGTCTAGCTGGATTCTTCCCCTTCAATTTGAGCGGTGGGAGAGCTCTGTACGATTTTTTCTCGCTGAGTTATCGATGTTCAAATAAAAAATGACACTTTTGACTTTGATGACTGATTACTCGGAGACTAATGGTCGCACAGAAAAAAACCAGAGGGTTTTGGAAACTTTTAAGTATTCTCTATAAGATGCTTTTATCATTTTTTTATCAAGATTTTTTTTATGCGGAAAAATGGATTTAAAAAAAACGTGAAAAATGGAATGTTTACGAATATTCTTTTAACTAAGGATTATTTTGCCAATATCGAATAGATAAAAAAAATTCGGTTTTTTTATGACCTCAAAGTATCCTAAAAAAGCTCTCAAAAGTTTAAACCCATGTGATTTTTTTTTTCATTGTGTTCCGAATGATCGAAATTGTGGTTTTTGCCAAAAATCGATTAAAGGCCACTACCACCTTTTATTCGTCTTTTGAGAATCACAATTTTTTTTGGCACTGATCCGAATTTCCGGTGCTAAAAAATGTTGATTGTTGAACAACGGGAACAAAGTTTGGTTTAATGAAAAAAAAAATTAATTAAAAAGTTTTTTTTACAAAAAAAAATTAATTATAAAAAATCGAAAAAAAAATTGTTAGATTTTTTTTTATAGCGCTGAACGTTTTTCATGATACGACGAGCGATTGGAGTTGTTTAAATTTATGAGTGAAACATTTTTTCATACGAAAAAAAATTGTTAAATTCGCTCCCGATTTTGTACCCGTTACTGTGGCCTAAGGCCCTAAGCTTCGTATCAATTATCATCGACGACACAATTTGTATAATTTATTTAACGTGTGTATTTCCGATGTATTTCACACTCGTAATGAAAATATTTTTCAGGAATGGGCTGCTTGTTTCCATTTCTTCCGCTTCACATGCTAGCGGTCGGTCTGACCCTCGAGGAGGCAAGGCTCGTCTCGATAATATCTCCCATTGTGGCGCTTCTCGGGCCGTTGATAGCGAGCCCCATCGCTGACAAGCTCGCGGCGCGTCAGGGAGCGCGCGAGAAGCCTTCGACCGGGCGTTACTTGCGTGTGATGATAGCGATCGCTTGCTTTCTCGCGGCAGTAATGTACTCGCTGCTTCTCCTCGTACCGGTGGTCGAGAGGATCGAGCTGCCGCGCGAAAGGAGGCCAAGCCTGAAGTTCTCGTGCGACCGGGAGGGCGCTACTGTGCTTCAAGCCCGCAGTCGGGACTTCTCGACGTGTTACAATTGGACGAGCGAGAGTCGGGTCTGCGCGATACTCTTGACTAATTGCAATTACGCCTGCAATCCGGTCTGGCCGAAGCAAACGCGTCCGTTTTACACTGACGAGGGCCAAGTGACGAATCTACCGACGACTACGAGCGATGACGAGGACACTGCCGTTAGTCCACTCGAGATGGAACTTAACGGCGAAGTCGAGTGGAGGAAAAAGGTCATTAGTTGTGTGAAGAAATTGGGCCAGAGAGAGAGAGAGTGGGAGGGCGGGGGTGTACACGAGATTTCCGGTAACCTTGATTAAGGGGTTAGGCCACTGTAACGGTCCAAAAAAAAAGGTTTTTTCACGAATTTTTTGCTTCCAAAATTGAAGGTAATTGAAAAAAAACTTTTAAGGGTGTTATCGGGCATACATTAAACTTTATTATCAAATTTTTTTACAGCAAAAAAAAAACAAAATGGCGGTTCCACAGCTATCTTCCCGGGGCATGTTTTGCTTGCAGGGCTCCGCGGCACGCAGCACCACTGGTGCACTTTTGAATCTAGAACAAAAAAAAACCATCAGTCTAGAGGGTTATAGCTAGAGAATGTCGATCGGATTTTAAAAAGTATCAATTTTTGTGGATTTGGCGTGCGTTTGAAAAAAAAATTGATTTTTGACGAAAAAAACGGCTAGTTTTTTGTTAATAAAAAATCAATAAATAAAGTTATTGAAAATCCCGATCGACATTCTCAAGATAATGTTAATGTTCACATCTGGTCAAAATTTCAAGTAAAAAAAAATGAAAATTGTTCGAGTGATGCTGCGTGCCATTTTGAAAAACCGTATTTCGAGAAAAACGCGTTTAAAGTTTTGCGAATAGCTCTATTTCCTAAGGAAAAAACTATTGCGAATTGCTCTATTTCCTAAGGAAAAAATTTTTTTCTCGCACGGGACCTTTTTTTCCTTATTCTAGAGGGTTTAAACTATTTTTGAAGCCAATAAAAAAAAATCGATTTTTCAAAAAATTTACAGTGGCCTTACCCCTTAAGGAGTTTCGGGACAATCAACAAAATATTACCATTTCATTAAAATTTATACAGTCAATTCTTTGTCATTAACTGAAAGCACTGTCGTCGAACATCCATAAGTGAATATCCAGAAGTCGGATATCCATAAGTACGAATATCCATAAGTTGAATATCCATAAGTGAGTATAGAGTAGAAATGAGTGCCAGAAATGGCGAGAGATAGAAATAAGTGAGTTTGTTTGGGTTTGTTTGTTTGTTTGGCTTCCCTCTATACTCACTTAGGAGCAGAGTTGGGCGTAATTCTATTTATAGATACGAATACGAATTTATTCACATCGTGATTTTCATGTGAATATAAATACAAATTTATTCATGCTTCAATTATTTGTATTCACATGCATGCATACAAATACAATTGTATTCCCAAATATTCTGAACATGCAAATAAATTCACAGAAAAAATTGTGAATATTCACAAAAAATGTGAATATTTATAAAAAATCCTGTGAATTAAAAAAACATCACATCAAAATATGTGAATGCAAATGTATTCACAAAAAATTGTAAATACAAAAAAATTCACAAAATAAGTTGTGAATTTTTTCGCATTTAAGACAAATTGAAATTAAATTCACAATGATTAGATTAGAATTTACACCAATAGTGAGTTCTTACGTATTTTGAGAGAAAACATTGCGTCGAGGCGAAGAAATTTTTGTCAAAAATGTTGCGAGTTTCAAATATTACATTATAAATATGAAAAAATTCACAAAATGAGTCGTGAATTTCCTCAAGTTAAAGAAAATTACAATCGAATTCACGACGATTATATTAAATTGTACACCACAAGTGAGTTCTTACGCTTTTCTTTCCTTCCTGCTTTTCTTCAACTTGAGGAAATTAACAACTCATTTTGTGAATTTTTTCATATTTATAATGTAATATTTGAAACTCACAACTTTTTTTGCAAAAATTTCTTTGCCTCGACGCAATGTTTTCTCTCAAAATACGTAAGAACTCACTGTTGGTGTAAATTCTAATCTAATCATTGTGAATTTAATTTTAATTTGTCTTAAATACGAAAAAATGAACAACTTATTTTGTGAATTTTTTTGTATGAAAAATACAATGAAGAGTTTTGTAAAAACTCTTCATTGCCCCATCGATATCTTTATGAAAGGTTATCTGTAAATCAAAAGTCAACAATTTATCGACATCTATACAAATGTAGTTATGCGTAGCCGTTTTTTATTTTGGTTTTTTTTTTTACAAAATTCCGACGGTTTGGACATTTTTTCCTATTTTCAAGGCCCTTTTTCTGTATTCAAGCAGTCTTTAAAAATAGTGATTATCAAATGTTAAAAACGCGGATACGTACAACCTTAGTCACTGCGATTATAAAAAAGTTTTCAAAAAATTGAAAATCGGTTGATACGTTTTTAAGTATTCGTTCGGACAAGGTCGAAAAAACTAGTTTCGAGAAAAACGCGTTAAGGTTTCGTTCCGTATTTCTTGATATAAAGTCATGTTTTTTTCTAGAATATTGATACTTACATTGAAGTACCTAGTCGCGGGCGATATGACGGTTCTTCGTCTTTATGATAGTTCACAAAATAATAAGAGCCTGCACTTTATCTATTGTTAATGATGCACCTGTAGGGACTGAGGGCACTAACCGGTCGCGCTACCTGTTCTCACTAAAGTCACTATAACTCCGTCAATTTTCGGACTTGTGAATAAAAATGTAGCCAACATTTTTTTTCAATACATGTACTTTCCAGAATTGTGACGAACGGTTTTACGCGTGAAAAAGTGTGAAAATGTTTGCATCGTTGGAACGCAACGAAAATGATTTATTTTTGTATTCATTTTTTTTTTATTTTTACAGATCGAAAGCTACGGCAAACTTTTGGGTGGTGATCGGAAATTCGAACGATCAATATTCAGGACTGAAATTTCGAATTCCGTAATGACGAACGTTCCAATATAGATAGATCAATCTTATGTTAGTCTGTAAAATGGTTAATCGATATTGTGAATGCAAAAATATCGAAGTTGATTTGTAGCGAAAACAAATATCAGATTTAACGAAATAATGAGAGATATAATATCGATTCGCCTGTATATATACACCAAACAATTCGAGACGTCAAATTGTCGAATTGTAAATATTACGACAGTTTACAATGTCGAATTCATTAAAGCGAAGGACCAGAAAGTCGATCAGTTAAAGTAGCGATGGGCCAAAGTGGCGAACGGTCCGGATAGCGAAAACTTGGGATGGAGCAATACTACATGCGCTTCAGAATGAAGATGGCAGATGGCGTTAGTGGTCAGTCGGGTCAGGCAGCCATGCCATGTTCGCTATTTAGGCATTCGCCATTTCGGACCATCGATCATTTGCGTTTCTAAGATCTACACATTCGACGTTTGTAGTCTCGATATATGGTTTTTTGCTATAGACGGTATAACGAATATTAGATACGAATATTATTTAAAAATTGAAAAAGTAAAGTTTAAGGACTGGTTACTGGATTAAAAAATGCTGAAAAATTAGTTGATTATTTTCAAAGGTATACCAAGCGTTTGATATTAATGTTAACATGAACGTGAGATTAAAGCGATCTTAATATTTGATGTGTGTTAAGTGATTATCGACTATTGGGTAAATTTTATTTAGAAAAAATAATTGCTAACGAAACCAGTTATTTGTCAGGCCGGCCTCTCCTCCCCCCAGAAAAAAATGCTGGCTACGCCAATGTTGGAAACCTGCAATACGGTGGCACAAATTTGAGCTCTATTTTTTTCCTTTTTCTCACCATCCAATAATCTTCGTTGCAAAAAAAATGATCACCGAGACTGCGAGCGGTCAAAAAATATTTAGAGATCGCTCAAGCCTCCCAAAAATTCTAATTTTCATTAAAAAATCGTTTTTTTTTTCGTCCACTTCTCACCCATGAATTTTACGCTTTATAATTTTTAAATTAAGCTCGCGAAAAAATCCGATTCTTTAATGAAAATTTGAATTTTCGGGAGACCTCAGCAACCTCCAAATATTTTTTGACCGCACGCAGCTTTCGCGACAATTTTTTTTTTAAGATAATAGGATGGTGAGGAAAATAAAATAAAATAGAGTTCAAATTTGTGCCACCCTAACCTAGAACCAAAATCAATCAAAAAAGTTTTTTAACATCAGAAAAATGAAGAGGCAAAAAAATTAAAAAGTATTTCCGTTGCATTCCAACGATGCAAACTTCAACAACATTCACTTTTGCCATGCTTCAAAAAAACTTTTCTGGGAGTCTTTTTCGATAATCTCAACGAATATTGCTTTTTGAGATCCACCAATAATGTTGTTTTTCTCCATTTCACAGGATCATCAGGATGGCGAGAGCATTCGAAAAGTACGACGTTACGTGATACCGGAAAGTGAGCCACCTCACGTGTGCTTCAACGAGGGTGACATTCGCGTTTGCCACGCCTACACGAGCTTCTCCGGCAGCATACCTGTGAACGCGAGCTTCCGAGAGGCGATCGTTTCACGCGATCGCCGAGAATCGTGCTCGTATCCGATTGCCGAGGACATAAGATGCAGAATACCTCGGGAGCTCGAAAGAACAATGGCGAAATTCAACCAAAGTTGCACCGTCGAGTGTGACCTATTGGA
Organism: Ophion slaviceki; assembly: GCA_944452715.1. Taxonomy (NCBI): domain Eukaryota; kingdom Metazoa; phylum Arthropoda; class Insecta; order Hymenoptera; family Ichneumonidae; genus Ophion; species Ophion slaviceki. Next base: position 7,611,567 of record OX101785.1, read on the forward strand.
CCCGTTTATGCGCCCAGGTACTTTTGAAATACACTGGACTCCTAATATTTGAGGTCGAAGATACCTTTAGGCGAGAAAAAATGGCTGATTTTCATGATTTTTTCAAAAACAAAGATTTCTTCACCATTTTTGAGACATAGGGTGTGTTTTATTATTACTTTGGCTGTTTCGTGGCATTTTTCATCTATATATATAAAAGGCAAAGTCCTGACTGACTGGCTCATCATCGCTCAGCCAAAACAGCGAACTGTAGAAACGGTAAATTTGGAGGGCATGTTGATTTTATTATGTAGACACCGTTTGAGAAGGGATTTTTCGAAATTCAACCCTTAAGGGGAGAAAAGGAGTGGCCAAGTTTGTATGGAAATTCGAAAAAATCTGGTCTTAAGATTTACTTGAAACTTAGTATTAATGCTCTTCAACACAATTAATCAAATACGTATTTTTTTTTTTCGAAATTCAACCCCTTAACGACAGGGGGTGGCAAAGTTTGTACGGAAAATTGAAAAAAATCGGGTCAAATGTACTTGGAACATCGTATAACTGCTCCTAGACACAATTAAAGAAATTTCAGATTTTTTTGGAAATTCATTCCTTAAGGAGGAAAGGGAGTAGCAAAGTTTGTATGGTGAAAGAAAAATCTGGTCAGATTCACTTGAAACTCAGTATCAATGCTTTTCAACTCAATTCTACGTGGTAGTTATTAAAACATTTCAGGAGCATATTTCATTAAGGAATCATCAGTGTACCGTGTCGGAAAATAGGTTTCGCGATTTTTTCGACGGTTTAAATACGCTAATCAGTCTGATTTTTTATGTCACATCAAAGCACTCGTGAAGTACAGAAAATAATGTTTTTATCTGAAAAAGATTAATCTGAAAAAAGAAACCAACGAAGATTTTTCGTTCGTTAAGGACATGGCTCATTAGTGCAGTCGGTAAAAATCCTACTGCCAAGTTCTCTCTCACAGACGGACCACATTTCGGGTAAACGAAGAGAAAGACGTTGTTCGTAGTTCAACAGAGTGGAAGGTCTTTCTCTTCTTTTTTCAAAAAAATCAACCGTTTAGGAGAACACTGGGAATCTGCAAATCAGCTATCTCTCTCGCACGCGTAGCCGCTCGGTCGGTGTGACACAGGGCCTTAACTTATACGCAGAATATGAACACTTATACGCAGAATACGAACTTAGGAACACTTATACACAGAATATGAACTCATGAACACTTATAAGCAGAATATACACTTATACGGTGAATATGAACTTATGAACAGTTAAACGCAGAATATGAACTCACGAACACTTATAAGCAGAATATGAACACTCATGCGCAGGATATGAACACCTATACGCAGAATATACACTTATACGCAGAATATACACTCATACGCAGAATATAAGCTTCTACGCAGAATATGAACTTATACGCAGAATATACACTTATACGCAGAATATGAACACTTATATGCAGAATCTGAACAGTTATACGCAGAATATAAACTTCTACGCAGAATGTGAACACTTATATGCAGAATATGAACAGTTATACGCAGAATATACACTTACACGCAGAATATAAACGTATACGCAGAATATGAACTCATGAACACTTATAAGCGAAATATACACTTATACGCAGAATATAAACTCATGAACACTTATAAGTAGAATATACACTTATACGCAGAATATAAGCTTCTACGCAGAATATGAACTCATGGACACTTCTACACAGAATATACACTTATACGCAGAATATGAACTCACGAACACTTATAAGCAGAATATACGCTTATGCGCAGAATATAAACTTCTACGCAGAATATGAAATTATGGACACTTCTACGCAGAACTTATAAGCAGAATATACACTTATACGGAGAATATAAGCTTCTACGCAGAATATGAACACTTATACGCAGAGTATCAACATTTATACGCAGAATATGGACACTTATATGCAGAATATGAACAGTTATACGCAGAATATACACTTACACGCAGAGTGTGAACACTTATACGCAGAATATACACTTATACGCAGAGTATGATCACTTATACGTAGAATATACACTTATACGCAGAATATGCACTTATACGCAGAATATGAATCAAGAAAATCTGAGAAATTTCGAAAATTGAAGCAATGGTACGCTTTGAAACAAAAAAATTGAATTTTTCGAAAAAAAATGGCTACATTTTGCAATAACAGAATAATTTTTTTTTCACAAACATTTAGGGTAATGTTTTAAACAGTAAGGATAAAAAGATTTATACCAAATTTCATCAGAATCGGTCGACAAGATTTTTAGCTATACGTCACGCCAGTTTTGAAAATGCAGTTTCGAAGACCCCGCCATACCTCCGCCATTTTCAAAAATCAATAAGAAAAAAACCACGTAACAGCCAAAAGTAGTAATAAAACATACCACAAGTCTCAAAAAAGATGAAGAAATCTTCCCTTCAAAAAAAAATCATAAAAATCAGCACATTTTTTCGTCGCCCAAAGGTTTTTTTTTTCAATATTCTCCAATGATTTTTCAATCCTCGAACGTCACTTCGAAGGCAGCGTCCACACGGAGAATCAATGCAGTCAAGTGGCGGGTGATCCGGACGTAACGTTTTGGATGTATCTGACGATACGTTCGATAGCTGACATTTTTCCAACCGCCGCGGTGGCTCTTTTGGACGCGGCGGTCGTAATAGCGACGCGTGAAACTTCCTGCGGCCGCGGAGACGTCGGACGTCAATTGGCATTCGGTTCTTTGGGCTTTGCGACTTTCGGACCTCTCGTCGGTTACCTGAACTCTCTGGTGCCCAATAATCCGGTGTACTTTCTGCCGATCGCTTTTTACATTTGCGCGATGCTCCTCTCGGCGATCGTGGCACTCACGGCGAGCTCGATGCCGCTCAGCCCGCCGGAATGGTGGTGGCACACGAGATCGGGAATGCTCGCTGTGCCGATGAGCGCCGTCAAGCGATACGGAACCGAAACAGCCGCTCTCGTCTTCGTACTTGTCGTTCTCGGCACTTTTTGGAGCGCCATGGACACCTATCTTCCACTGTGAGCTTTTGCTCCTTTCTTGTTTTACTCTCCTAAGTTTCTTACGAACATGATGTCGGATGTGATTGATTTGTTTTTTTTTGTCCAGGTATCTGGCTAATCTTCATGGTGATGCTCTGACGATTGGGGTCATACTGACCGTGGGTGCCTTGCCAGCTGTTTTGTTCCTCTGGAAATCCGAACACTTTGTGGACTACTGCGGTCACAGCAATCTTTTGATAGTCGCATTCACCGTGTATATCGTCAGGTAATTCGGAAACTGGGATAAAGTTTGTCAGCATATGTGTAGCTTCCCGCCCGCGGCTTCGCTCGCGTAGGCTTGTATTGAATGCTCCTCAATGAAATGTGCTCCTGAAATTTTTCACGGGGAAGACCATTCGGAAGGAAAAAAATTAGGGTATTTCCGTGATTTTTTTTTCATGTAAAGAATACTCATGGAAATTTGTAACTTTGCGTGTTTTTTATTCGATATTTTAAGTATACAAACATATTTTATTATTATTTTTTTAATGGAAATTGCCAGTCGTGTACATCGATGTTCAGAGGAAGTCGCTCAAAAAGTTTCCGCACTGCTGGAGTTCTCCCTCGCGCTGTAATTGTCTGAAACAAAAAAATCAAAATGATTCTTAAAGGTAACAGCCATACGCGGTCGGTGAAGCAGGATTTTGGAAATATATGCAAAATTCACGAAATGGCAGCTTAATAAAGTCAATTTTGTGATTCTTCGTGAAATTTTTGCTATATTTGAGGGCAAAAGTACGTTTCATTTTGGGAACTAAAATATTAATTAGGTTCACCGACAAACTGACGGTACAAGGAAGATGTGTGACGAATTTCGTCAAAATTGGTTGAATAGTTTTTGAGTAATCACTCCAGCAGTTGGGAAAAATACAGTTTTGAGAAAAACGCGCTCAAAGTTTCAAGAAGGGAAAACTTAATTATTTTGATGTCTTACCGGCTAATCCGCGATTCCAGCGCCATACAGGATTCCTTTGGCTTCCTCGTAAAAACGATTTTCCTGCTGCTGCTGCTCTCTACGGGCTTTCCGACCCGAAATTCAATAAACCGATAGGTCAACAGCGGATTTCAACACACTTCATCAGAGCTCGCACTAAAAAGTTTTTTTGGCACTGGCACTCGGCCTTCCGTTATTTTCCGTATTACGATTAACATGTTGGTTTCCAAAAAAATGTTCTCTTCCGTGAAGGTCCCTTAGGTGTTGCATGAGAACCTTTTGGGTACGCGGACATTTTGAGAAGCACTAAGTTCACAACTGGCCCAAGGTGAATTTTAAAGTACCTTCGACGCTCCGCATCGACAACGATGGGCCCTACCGCGTACGACTACGAAACATAAAAGATCGGAGCAAGACGAAATATAGAAGGGCGCATGCACCGCCGTCCGCGGCCGCACACTTGCGTCTACTCAGCCCGAACGCTCCTGGAGTTTCTCCGCGAAAACTCAGACATTTCTTGGAATTTCGCTTAAAAAATTACACACAATATTCTCAAGACATTGAACTATCGATTTATCGAAACAAAAATCGATTTTTTCCAAATTTGTAAATGGTCTCCCCCTTAAGGAACACGTAGAATTGGGTTGAAGAGTATTAATGCTATGTTTCAAGTAAATCTGAACAGATATTCCTTTTACCATAGAAACTTTGCTACCCCCTTTCCCCTTTAATGATTGAATTTCCAAAAACGCTGGAATTTCAGTAACTGTGTCTAGGAACAGTAGTACAAAGTTTCAAGTAAATTTGACCCACTTTTTTTTAATTTTCCGTACAAACTTTGCCACCCCCTTTCGTTTAGGGGTTGAATTTCGAAAAGCACTAAAATATGTGTTTTATCAATTGTGCTGAAGAGCTTTAATAATAAGTTTCAAGTAAATCTTCTTACCAGATTTTGTGTATTTTCCATACAAACTATGCCACCCTATTTCCCCCCTTAGGGGTCCAATTTCTAAAAACCGTGAAATACGCGTTTCATCAATTGTGTCAAGAAGCACAAATCCCAAATTTCAAGTAAATCCGACCCGGTTTTTTTAAATTTCCCTACAAACTTTACCACCCCTTTCTCCCCTTAAGGGTTGTATTTCGAAAAAATCCCTTCTCAGTGGTCGCTTACGTCACAAAAGCAACCTACTGTCAAAATTTCATGTAATTAGCTTCATCATGTATGTATAGATTAGCGAGCAACGATCGGTAGCTCGAATATTTAATTTATTTTATCTGACTAATTTAAATAAATAAATTCCAGATTTACCGGACTGACTCTTGTATCGGAGCCCTGGTGGGCGCTGATATCCGAAGCTCTGGAGCTCTTCACCCTTGGAATTATGTGGGTCACTGCGATTCTTTACATGAGACATCTCGTACCACGACACCTGACCGCCACTGCTCAGGCACTGCCAGTCATCGCTCACTTTTGCCTAGGTGAGATTTTATTCCGAAATTCGAAAAAGGACTTCTCACAAAAAAAATCAATTTGGTGTCTTCGATTTTGTTGTATATGGTAGAGCATTGAAAATTTTTGAATACGAAAATTTTTTTGTGAAGCATTTTCATGACTTTTCATGAAAATCGAGCGTTTCGGGGATGAAATGAATGGTAGGTTCGTATTCTGGGGTATAAATGCATCGATATGGACTTTTAAAAACATATTTTAAATCCAAACTTTATTCAATCTCGGCCAAAAATAAGTGGCTTCACTTAATCATCGATTGCTCTCTTACCCTTTGGATTTGGAAGTCCACTCTGGGCTCGTTCTCTTCCTTATCGTTTTTTCTATGAATTGACATTTGGTTCATTGAGCTCCGTTAATTTTTCGATTTTTGGCGGAATTTCAAACTCGGGTTGTGGGTTCTTTGCCAAATTTTCAGATGAATCTAACGAAATTGTCTAAGTCTGTCAAAATCCTTTTCAAAACCCCTCCAATAAATCTCCGTAACTGAAATAGACCGGCTGTTTAAAATTTCGCAATGTTGGCGATTCCGGAAGTGGCCAAAAGGGTTGAAATTTCTTTTATCGACTTTTATTAAATTTCAAGGATCTATCTGACGGGAAATTTCCCGCCGATTACGACAATCACCAATCTTTTTTAAATCAAAATGGGCAAAATGGCGGTGATTTGAAAAAAAAAGTATCGCATTTATTCGACAGTTTTTCGTTAAAAAAATGAATATTTAAAAAAAAAGCTTTCATAGCAAGATAATGGCGTGAAGAATGTTGTGTCAAAATTTGAGACTCACAGCTTAAAAACTCTTCCTTTGAGAGTACACCCCGTTTTGAAAAACGACATTTCGAGAAACACGCATTTAAAGTCTCGAGTGCGGAATTTTCATATAAATTGTCTATTTACGATCAATCGGCGATGCCAGGTCGATGTTTATAACCGTCTGTACTATCGGATAATGCAAATAAATCGATTCTTTGAAAATGTTACACCGTAATGATTCCTTAAGGCCTTAGGCCACAGTAACGGGTATAAAATCATGTGCGAATTTAACAATTTTTTTCGTATGAAAAAGTGATTCACTCATAAAATTAATTACACATCTATTTAGTATGAATATCAACCTGTTAGAAAATATATATATTTTTTTCGACGTACAAAATGGCCGACTACTAATATTTTCTTTTGTTATCTTTTTTTTAGGCGCTCCGCGACGTGACATTTAGCATCCACAGTTTTTCACCTAGAACAAAAAACAAAAATTCTCGTCAATCTACATTAGAATACCTAGAGACGTACGTACGGAATTTAAAAAATATTGTTTTATTCAAAAGGTGTAGGTATTCGAACTTAAGAAATGAATTTTCAGTGAAAAATTTCGATATAACTGCTCATAAACTGCTCATAAAATGAAAAGTTTTCGATTAATCAGAAATTCCGTACGTACTTCTCTGCGAAATGCAATTAGGAACCTAATTTTTAAATTTGAAGTAAATCGAGTGAAAATTGTTGAAGTTATTTGTCACGCCAATTGGAAAAAAGCTGTTTCGAGAAGTTTCGAGTAGTCTGCCATTTTGTACAACGAAAAAAAGATATATTTTTTCTAACAGCTCGCTATTCATACTAAATAGATGTGTAATTCATTTTATGAGTGAATCACTTTTCCATACGAAAAAAAATTGTTAAATTCGCACATGATTTTATACCCGTTACTGTGGCCTAAGGCCTTAAGGCGAAGTAGAAGATGTACCACGTGACACACGAGTGCGAGAGAGATAGCTGAAATTTCGAACAGAGATTTCTCAGAGATGAATAATATTTAGGGCGAAAGGAAATCATCAAGCTCTGCGTCAGGAAATTCTCCAGAGCCTAATGCTTTGTTTTTCCTAAAAAATGTAACGTTCTATGAGAAAATTGGGTTGGAAAATTTGTGAGGTTATGTTGACCTTGTACATGCCCTTAAACTACACACACGCAGTTCTGGTAACGCCATCTGTTGGAAAAACAACGATAATTTATTCAACGTCCTAATATATAGAATCTTTTCGAACGCCGGACTATAAACAATTTGCCTCGAAATTGCAGGTCGTTGCCTCGGTGCCGTGATCGGGGCTTACGTTCACGCCGGCAAAACCGAAGTGGACTCCCTCAAATTCGTCTACCAATGTATGGCACTGTCGGCGGCGGTGGTCGCTGTTTGGTACTTTGTCCTCTATCACGGACTCTTGAAGCCAAGATGTCACGCTCAGACGATTCAGGGCTCGAAAAATGCACCGTCCGTTGTACAAGGTATTGTTACGCTCGTAAAAACACGAATCACATTCAACCATTCTTCTTGTGTACCTTCGAATGTCATTCCCTCGATATTTCTGTACTAAGCTGCCTTGCAAGAGCACGAACAGACGCTGAGTAAGAAAATATGTCACTGGCTGTTCTTCGATTGTCTAATTTATTCGCTCGCTACGAGACTGACGTTGATTTTCTCATTTCAGGTATAAACGGAAATGGACACTACACGCCTCTTCGAGTCTATCACAACGAAATGGCGAAAAAGGGACAGTTCCGTTATTAAAGAGGGATGAAAGAGTCGATGTAAATACTCGCGCGCATATGTATAGGCTATCGCATTTTATTCTCACAACGCTAATATCATCGCGAATATAGTTCGCGATGAATATTCGCACGGAGGGACAAAAATGGCGTATACGAGCCTGCGAGTCGGATCCACTCGAACGACGTTTCTTGCTCTCTGTGTAAGATCGATCGTTGAGAATTTTCGGAACCTTCAGAGAACTGCCGCAAAATGTTCTTGAACTTTGCATCGTTGGAAAACAACGAAAATTCTTTTATATTTTTCTTTCCTCATTTTTATTTTACAAAATCATTTGTTGCATATTTAAATTCTAGATCTCTAAATAAACGACTTGAAATAACGATCGAGAATTTTTCCGAAGATTCGTCGAAAGAAATTCGAGCAATAGAAAAAGAATAATTTTCGTTGCATTTTAACGATGCAAACTTCGAACTCGTGTCGCGAAATCCTTCGACGTCGATCGGCTCGTACGATCTACGTTCGAGCGAGCGTAATTTCTCTCTGTCGTACTTCCATAGCATTCAACGGAAAATGCATGTTTTTCTGCCACTTTAACGATGTCGATATCGCGATCTGGGCATCGATTGTGTTGTAAATGAAGACTCGCCCATGCGCTTTATCGACGTACTGCATGTTTTTTATACACGCCAGACGGGACACGTACACATCATCTCACGGACAAAAAATGTTTTGTATGAAAATACGTTTTAGCACTCCCCCAATGAGCCAAGGTTTCTCTATTAATTTATTTACCACCTGACACGATGACCCTCACCTCGTCCTTCTCGTCCGTAACATTAAAGGATCATGTAAGCTAATGTTGAGAATAAAGAATTTTTTTCGAAAAAAAAAGTAAATGTTTCTTTGTTTTTTGTTCTTAAGGGGGAATATCAGTGTGAAAAAAAATCGATTTTTTTTTGCGCAAATAGATAGTTTTGGCCTTTGAGAATATGCCTACAAATTTTCAAAACAATATTCGGCTTAGAACTATTCGAAATTGGCGCCAAGCGTCAACGCTCTCAGAGCCTTTACGGGCGATTCTATACTTTAAACGCGTTTTTCTCGAAACCATGTTTTTTGACCTGGTTGACAGCATAACTCTGTCAAATTTTGTCCAATCGACTTCATTCAAAAAGGATTCTTTTCAGAAAACTGATCGCTATCTTCGCATCGTAGATTTTTTTTTAAATTTTTTACCTTTTTTATTGACAATTTACTGCAAAATTTTTGTGTAAAATTCGATTTTTTAAAAAATGGCCGCCATTTTTTTTTCTAATCAAAATTTTCAAATTTCCTACGATGCTGCGATAGCTATACTATTATAATTTAACAATCTTTTCGAATTTTTTGTTTCACATGCTTGCTGTGGCATTTATGATGTCAACCGTCGGGGAGTCTTTTTGAGACGCCATTTTGCGACCGCTCCTCTGCTTAATAAACTGTACTAAAAATAAAAAATAAAAATTTCCTTGTATGCTTCATTACTTCAATAATTAATACACAAAATTTCAAATAATTTGATCGAGCCGTTTAAAATAAAAAATTCCCAAAAAATACCTAATTTTTCAGCCTGTTACACTGATATTCCCCCTTAAGGCGAGAAATCCCTTTAGAATAAAAAAAAATCATTTTTTTAATACATATTTCGAAAGTATGATACCCAAAGAATATACTTGCCAAAGGAAAACTCGAAATATTGAATATTTGCAGAGTTATCGCATATAGTATAGAGCGCGGGGACAGCATGCGGTCAGGTAGCGAGTAAACTTTAAACGCGATTAGCTCGAAACTACTTTTTCAAAAACTGCTCGTGTTGTAGCTCAAAAAGTTATCGACCGATTTGGATGAAATTTTGGGAGGTTAGTCTCAGTAATATTATCGGAAGGATATACCTAAAGTTTGAAAGGTAGCGTGTAAATAAATAATTTTTTTGGGGTCAAATATGTCGAAAAAATGGCCGAAAATTCGAACTTTGGAGTAAAAAGGCTCCCAAATTTTCAATTTTTCACTTTTTCATCATTTTTTAGGTATATCCTTCCCCTTAATATGTCAGTGAACGAATGACACTTATTAAATCTTTTTCAGATCAACAGAAAAAGAGTGACAACTGCAGCACTTTTCGATGTCGCGGAAAATAGGCGTCCGAAGCCCCTAATAACGCGGCCATTTTGTTGGTCATCCCAAAAAAAAAATTTTTATAACTTGACAGTTATAATAAACTCATGTACAAATTTGAAAATGATCAGATCATTTTATCCCCTCTAAAAAAATTCCCGAGAAATACCTATTTTTCACGCTCCTAAAGGGATTTCTTGCCTTGAAGTTTAATGCACGACTACCGAGGGGAAACGAGGAATGGAAAATATTCGAAATATGCTCACTAGTTGTTGAGAAAATATTTACGACGTTCGTTGTAAAACTATAGATATTACGAATGACCGTTGGTTATTCGAAATAATGATCGTTTATTTTTTATTTGTAATTATTTTGGGAATACGATTTTGAATCGTTTCTCACTTGGAGAACTGTCGGGATTGCGATTGAGGGTTTTAATAATAAAGATTTGCTCCGTTGAAAAAAAAAACGAATTGTCGTGTTTCTGTTTTTTTTTCAATTCGTCACATCGAAATACGATATGCAAGAATTCCGAAAATAACGGTATTTTCGGGACAAGCATTTTATCTCATTAATATTGCTTTATAGGTATTGTTTTCGTGTTAGTTAACTTGCAATAAAGTACGGCAATCCGTGTGAAAAAAGAAAACAATTCTTTCGCTTTAATATAATGGGATCTCGTCCATTATTAGATTTGACATCAATGTTTCGTCAGCCTTATGTTATGTTTCTTTTGTATCGTTTGTGTTCCTATCGCGACCGAAAAGCAAATGTGCCAAGTTTTCGTAACAAAAAGCACCTGCATAAAGATTTTTTTTCCGTTCTAGCCCGTTTGAATTGATCACCAATTTTATGAGACTCTGATTGGTCACTCTCTCTGCTTCCAGTTGAGACGAAAAAGAATATTGTGCTTTATCGGCGGTCGTTTTCTGCCTGCCTTCTGAATGCTACAATTTGGTCTTGGTTTTTTTTGGGAATGAAATAAAAAGGCCGAGCACACAGACCGGTCGCGATAATTTTTGGAACTCTCTCGGAATACTCATTACCGATTTTTAAAGTTAATGTTCTGATTTTTTTCTCATTACGCTGTTCGAGCGTATACAAGATTTACGTTGCTAGACTCAACTCAGGCCCGTTTATCGAGCAGCTATTTACAATGAAACGCATGAATATCGGCATTTAAAGAAACACACACACACGCGCGCGCGCGCATATATATATATCAGAGTTGGGCGGAATTCTATTTATAAATACAAATTTATTCATGATTCACTTATTTGTATTCACATACATGCATACAAATACAAATGTATTCACAAATATTCTGAACATACAAATAAATTCACAGAAAACATTGTGAATATTTATAAAAAATCCTGTGAATTAAAAAAAAATCACATCAAAATCTGTGAATGCAAATGTATTCACAAAAAATGGTAAATACAGAAAAAATCACAAAATAAGTTGTGAATTTTTTCGCATTCAAGACAAATTAAAATCAAATTCACAATAATTAGATTAAAATTTACACCAAAAGTGAGTTCTTACGTATTTTGAAAGAAAACATTGCGCCGAGGCAAAGAAATTGTTGCAACAAAAGTTGTGAGTTTCAAATATTCCATTATAAATATGAAAAAAATCACAAAATGACTTGTGATTTTCCTCAAGTTGAAGAAAATTAAAATCGAATTCACGACAATTATATTAAAATTTACATCACAAGTGAGTTCTTGCGCTTTTCTTTCCTTCCTTTTTTTTCAACTTGAGAAAATTGACAACTCCTTTTGTGAATTTTTTCATATTTATATGTGATGTAATGTATTTGCCTCGACGCAATGTTTTCTCTCAAAATGCGTAAGAACTCACTTTTCGTGTAAATTTTCATCTAATCATTGTGAATTTGATTTTAATTTGTCTTAAATACGAAAAAATTCACAACTTATTTTGTGAATTTTTTTGTATTTACAATTTTTTGTGAATACGTTTGCATTCACAGATTTTGATGTGAATTTTTTTTTCATTTACAGGATTTTTTGTAAATATTCACAATTTTTTCTGTGAATTTATTTGTATGCATGCATGTGAATACAAATAAGAGAAGTATGAATAAATTTGTATTTATATTCACATGAAAATCACGATGTGAATGAATTCGTATTCGTATTTATAAATAGAATTACGCCCAACTCTGATATATATATATATATATATATATATATATATATATATATATATATATATATATATATATATTCTAAAGATTTGCCACAAGTTTGACCGATTTTCATGCTAATGGACAAAAACTCAGGAACAAGCACCATTCGTCAGAGAACTCATCCGAAATGATTAAAAACTATATATACAAAACGCGACAATAACGACAACTGTAGTTACCACGGCAATGATGTTCAATAATCCAACGAATTTTTTTTTCGTTCGCCCGACAGCTATAATTAAATCGCCGAGTAATCATTCGAAATAATTGTCCATTCGAGCGGTGCTGCATTCCCGTGAGTAAAAAAAGAACAAACAAAAAAGATATCGTCGACGAGGAGAAATTAAAATTAGTTTTCCCGATAATTTGCCGATTCTGCAGGTAGAGCTTGTCCCGTGGCTCGATACGAAGACATTGCTCAGGAGTAACCCTCCGATCCTTCGTGTCTATAGGAATTAACAGAGTCCCCTCGGTCAACGAGTAAGCGCCACATGCGCGAGATAGAAAAGTAAAAAAAAAAACGAGTCCGAATGTGAGAATTTCGTGATTTTTTTTCCTTAGTCTATTATCGTACATTCGTCATCGCTATCGACGGGTTTCCAAGAGTTCAGGATATCCGTTTTACTCGCGTCTCCAGTGCCGTCGTCCTCGATCAAAGCTCTCACGGCCAAGACGGTTTCCTCGTCGTTCGCGCGTCCGTTGTTTTTCGCTGCCGCGATTTCCGTACTGTCGATCGAATCGGCCGTTTTCTCGACGACATTCGTTTCTTCCGTCGCTTCTTTTTCCGCCGAGCTCGCGTCCTTCGACACACTCGTCTCGTCCGAGCTTTTTTCTCGCGTCGTCTCGTTGTCGTTCGACGACTCGTCCTTTCTTTCGGGCACCGCGGTGATTGCGCTCGCGCCAGTTTCGTCATCCGAATTGTCGATGGAAACGGACGAATCGGATTCGTCCGAAGTGATCAATTTGGTGGTGACGATCTCGACGTGTTCGTCGAGAATTTCGACGTTCTCGTCCATCATTTGTTCCTTGGTGATCTCGTAAGCTTTCGTCCGATCGTTGGCGATGTCGTCGATAATGGCGGATATGTCAGCCTCGACGAGTTCATTGATGGAAACCGTGTCGCGTGAGTCGTCGAGTTCTTTCGTCTCCTCGGTTTCGATGCCGTTATCCTCGATGTGTTGAAGATAATTTATAAATTCGTCCTCGTACTTGCCGAAATTTTCATCGGGCACCATAACGGGCCGTAGAATATCGCGCTCGCGTTTCGAATCGTAATCGGCTTTGAGCAGAAGTGCGTAGCCAATGGAGGTCTCGTAATCGCGCGCCCGAACGTCGTAAGCTTGGACGGCCTTGCATTTCGTCTGGGGTTTCGCTTCGACGGCACGATTGACGCGCCTCCGAAAAGGCTTGACGGTGATTGGCGGAAAGTTTTGTGAATTTTCGTCAGCCTCCTCGTCGTCGTCGGAAATTCTCTCGTCGCACTCGGGTTCGGAATCTCTCGTGCACGTCATCTCGAGGGGAATGAAGAGACGGCTCTTTTGCTTTGGCTCGAGAACTATCGTTTCCGTGTGCGATATAGTTTCCTTTGTACGTTCGCGCTTGTAATTGCGATAGGCCTTCACGAGATCGTCATTGAACGAGTTCAATTCGGCTACGGTGCGTTTTATCGTGCGATTTACGGCTCTCGTTTTCGCTCGAGCAGCGAGCAATTCTTTACCGGCCAAAGGAGACATAGTCGACTTCATGATTCTCTTGATTTTGCTCTTCAGCGAGTCGATAGCAGCCTCGATGGATATCGTCGGTTGACGTATCGTTTCGGCGAAACTCTTCGCGGTGCTGTCTTCGTTATCGGGCTGAGCTTCGGGGCTGCGCGTTGGGGAGAGTATCGTCACGAGATCGTCGTCCGGTCTCGCGGGACAGGTGTTGGGTGTCGACAATTCCGACAGGCGATCGTCGCCGTTGGAGTTTCGCCTCTCGTTGTTATTGTACGCGGCTGTTGCGGGAACTACGGAGTCGTTGGACGAGGGCGCCACGAGCATTACGGGATCGTCGCTGTCGCTGTCGAGATCTATAACGCTCGGAGCAACGTTGGTACGGGACTTGGAGTTGCTCGCAGTTGGCCCACCGACGACGATCTTCGGGACTATCGGACGTGGGCGTATCGCTCGTATCGTCGTGGACGGTGATTTTTTCGCCTCCTGATTGTTCACGGCGGTCGTTTGTACGGCGCTAACGCGATTGCCCGTTTGCGCGTTATTGACACTCGGTATGGTTACCATGGGTAAGGCCTGTACCGTGGACGAAACGTTCGCGACGATATTCGAATTGGCAGGTGCGATTTTTCGCACCAACACGGGAGTTCCGCCTATGCCACGTACTAGCCTGTGCGTTTTGCCTCCTCGCGTCAGTGGGCCCTTGGGAGGGATCGGCCTCTTCATCAGCTGGACCATCGGCACGGTGCTGATACCGACATTGCGCGGTTGCTCGGAGTTCAACGTAGCTGACGGGGTGCCGAAGCTCAAACTCTCCGCTCCCTCGACCATCGTTTGGTCGCACTCCAAAAGTGTCGCTGCTATGTCGTCATCGTTTATGGCAAATTTCGCTAAACTCGTCGATTCGGCGCGCAAACGACGACTTCTCTGTCTCACACCCATCGATGATTCCTCCGGCGAGTCTTCCTTGTCCGCTCGATCGTCGCGCGAACGTCGAGCCTGCGTGCGATGGCGTTGCGCTTCGGCGTAACCAAGGTCCTGCGACTCGCGCATCGCCACGCGTTCCCTCGAGGCGTCGTTGCTCGTCGCGTCGAAACTCGCCGAATCGGACGTACCGTCTTGATCCTCCAACTTTATCGAGCTCCTCTTGCGCTTCGAGTTTGGAAACTTTCGACGCTTCTTCTTCGGCAAGTTGTACGACTCGTCCTGCTCCTCGTCGTCCGACACGGTCTCCGAACGCTTGCGCTTGTTGCGGTGCGGACAACACTGCGACTCGTCCAGATCCATCTTAGCCTGTATCTCTTTCGGACTCATCTTACGATCGGTCTGCAATATTCTCGTCACCGTTTGCACGTGCTGCAACAACGCCCAACACGCAGCTCTCGCGGTGTACAAATCCGCCGGATTGCACACGAAACATTTCCACTTTTCGTCCCTCTCGATCTTCTTTCGCACCACAATGTCGAAGTTGCGCTTTATACAGTTGTAGCAGAAGGTGTTGCTGCAGTAAGAGCAGCAGTAAAGGTTACCCCCGTTGGCGCACCAGCGACAGAACATGTCCGTCGCGTCGTCACCTGAAATCATACCATCGGATAGCACTTTTTTCTACGCCCCGTACCGTTTGTGCCGCACGATTGCGAGACTAGGCCTGTACGCGTTGCTATTTAGGTCAACAAAATTGCGACTCATCCGGAGGAAATTCTCCCGCCTGTTGAGCAAGTCTACCCGGCAAATTCAATGTACGAATGAATATAAGGCCCCAACGAGGCCTTGCTTTATTCAGGTGGTAAATTTCTTTATAACGGTGTGGATAATCGTTTGAGTCTGTTAAACTCTTAAAGTTCATGAAGAAGAAATCTTCTTTCCGCCCAAAAATAAGAAGTTCGTCGGCTTACCCTGCTCGAAGGTTCCATCTCCGTAAAAATTTCTGCAGGCTGTACAGAGAAGGACGTGCAAGACGGGATGTTCGTGCATGTTGTGGGCGGCGGAAGGGGCGCTGCCGATGTGAGTGTCGCAAGCGGTACAGTGGAGCTTGCGAAATCTCACCGAAGCGATGTCTGCACGGGAAGAGAAAAAGTACAAAGTCAGCGACGAGTTACACACCAGAAAGGCGGGAGGCGCTCGAATGGCGCGTAAATGTCAGAGCAGAAAGCGACACGTTGGCGAGTAGAGCGAAACGATGACGATTGGGGAAATACGATACGAAGAGTGAAATACGATGCTGAGAAAGTGGCTCGGCGGACGTTTACGACAGGACGCCGTAACTGAAACGGTACGATATTGAGGTTAGGGTGACGAAGAAAAAAAGTAAACGTACCTCGTATGCTGAAGTCGGGGATGTTCTTGTAAGCGGAAATTTCACCATTGTTCTGCAGGTCGGAAGCTTTGCCCTCCTTAACCTCGACCTCGAGTAGACTCGATATGTCCATCTTTGTGCGAAAACTTTGAGGCGCGTATATTTCCTCGTACCGTTCGCTGTCACGTTACCTGTCTTCTGTTTTCCTTCGCTGGGCACTTTTAGCAGATCGGTATTTCGGGGTGAACAAAAAAAAATATGTACTAAGCCAAGTACGGAGTCTCCATTTTATATTCTCGGGAAGAACCGGCTAGGCGCAATGCCAATTCTCCCAGCGTATCCATCGATACGCGGGTCTTCTTGGAGATTTTTTATCGGAATGGACCGTCGGAGTCGCGCCTATCGACGTGAGACCAAAGACGAGGAATGAATTTCCTTGGACTGGGATATTTGAGGGTTTTCGACGAGAAAGTATTCCCTATCCGCGGACGAGCGATCGTTTCTCCAGAGCGAAACCATTGCGCGCACGCAAAATCTTCCGTCACACATATGTACCGCAGTCGACGCATACACGCGGCCCCCCGTATTTGTCATTACGTTCCGTGGCGGGAATTTCAAACGTTGGCGGGAAAAATCTCGGCATCGTGATTGTTTTACATTTTTTTGTCGGATTTTTCGACAAAAAACGCGATAAAACTACTTCCGGTCTGTTGTAAAGACGAACGGCGTCTCTTCTATTGTCCGAAATGTAATCCTTTCGGGAGATAACATGGCCGATTTTTACCGACCGGACACTCGTACTTGATAAGGTTCACACTTTCTTCAATCAATCTCATCTATTTTCTTTTCTATCGGATTACTCCGTCGCGCAATCGAAGCTTTATTACAGATATATCGTGCCGCGCTGCCGTAAGAACCGTTTGTTTACAAATGGCGTCCAAAGGCGTTTCCGTTTTTCCAAACCGCTTGTACAGAAACGATTCAACTTTGTGAAAAAAAAACGTCCGGTTTTTCGTCTGCAAAAGTCACAGCGAGGAATCGGCAACCGGAAATGGACAAGTCGAAGGAAAGTGAATTGGAGAAAGCGGCGAAAAAATTGACCGATGATATAAAAGTTATGGGAAATTATAAAAGCCTCTACACCGAAATTCAGGTAGCCCGTGATAATATTCCAATTATGTGTTAATCCTCTGGAAGATAATGTCACTATTTTCTTCTTTGAATGAAATTTCAGAAACTTGCTGCATCGTCTTCGGTGAAAATGGACAATTTCAAAGACACTCTGCTGGAGGCTCTTAAGAATAATGGCCTGGAGACTGAGATACGAAATACGGTGTTCCATTGGGCTCGTTCGCAGGTCAGACTCCTACTGGAACTGTCGTTTGATTCGGCGTAACGGAAAGACAAATAACTGGCGCTATCTTGCTTCCAAGGGTTCTCTAGGCCCGCAACCGGAGGCTGTTCCGAAGAATGCTGATTTGAGTTACCTCAGGAAGGCGCAGATCCAATGGGAGCGTAGAATTCAAAAGTCCTTGAACTCGATATGCAACGAATTGAACGTGCCGTTAGCCAGGATAAGATTGAACGCCGATCGAGATGAGCTCGCTGAGAAGTGGAATGAATTGAGCACCCACGATATAGGTGGATATTTTGAGGAGTTTCGGGACAATTGACATGATACCATTTTATTCAAATTTGTACTGGAAATTCTTTGTCGTGTGCTGAATGCACGATGTAAGTTTTAAATCAAACGTCTACACCGTTTCTATGAAATTTCCAATTGAATAAACACTTTTAACATAGAGAGATGCTTACGCTCATCGCGGAATGGCAGTTTTATGCACGAATAGTGTAAAAATTTATATGTAAAAATATATTTAAAACAAGCTTTTATTTAATGTACTAAAAAGTAGAAAATAATTTTGATTACCATGTCACCTAGATGTGACTATAAATAAAAGCTTGGGGCGATCCACTTTTAAAATGTTTAATAAATTTGATCAATTCAGTCTCATTAAACGTATTTAATTTGGCATAATAGTAATTAGAGAAATTATTATCACACGTTTATACGGGTGATTATATAGTAGTAGTAGTAGTAGTATTTATTCCATGGTATACCCTGTAAGGGTGTTTACATCTATACTCCCTCTCCCCTTCTCTTCAGCTTTACATTTCTTACAATTCTTACAATTTGTATCCGTGTCTTTCCATTTTCGCTACAATTTTTTATACACCGGTATTTCCTTCTCTTTGCGCTACCTGCTTCGTCAATCTCTCAAATTCTTTTACGTACACGCATATCTGTTTGACCGGCTTCTTCCTCACTAACTCTTCTAATTTTTGCCTTAGTTCTTCCCCCTCTTTGTTTTCCAGCACTTCTTCCAGTTTTTTCACTAGTTCCGCTCCGATTTTTTCTTTCACCGCTTTGCAGCCACAAATGTGTTCCACGCTCTCTTCCTCCTCCCCACACATTCGGCAGTTGGTGTCTCTGTACCCCTTGTTACCTTTTTTCCCTACATTTCCGCACCTTATCCTTGCCCATAATTCCTTTGTTTCCCCACTGAGATCCTTCATTTCCCAATATTTTTCCATTTCTGCGTTTTGTTTTCTGCCCCTGTATTCTTTGCAGTACGTCGATTTGTCGATCCTGCACCAGTCGGTTTGAATTTCTTGTTCCCTTTTGATTTTTATACCCCTTTCCACTTTCTGCTCTAATCCTCTCACATTCTCGCTTCGTATTTCCTGCCATATTCCTCCTTCTCCCACTCCCCGCAAGGCATTATCCAATTCCTCCTACGGGTGATTATATATAATTATATATAATTATATATTTTTATAATTAATAATATATAGTTATATAATTATATTATTATATATAATCGTTTATACGATTTCTTAAGGGGTAAAGCCACAGTGGAATTTTCAAAAAACGATTTTTTTTCGGTAAAACGGTGCTTTATCATCATAAGAATAAGTTCCTATTCGATTTATAGCAAGAAAATTTTATTTTCACCGACTTTCAGCGTATAACGTAAAAAAACCTCTGGCACGGCCATAGAGTACCTAAAACTTTAAACGCGTTTTTCTCGAAACAGCTTTTTTCCAATTGGCTAATAAAAAACTTTTCCTTTTATGAGCAGTTTTATACGAAATTTTTCACTGAAAATTCATGCAAATACCTACAACTTTTCAATAAAACAATATTTTTCAAATTCCGTACGTACTTCTCTAGGTATTCTAATGTAGATTGACGAGAATTCTTGTTTTTTGTTCTAGGTAAAAAATTGTGGATGCTAAATGTTACGCCGAGCGCCTAAAAAAAAAATGACATAAGAAAATATTTGTCGTCGGCCATTTTGTACATCGAAAACAAAAATATATTTTCTAAGAGCTTGATATTCATACTAAATAGATGTGTAATTAATTTTATGAGTAAATCACTTTTTCATAGGAAAAAGAATTGTTAAATACGCACATGATTTTATACCCGTTACTGTAGCCTAACCCTTAAAGAAATCTAAGGTTGTTTTACAGTAACTTAAATACAGTTGATATGTTAACGGATTTATGTAAATTAAAAATTATACGTCTAAAGTTTGAGCCATCCAAGCTTTTTTTCTAGTCACATATAGGTGACTTGGTGACAAAAATTATTTTCTACTTTTTAGTACATTAAATAAAAGCTTGTTTTTTTAAATATATTTCTTACATATAAATTATTTTTTACTTTTTAGTCGTTAATTGATTTTACTAGTTAGTTGTTACCAGTAGTTTACTAATTTACAAGTTTGTACGTTAGGAATATGGAATGCTTGTAAAACATAGCAAAGACTGTAATTAGGATTAAACTTACCACTAATTGCTGTATATAAACTTTTCACGTACAAACACAGTCGGCTACGAATTTGTTTGCATGCAGTATTGAGATTTTATATGGATGATTAGATATCGCTAATTTTACATGAAAAGTTTAACATTTTATGGATATTTTTTCTTTAAGGGGTTACGCCGTAGTAACGGGTATTAAATCAGGTGCGAATTTAACCATTTTTTTCGTATGAAAAAGTGATTCACTCATAAAATTAATTGCACATCTATTTAGTATGAATATCAAGCTGTTAGAAAATATACATATATTTTTTTTCGATGTACAAAATGGCCGACTACTAATATTTTCTTTTGTTATCTTTTTTTTAGGCGTGACATTTAGCATCCACAATTTTTTACCTAGAACAAAAAACAAAAATTTTCGCCAATCTACATTAGAATACCTAGAGAAGGCCGTATGGAATTTAAAAAATATTTGTTTTATTCAAAAGTTGTAGGTATGCGAACTTAAGAAATGAATTTTTAGTGAAAAATTTCGTTATAACTGCTCATAAACTGCTCATAAAATAAAAAGTTTTCGATTACTCAGAAATTCCGTACGTACTTCTCTGCGAAATGCGATTAGGAACATAACTTCTAAATTTGAAGTAAATCGAGTGAAAATTGTTGAAGGTATTTGTCACGCCAATTGGAAAAAAGCTGTTTCGAGAAGTTTCGAGTAGTCGGCCATTTTGTACATTGAATATATATATATATTTCTAACAGCTTGATATTCATACTAAATAGATGTGTAATTAAATTTAGGAGTGAGACACTTTTTCATACGAAAAAAATTGTTAAATTCGCACATGATTTTATACCCGTTACTGTGGACTAACCCCTTGAGGCCTTATATACACTTGTAGCGAGCGAAGGGACCCGATTTTCTTGATTTTTTTTCGACGGGACAATAAATGTTTATTGAAAAACTGAACAACATCGATTAGTACATATTTTCATATACTTTTACAATTTTTTTCATTCATAAATATTTCAAAATGGCCGAACCACAGATGTCTTCCAGGAGCGCCTTCTTTTGAGCATCAGTTGCGTTGGACATGATAACTCGAGAACGGTTCATCTGAAAACAGAAGTTGAAAAAGATTTCATTAGTATATTGCATTGGGCCTGAACGAAGGATTTGTAAAAATGTTGATTTTAACAAAAATGACGATAATTTTACCGAAAAATTCATTTTTTGAAGTGATAAATTTTCGGTTTGGTAGTTACAAAATTTTTTTGTTTCAACAAAATTCAAAATCCTTCGTCCAGGCCCTAGCTATTATTATAATAAATAAGTGGTATAAATTTGGCATGGATCGGGTTAATAGTTTTTTAGTAATCGTGTCCACCGAAAAGGTGTTTCTCAAAAAACACGATTCTGAGATAATCGCTTTTAAGATTCAAGTATGTTTCTTTTAAATTTAAAGTTAATTCATTCATACTAACATGGAGTCGTCGATTCCAGGGCCATACAGTAATCCTTCTGCATCCTCTGCAGCCTCTAAAACATTGATTTGATACTGCCTACGAGCCATTCTTCCTTCTCTTGTGGCTGCTTGCGTTACACGCGACTTGCGCGGTCGTGCGGTTCAAATACCTATAACTGCGAATCTAAATCCGATCTTTATGAAATTATGTGAGAATATTCTTGAGATATTGTACTTAAAGAATATGCAATCAAAAAATGTTCCATTTTTCCGACCATCACAAATGTATATAAGGCCTTAAGTTGAATCGTGCATTTTCACCTTTTAGGTGTGTTTGCAAAATTTCAGAGCTCCACGTAGTCGGGAAGTGGGTGAAATATCGATTTTCCGTTTTGCATCTCGCTGAAAGTCAAGTTAAATAAAAGCTTGTAAAAATGTTTAAAATGTTGTGAAAAAGTGGCAATACATTATGACACTGATGACGAAATTGTCATGATGTCAAGTGAAGAACTGTCAAATCACTCGGTACGTTATGACAATTTCGTCGCCCTTTACATTACACATTCAAGCATCTCCCTATATTTAAAAGTGTCTCTTCAATTGCAAATTTTATAAAAACGGTGTGGACGATCGATTTAAAATTTAAAGGGTGCATTCAGTATATGACGAATAGTTTACTGTATAAATTTAAATCAGATGGTAACATATCGTCAATTGTCCCAAAACTCCTTGAGTTCCCACGCTAGAAATCTCCAGACAGGTTGGACCATAGGTGTATGAAAAAATGTTTTGCCTCTGAAAAAATTCTATCGGTAATAGAAAATTCCTTTGAAATATTCCAAAGAAAATTGGGTTTACGAAATATACGTGTACATCTTCGAGAAGCCAACAAACCATGTTGAAAAATTGGGACGTTGGAAAATTTGCGCTTCGCAGTGAAAAAAAAGGTCGGAGGGGAATTTGGAGGTTTCTTGTTGAATATTATTGTCACGAAAATAATAGATTTTACTCTAAACGGATGTCAATTATTCTGAAGATTTATCGCAGTACAGACCAGTTTACGCTCCGAAAGACTTCCTGGAAGTATTATTTTCCGTCCGAGATCCAGCTTTCAAGAAGCAACCGTGAGTTTGTGCCTCAGGGTGATGGAAAACTGCAGTGGGTGTCGAGAGATAGCTGAAGATTTTGGAATTTTTTTTCGTACAACTAGACCACACGCCTGATCAATAGGAAAATGTAGCAACTTATCGCTTTTTCTCAAAACATTAAAACTCTAAACTTCCTTTGCAGTTTTTCTTATCGACTCTAATTTTCGTCAATGATTTTTGCGAAAATACCTTTCTACGAATATTTGTGTTTAGTGACGAGCCGAACTGGGAATTCAGCCACATTCAAATTCGCATCAAAACTCTCACTCAACTCGTAAGATCTTAGTTTTGATTTTTTTTCAGAGAACAAAAGCAAGTTGAGATGTTGAGACAGTTTTTTTGTTCTTCCAGAGATCAACGTATCGCGAGCTGGCCCAGGACGTTGCGCTTCTCGGAGTCAATAATAATATGCCAGCTGTCGGAAATTTTCCCAATCTCGAAATCGAAAGGACGCATTTGGGTGAAAAAGTATTGAAGAGTAATCACGCGCCAGTTGCTCAAGAGTTTCTGAAGCGTGGCTCTCCACGGGCTCTGCGCGGTCGTCTCTGGTCTCTCGTGCTGGGCTCAGCGATCAAAGAAACTGTACATTAAAATTAGCTACATTTTCGTATTTTTTGCTTTATCGTAGAGGAAGCTTTTTAGTGATTTTTTTCCCTCGAGATTCTTGGACAAATGTTTGGAATATTCCGAAACGGCGGAAGACGACATTATTGAGAAAAGCTCCTGATAATTTTCACTGCAAATTCATTTCTTAAGTTCGAATACCTACAACTTTTGAATAAAACAATATTTTTCGAATTCCGTACGTACTTCTCTAGGTATTCTAATGTAGATTGACGAGAATTTTTATTTTTTGTTCTAGGTAAAAAAGTGTGGATGCTAAATGTCACGCCGCGGAGCGCCTAAAAAAAGATAACAAAAGAAAATATTAGTAGTCGGCCATTTTGTACATCGAAAAAAAAATATACATATTTTCTAACAGCTTGATATTCATACTAAATAGATGTGTAATTAATTTTATGAGAGAATCACTTTTTTATACGAAAAAAATGGTTAAATTCGCACATGATTTTATACCCGTTACTGTGGCCTAAGGACTTAAGGGGCTACATCTACCTAGGGCCCGAAAAAAATTGCCAAATTCCGAATTCTTTTTCTGGGTTACGGTTGTTGAAAAAGAAGCGCATTTTTTTTAAACACAAGAGTAAATATATTGAGAGCCTTTTAAAAAAATACAAAAAAACATTCCCGCCGGCAGATGATGAAATTTTTTTTCGCGACGTTTGGCGGTGGACGCTCCAGCTTAAACGGTCCATTTGAAATCGTAAAATCAAACGGGATATTTGAATTAACAATAAATACGAGTCATTGACGATCGTCGATTTTCAAAATTATTTTTTTCACAACAAGGCGGTGAATTGAAACGAGCATACAAAATCTACGAAAAACAGTAGTCATTTTCACGTAACTATTAAAAAATGAAGATGGATTTCGAAAAAGTGAGATTGTCAACGATCTTGAAAAGTTTCTCACCGTATCTCCTGTAAATTTGGAAACAACCATCAAGTGGTTCTCGACAGTGTTGGGCGTTAATCAATTAAATTTTCAATTAGTTCATTAATTGACTAAAAAAGTAATTCAATTGCAATTACACCATTGATTGCATCTTGCAATTAATTTGTTTGGATTAGTCTATGTTAATAGGAACTCGCAGTTTAAAAAATTGCAATTCACTTTTTTCAATTCTTCTAAGAAACAATTAAAACTAACAATCAACCTATTTAACTTTTCAGATATCAGATAAAAAAGATTTAGATATTATTATTGATTATTATATATATGATTGATGATTAATATCAATCTTTTATTTGCTACTCATATACGTATTTCAATAACTTAGACATTGGTTCTGACGCCACTACGCGCCCTATACGATAATCAGTTTTAATTGTTAGTTTTTAATCAAATACATTAAAAAGATTGAAAATTGACTAGTTTCTAATTGTGGAAAGTCACGATTAACAATTGGTTAATTGTTAATTGCGACTACAGCAATTAATTACTTGTAAACCGTGACTTTTTACAATTACAATTAATGAATTGTTAATTGTTATAGTCATAATTAACAATAAATTGGCGATTAATTATACGTACAATAACAGCTAAAAGGTGATACAATCGAATAAAAATATTTTTGGAAAATGCAATTTTTTGACCCACCTAGGTAGATGTAACCCGTTAATAAGCCCGATTTTTTTCAGGATATCGATTATTACGAGGAACTAAAGGGTCTTGTCCTGCAGTATGACATAATGGTCGATAAGCTCATAATCAAGGTGATAAGAAAAACGCAATAGGTATTTATTTTTTCCACTCAGAGCGTGACATTTTTACTGACTCACTATTTTCGTTCCTTTCGTCAGGATGTTCAACTTACGGCGAGCAACGACGATCAGTACTTTGTTTTTGAGGATGTTCTTTACAAGACCATGTTGTCTTTTTCACGTGATTCCGAAGTCTTGGCTCCCGTGACGACGGACCGAAGCGCCGGAGGTCAAGTAATCCACGCTGTGCTCCAAGGCAAACCGACGACTCTCGAAAACACGTTGGTCTTTCCACCCAGTGGTGTTATTCCTTTTCACGGATTTACCATGTACGGTGAGGCAAAAAATCACGACGAAAGATTGTTTTTGCTTATTTTAAATGATGATTTTTCCTCAAATGACCAGCTACACCATTCTGCTATCTTTACGACGATTCGTGCACGATGTACTACACCTTTCGTGCGTTTTATCTCCGGTATTGGTTCAGGCTGCATACAGTCTCCAGTCACGAGCAGGGCATAGTGGCGCTCTGCTTACTTTTCGAAAGATTGCTGCAATGCCACGAACCCCAATTGTGGGCTCACTTTAGAAATCTCCAAATTCATCCGTAAGTTCCATATTGATATCGTGCAAACTAGGATCATCTGCGAGTAGCCAAGTAACAAGACAACAATTATGACTCCGCTTTGATGGGGTGACTAGAGCATGGATACCGGTTTTCGATGGTATCAAAAAACCGGACTATCGGACCAAAAATCGATACAGTCCAGTCGGAATAGACAGGAGACCTATTCAAAGACACAAGAGCAGCGCCAATTTTTTTTGTAGGTTTTTTGGACCTACAGGAATATGCCCTCAAGTTTTCGTAAAAATCCTAGTTGTTTTTTAGCAATTACAAATTTTTAAGACGATTTTTTTAGTTATTTCTTTTTGGAATGCGTTTTATCGAAAAATGCTGCCCACAAAAGTTGTGCGTCATAATGTCCTCTCTAAAATAGGTCCTATGCAAAAATAATCTAACATTGTTAGTTAAGCAGTCAAATGCAAAAAAAACTCATTTTGGTTTTTGCATCCGTTATCGGTCATTTATCAACATATCATTTCAAAACTCATTCATCATCTGGGGAAATCCAGTCGGAATATACAGGAGACCTGTTCAAAGAGACAAGAGCAGCGCCAATTTTTTTCTAGGTTTTTTGAACCTACAGGAACATGCCCTCAAGTTTTCGTAAAAATCGTAGTTGTTTTATAGCAATTAAAAATTATTAAAACTTCAAAAGTCGATTTTTTTAGTTATCTTTTATTTGAATGCGTTTTATCGAAAAATGCTCCCTACAAAAGTTGTGCTTCATAATGTCCTTTATAAAATAGGTCCTATGCAAAAATAACCTAACATTGTTAGTTAGGCAATTAATTGCAATTGAAAAAAAATCTCATTTTGCTTTTTGCATCCGTTATCGGTCATTTATCAACATATCATTTTGAAACTCATCCATCATCTAGGGAAAATCCTCCCTATGAGATACGTGCAAGATTTATTAATCTACGTTATATAGTTAAGCAACAATCTCCGAAAATCCGTTTTCAAATTCCCATCTTCGAGGAAGGCGCACAGAGTAGAAAAAAAATCAGGCGCGTCGTTTCATCATGTGCATTCTCGATTTTAAAAAATTAACATTTTCGTTAAAAAAAACACCGTTAGTCGATTATTTAATTTTTTTCTTATAAACAATTAGAAATAACTCCTTAAATTATGTAGATATTTAAAATATTCTTCAAGATTCCGATGCGTTTTTGTAAAACGAGCAATTTAAAAAAATCGCAACATCTTGATTACAACCCGAGATATCAATGTTTATACGTTTTTGCAATTTACCATTGGTGTAATCAAGAGTTTTGCAAAATTCAAATTCGTGAGCCATCTCTACAATTTTGGGCATGAGATTCGATATAATACCAACTACATAATAACCAAAATAACTTTTAAAAAATCGACTTTTTTATTTTTAATAATTTTTAATTGCTAAAAACAACTAGGATTTTCACGAAAACTTGAGAGCATGATTCTATAGGTCCAAACAACCTTCAAAATGATTGGCGCTGCTCTTGTGTATTTAATAGAAGTCGGTCCAAATTTCGGCTATTCCGCCTGGGCTAATATCGGAAAACCAACATTGGACTCGAATAACACCGATATTTCAATATCAAAGTTGAACAAATTAAAATATCGTTATAATTGTTATTATTTCCATTTAAGTTACTTTTACTAGTCTTTTTGCATTAGGTTTAAGGGGTTAGGCCACAGAAACGGGTATAAAATCATGTGCGAATTTAACAATTTTTTTTTCGTATGAAAAAGTGATTCACTCATAAAATTAATCACACATCTATTTAGTATGAATGTCAAGCTGTTAGAAAATATATATATTTTTTTTTCGATGTACAAAATGGCCGACTACTAATATTTTCTTTTGTTATCTTTTTTTAGGCGCTCCGCGGCGTGACATTTAGCATCCACAATTTTTTACCTAGAGCAAAAAACAAAAATTCTCGTCAATCTACATTAGAATACCTAGAGAAGTACGTATGGAATTTAAAAAATATTGTTTTATTCAAAAGTTGTAGGTATTCGAATGAATTTTCAGTGAAAAATTTCGTAAAAAACTGCTCATAAAATGAAAAGTTTTCGATTAATCAGAAATTCCGTACGTACTTCTCTGCGAAATGCAATTAGCACCATAACTTTTAAATTTGAAGTAAATCGAGTGAAAATTGTTGAAATTATTAGTCACGTCAATTGGAAAAAAACTGTTACGAGAAAAACGCTATTAAAGTTTTAGGTACTCTATGGCCGTGCCAGAGGCGGTTTCACTTACCTATACACTATTATTTCTATAATTTTCATCTGCACTTTCAAGCTTTCAACGTTTTTAATAAAGGTTTCCTATAAATATGGGAAAATATCGAAATACCGGTAACAGAAAAAGTTCCGATAGTCCAAGCTCTAGGGGCGACCAAATAAAAATTACCCTGGATGTAAAAGCCTAAAATGTATATACGTGTGCTATGTAGAAACACCTGTTTTTACAGTGTCAAGGTGGTGTTCAAGTGGCTGATGAGAGGATTCAGTGGACATTTGCCACCCGAACAATTGTTGTATTTGTGGGATTTGGTGCTCGGTTACGATTCGTTAGAAATAATATCGCTTCTCGCCGTAACGATTCTAAGTTTTCGGAAGGAAAATCTCCTGCAAGTTAATAATCTGCAAAATATTGAAGTAAGAGTACATCGATGTAACTAGGGGGCAAAAATCGATTATTTTTATCGTAACGCAAACGCAATTTTTTCAGGCTGTACTTGCTGATCTCTCGTCATTGAAAGTCATGCCAATGCTGCAACTCGTTCTCCTCAAGGAATAAAAGCTTGCAGCCTCCCTAATTACAGTGAAGTGTTTTTTCGTTCCAAATGTTTCCCGTGCTTTGGCCTCTACATTTCTCGCCTTCTCCAAAAATCCTGCATTTTTTTATCTTGGTTTCATTCGAAAATTATACGGCATTGTTAAACGTACGATTTTCTTTTTATTCGATTAACTAATATAAAAACAGCGCCTTAGATCTTTCTCCACTGAGATTGAAGTACAGACAGGATAAAACGAATCGTCTACAATATTTTGTGTCTCTTATGTAAAATAAACAAAAAAAAATCAAGACGAATGAGCGTATTTTACAATTGTCTTGTATAATGTTTTCTCTTATAGTCTTACAAAACGATCACATGTATACGTGTATCTCAGTACAATTCAGCATTTCTCACTATCCTTCCAATGTATATGATCACAATTGATTCTACGAAATATTACCTTCCGTGTTTTCCAGTAGTTGAAAAGAAAAAAAATATATATTCTTGCGATCAATTAGTTCCGCAGCGGTTTTTAATATTTATCGGGGGAAGTCATTTGACGGCTCGTTATATCGTTATTCGCTAATTGACGGAACTACTGCGATCCAGTAGAGTTAAAACAGTCCAAAATTGACACTAGAGTCTAAAGAAAACATAATCGTAGCGATAAACTTGTACAAAATCGACATGTCTGTCTATGATTCCGAACTGTTTTTTCTTCCATTATTTTATGGAGAATGGACAGTATACCGATATAACGACTTTTTTTCTTACAAGGAACATTTCAAGTGTCCACCTTCGATTTTGTTCAAACTCATGTATGTGACAAAGGATTGAAAATCATTGGACACGTTTTTTTTATCGGCGGATAAACATTTAAGGGGGGAAACCACCCCCCATAGAAAGGCGTGTCGCCCCTTAATTTTGTTTTCAATACTTTTATAGTGACTTTTTCATCGCTGTACGTTAGAAGAATTTGGGTTTTCGTTTCATTCAGATTGGTGGACTGCTTGTGAGTACAACTGCAAAATCACCCCTCGAAACTCTTTTCTTTAAGGGGTGGTTTTCCCCCTTAAGGTGTTCCTTCCGCGGAGAGCTGTATTTTATGGGCGCGTAAGGCGGGCCCTTCTGAATCATTGATAAATTACAGTGGCGCTTAATAAAAAATAGGTCCCGATCAATTATTATACCCAATGATAAACTGAAACAAAAAATTCCGCGCAATTTCGTAGATTTAGACATTTTTATATTATCTCTGAAAAGTCGCAGCTACGAAAATTCTTCTGTTCGTCACATTTTTCCAAGTTTTATCGTTTATATTTTCTTGAAACTTTTCGGTGACCCCGTTTTTATCGCGGTACGGAAACTTTCGATTTTTTTACACGCGTCATCAGTTTATATCAGGCATCTAGACTTATTTAGTGTATAAATTATTAGATAGAAATGTGGCCAAACATCGCTATAAAGTGCCGTATAGTTAGACGAATTTAGAGTCCTAATTTTTGGTTACGTTTGGAAACTTGGTTTGAAATTTTACCAATATACTGGGATGTATGTTTACTTGATTATAGGCGAAAATCAGTTGTCAAATATTTGGGTTCGTGAAAGGAATACCATAAGGAGTTTCGGGACAAATGACGAAATGTTACCATTTGCTTCAAATTCATGCAGTAAATTCTTTCTCATATGCTAAATGCACTTTCCAAATTTTAAAACGATCGTTTACAACATTTCTATAAAATGTACAGTTGAAAAAACACTCTTTATCATAGGGAGAAGCCCTATGATCCGATAACATAAGGAGTACATTATGACGATGATGAAAAAATTGTCAAAATGTACTGAGCGATTTGACAGTTTTGCATAACATTTTAAACATTTTTTTCAAACTTTTTCACGCGTAAAACTGCTATTCAGCGATAAGCGTAGGCATCTCCCTATGACGAAAACTGTTTCTTCCATTATAAATTTTACAGAATCGGTGTAAACGATCGATTTAAAATTTGTAGGGTACATTCAGTGAAATGACGAAGAATTTATCGTATAAATTTAAATCAAATGGTAATATTTCGTCAATTATGCCGAAACTCTTTAAACTCGGTTTTTCCGCCGATAAAAAGAATACGTGTCTGACAATGTTCAATGCTTTATCACATATATGAGTTTCAACAAAATCACACGTGAGTGATATTCCTTATTAGAATAAATGCATGAGCAATAAATTTGTATAAATAATCGCAGGAAATGAAGCTCTAATTCAATCGGATCGCAATAACACTATCACTCTTTCGAATCGAATTCCGACACATGATTATTCGATTTCCGAAATAGTTTTCCAACGATTCGAGTTTGTCCCGCCTTCCCTCCTCTCCTTTTCGTTACCTGCGTACTCACGTTGTATTTCGCGAATATATATTCGATTTTCAAAGCGATTAGGGCGATCACCGAAAAACGTGCAGCACGAAAGCCGGAAGGCTCCGCGATAATAAATTGTGCGAAGAGCTTCGCCAGGCCTCGACTTTCAATTTGATCGTGATTTTCTCATCTTTTTTTCCGCTGATTCCATTTTTTCCTTTCGATTTTTCGAACTGCGCATTAGTGAGCTTTATCCGAAGCGTTGTCGAGCGTCGATGTCTCGGGTGTCTCAGTCCGATGAGACGCGAACGATCACGAGAGAAACGGCACTACCAAGTCTTCCTTGTGTTCGACCTTCACGTCGCCCAAAGCGGAGACGGCCTCCTTGAGCATGTTCGTGATCTGAAGTGGCAAAAAAAGGCGCTCTTAGCCCAATCGAGGGATTGTTTGTGTGAATTTGAGGGCGGAAGACCGAAAAAGGTCAAATTTGAGTCTCGATTGAAATCGGACGGTACATCTGAAGTTTTTTCATCTTAGGACCGATTAGGGCAAGCAATTATTCCATTAAGGGTTTCAGGATCTTTCAATTCCTCACTAATTCGCGATCTTCCGGAGCGAGTGGTTCAGCGGCGAGAATTCTCTCCGGAGCTGGTATATCCTTAAGCAGGCATGATTTAGCGAGCGGTACTTTGACTCCTCCGCTCTCTATCCGCTTGGAGTAAGCTCTGGATCTGTCCATGTACTCGTGTTGTTCCAAATTGTGCGAATCCAAGGCTCCCACGTCTATGACGTTGCTGCAACAAACAGGAATGCAATGCAATGATCCGAACAAATTTGCCCGACGCACCGGCGCGATAAATCATACGTTGCGACTATAGAAATGCGAGGAAAAAAATAACGTGTTTTATAAATTGAGAAGACTCACGCGGCCGTCTCGTGAAGTATTCTGTTTAGAGCGCTCTGCTCGTCCGTCTTCTTTGGCACTGAGCTCGCGTATTGATTAACATAATCGTCGCTAGGAAAACAAACACAAATAATAGAAAAAAAAAGAAAAGAATATGTTTTTTTTTTCGGAATGGAGAAAAAGCTTTTCGATATGGTTTTTTGAATTATTTTTCAAGCTCGCACTTACCTATGGGCTCGTAGTATATTCGTATTGTTACTGACTGGATCGACCAACAAGTGCGTCCTCTCGTTCGCTTCTCCGCCCTGACGAATTTTTCAACAATAGAAAACAACATTTTTGGGAGAAAAAATTGTCCCTGCGATTATTCGTTCCGTCGATGTGAGGGTTGACAAGATTCGTGGGATAAAAGAACGAACGATCGGAGAGATATGACGATGTGCAGTTGTAGTGCTGATAGTGTACGAGACCTGTGATCCACTGTCTTCCTTGCACAGACTCCAGCAGCAGCCCATTTTTGACGAGGAACAAGCCGGTCGAGAGACCCTTGAACGAAGACCGCGTAAAAGTGAAAAAGTAATGTTACTGTTTGCTGGAGGTAGTTTTCATTTTCGTGTTATTTTTTTTTTTGTCCTCGAGACGTAAGCGGTGAATCAGCTGTCTGATTCGGCGTAGAGCGAGGACCGCGTATTACGAAGGTTTGGCAGGTCCGCCCACCGACTAAGAATGGCAGAGATTAATGGGGAGATGCACAACGCGGCCCTTTTCGGCGTGCTTCGTAAATGGCGCTAAATCGCGGCGGCGAGTTCGGGAGTATGATTTCGTGATCATCGCCTCTGTCGAGGTTGCAGATTCCCTTGTAGCCGCGCGAGTCCGTGATCACCGCTAAAGTTGGTATCGCAGCAGCGTGAACACGAATGGGTAGCTCGGTGGGGGAAAAGTCTCTGCCCCTCGCTCGCTCGACAGGCGAACGGAGCGAGGTTTTCCGTCCGATCGAGCTCGACATATATGTGTGGCCGTACTGCGGATTGGAATATGCATTAAATGAATTTCAAAGTGAAAAACATGTATCGAGATCATTGTTTTCTCTCGGTTGCCCGTTTATGCCGAAAATGCGGGTTAAAAAAATTAACGACGAACCGCGTTGAAAAATAAAACGCCGAAACGACCGTGAAAGGTTCAAAAAGAAATCTTGAGCCTTTGCCGCGATCGTTTCGGCATTTTTTTTCAACAGTAAACATTATGGTAAAGGGTGTATCATAAATGTTTCTTTATCTGCAATGAGCGTCGTGGCTGAGTTGTAGCGTGACGGATTCAATCCTCGGTGGATAAACTTTTTTCTCTTCATTTTATATTCAGAAAATTTCGAACTTACTCTCGCTTTAGCTATTCTCGCCTGTTCAGGCATTATTTATGATATTTAATTCGTATATGCTTAATAAAAAAAACAAGACATTGCTACCGGGGATCGAACCCGCGTCGTCTACACTCAGAACCCGCACGCTCATATCTCAACCGCGAGACTCTTGTGACTGCAAACCTGCCTTACGTATACAGTAGAATCTCGATTATCCGAACCAATTGGGACCGAGACTAGTTCGGACAATCAAAACGTGGGTTTTTTGGGACGAGATCATCAACAACACGTTTTTACATTTAAAAAAATACATAAATATATATTAAAATTTGACATACATATTAACATTGATATATATATATATATATATATATATATATATATATATATATATATACATACACGGTGGCCGGAACATTGACGTCTAAAAATAAAATTTAGGTCCCTTGTATCGTGGGGTATCCGAATAACCCCCATGTATGTCGCGCGACTTTTCATAGTTTTCGAGTTATGAATTTTTTACTGCATTTTTGAGAATTTTCGACCTGACCAATTGAAAAAAAATCTTTAAAAAAAGTAGAAGACTATCGAGATTTTTTTTGCAACTGAATCTTTATGAGTAGTACTTTTATGCATAAAATAATCAGCTTCGTAACTGTGATGAAAGTTATGAAAATGTTGGTCTAAAGTGAAAAATTTACGTTCGGTAAATTATGACTTAAATTTTCAACTTTAAATTAAACATCTAAACAGGTGACTTCATGGTTCCTAATTAGGCCCTAAGAATGCGCCAGACTGTCAGCTTTCATAACCATTAAAAAGAGTAGTACTTGATAGGGCTACTTTGGCTACAATTGACCTTCAATGACAGCGAGGTGGAAAATTCTTATAATTACCCATCTGATTAAAAAAAAAATTTGCCCATTTTATCATTCCTAAGGCTATTTAGTTTGTTAACTAACCAAAAATGACTGCAGGGAAAGCTAAGATTGAAACATTTGGAGGTTTATTTTTTTTAGTTTAATTTAAGTTTAATGAATTTTGCGCGATCCGTTCTCATGGATCAGGTAAAAGCTCGTTTACGCGATCCGTTCTCGTTACAAGAACGGATGGCGCAAAATTCATTAAACTTGAATCGAACGAAAAAAAAAATAAACCTCTAAATGTTTAAATCTTAGCTTTCCTGCAGTCATTTTTGGTTAGGTAACAAACTAAATATCCTTGGGAATGATAAAATGGGCAATTTTTTTTAATCAGATGGCTAATTTTAAGAATTTTCCACCTCGCTGTCTTTGAAGGTCAATTGTAGCCAAAGTACCCCTATTAAGTACTGCTTTTTTTTTAAATTATTATGAAAGCTGAGAGTCTGGCGCATTCTTGAGGCCTAATTAGGAACCATGAAGTCACCTGTTTAGATGTTTAATTTAAAGTTGAAAATTTAAGTCATAATTTACCGAACATAAGTTTTTCACTTTACACCAACATTTTAATAACTTTCATCACAGTTACGAAGCTGATTATTTTATGCATAAAAGTACTACTCATGAAGATTCAGTTGCAAAAAAAATCTCGACAGTCTTCTACTTTTTTTTTAGATTTTTTTTAATTGGTCAGGTCGAAAATTCGTAACTCGAAAACTATGAAAAGTCGCGGGATATACATGGGGGTTATTCGGATACCCCAGGATACAAGGGACCTAAATTTTATTTTTGGACGTCAATGTTCCGCCCACCCTGTATATTTATATGTGTGTGTGTGTGTGTGTGTGTGTGTGTTTTAAGCACCTGAAAAAAGTCGAGTGCCTTTTAAAATATTTTTTAAAAATAAAATCGTCCATTTTTAATTGACGAACGGCTGCAACGCGTTTTTGAGCGTCTAAGTCTCGCAGCTGTTTGAGAAGGAGAAGTTGCGTTGGGTTGCTTATTGTTGCTCACGGTGGTGGCAGCGAGCAACCATGTATCTTTCGCGCCAACGTTCGGATAATTGAGCTTCCGGATAAACTAAGTCATCGTTCGGATAATTGAGGGTTCGGATAATTGAGGGTTCGGATAATTGAGGGTTCGGATGATCGAGGTTCGGATAATCGAGGTTCTACTGTACACACTTATCCAACCTTAAAAAAATCGCTGCAGGACCAACTGCATATTGTTTTTATGACCCCAAAGTATTTTTGAAGCCAAAAGAAAACGATTTTTCTAAATTCCTAGAATGGTGTTATCCCTTAAAGAAAAGAAATTGATTTTTTGATCATTGTAAATGTATATCCCCTCTTAAAGACTTTAAAAGAATCTCGTACGTGTTAGCGAAAATCGGCAGAAAATTAGGAAGCAACTCGTCCACTTCTTTGATGTTCGCTATTTCGGTGTTCGCTATTATGGACCATCGCTCGTTTGCCTATCTGAGATCAAAACTTTCGAAGTTTGTATCCTCGATATCTGGCTTTTTGCTATAGATGGTATTACCAATATTAGATACTCACGTCTTTCTATTTCGGAGATGTGAATGTTCAAGATTGTTTAAATCTGTGTTTGTATGACTCAAACTCCAAACAAACCCAAACAAACTCAATAGGAAAAAGAAAAAGTTCCGGAAAACAAATAATATCAAGTTTTTTTTACGAAAATCTCATTTTTTTCATCTTTAAATTTTCTCCGAATATCTCCGCAGCCGTTCACTCAGGTAATAGGAAAAAAAGAAATTTCCGAAAAAAATAATAATAATAAAAAGTTTTTTAACGAAAATCTCATTTCTTTTCATCTTTAACTTTTCTCCGAATATCTCCGCAGCCGTTCACTCAGGTCATAGGAAAAGGAGAAATTTCCAGGAAAAAAATAAGAAATCAGAAAGCCAGGAACGCTACCAACGGGACCATCTCATCGCTTGTAGAATATACGCGGTACTTACAATTCGCGGCCGGATGGATGATTGGCTTGTTTTTGGGGATAATGCTTTATCGCTTGATGAAAGTATGAGAATTAATATAATAATACGAATATAAATATATTTCCGCTTACTTTTATGAATTATAATTTATTTGGCATAAGGATGGGTGTGAGTAAAGCGTAAACAATTTTATATAAGATAAATAAGTTGTAATTTAGATATATTATTATGTTTAAATTAACGTATAAACTAAAAAAATAAGCGACCTGAGTGCGCAATACATTTTTTTGAATACATTAATAACGCAGAGAATCAAGAACTAACTTAGCTTTGAAATCATCTAAAAGCCTCGCGCGTGCCGTCGGGTGACGTCACGCGCGAGTCGTGCTCAGATTGCTTTTTCCCTCGAAGCCTTCGTTTCGGCTTGGCCGCACATGAACGTGCTGCTCAGCGTCCATGCATTGGTGTAGCAGCCGAAGGCGCGGTCGGGACGCTTCGGCTTGCTCGGCTCTTTCCGAAGATGTCCGAACATCACTCGCTCACGGACACACGCTACTACGATGGTGTGATGGGCGCGTAAGAAACTAGAGAGGGGGTAACTTTTACGCGCGATCTGGCTGCACTGCGTCCGAGCTCTGAGTACGGACGGCGCGGCTTCGATGCCCGTAGCAACATTTTTTTTTGTTATACATATATGAATTAAATATAAAAAATAATGCCTAGACAGGCGAGAATAGATAAAGCGAGAGTAAGGTAGACATTTTCTGAATATAAAATGAAGAAAAAAAAGTTCATTCACCGAGGATTGAACCCGGACCTTCAGCATCGTAATCCGTCACGCTACAACTCAGCCACGACGCTCATTGCAGATAAAGAAACATTTATGTTACATCCTTTTCCATAATGTTTACTGTTGAAAAAAAATGTCGAAACGATCGCGGCAAAGGCTCAAGATTTCTTTTTGAACCTTTCACGGTCGTTTCGGCGTTTTATTTTTCAACGCGGTTCGTCGTTAATTTTTTTAACCCGCATTTTCGGCATAAACGGGTAACCGAGAGAAAACAATGATCTCGATACATGTTTTTCACTTTGAAACCTCGCTCCGTTCGCCTGTCGAGCGAGCGAGGGGCAGAGACTTTTCCCCCACCGAGCTACCCATTCGTGTTCACGCTGCTGCGATACCAACTTGAGCGGTGATCACGGACTCGCGCGGCTACAAGGGAATCTGCAACCTCGACAGAGGCGATGATCACGAAATCATACTCCCGAACTCGCCGCCGCGATTTAGCGCCATTTACGAAGCACGCCGAAAAGGGCCGCGTTGTGCATCTCCCCATTAATCTCTGAGAATGGTTGGAGAGACGAGTGGGGGATGCGTGTCGTTGTTTGTGGTCGCGAGATGTCGCTGCGAAATCAAAACTGGAGATTTTCCTTGTTGGCGGTGTTGGCTTTCACGTCGTTGACCGTTGTCTAGGTTCCGGAGGCTGGCGCCACGGTCTTACATACAGGTCTTGCAACGAAGCTAAATTTTCGTGGTGGGGGTAGGCGCACTTATCGGCTTCACTTTTCGATTCACTAGGCACCGCTACGCGTCGCTACTAGCAAGGGGAACTAGTTTCCCCCTTACCTCTTACCGGCGAATGCGCCCAAGGTGTTTACGTATGTTTTTGTGGCGCGATTGTCGAAATAACCTTTATTTGCGACCATATACCAGAAGGTTCTACGCGATTTACCGTAATACATTTTTTATCGTGTTTTTACGCATAAGTGTGCATTTTTTTGGTAGTGTTTGCGAAAAAAATGCGAAATGGCTAAAGGTTGCGCGGTTCGCAAATGTAAAACGGGGTACAAAAATTATAAGCAGAAATGCTCTGTGTTTCGCGTGCCCAGAAACGTCGAACGATACAAAAAATGGCTCGATGCTATTCCGGGACTGAAAGAGTTCGGTACGTGTGCGAAAAACATTTCGAAGAACTATGTATTGTGAGACATTGGAGAAAAAAGAATGTAAATGGTCGTGATATGTGCTGGTATGAATTAATTTATTCAAAAAGTTTTCAGTTTTTTTAGATGAAAGTAGCCATCTTTTTTTTAATCAACACATTATTTTTTATTGGTTTCGTATATTATGCAGTTTACACGACAGTACGGTAAATTAAGTTAGGGCAAACGGCGCATGCGTTGCGTTCAGGAGGGAAAAGGACAGAAGAGCTATTTCTCTCTTCGTCGTACCACTACTTCCCCTTGCCGTCACGCACCAAGCGGCAGAAATCAGAATAAAAATCAGAACCGCTAAAGGTGCCTACCTCTACTACCGCCGTTCTCAGACCTGTATGTAAGACCGTGGCTGGCACCTCCTATCCCTTACCCATGGAGTGCAAGGAGCTGTCAAAAATGAACATCGGTCCGAGGAGAAAAAATTCCGCTGAAAAGAAAAAGTGTGTACTAAAGCTGTCTACAATCTTGAAGAAATCAAAAACTTTAATAATTTTCAGATATGCTAAAAAAAATTGTGTATGAAAAAAATCCGCGTTATTTTGTCTTTCCCTAGAAATTCCTAGAAATGTATAATTTCTCAATATAGTTATCACATTAATATTAAGTAATTACTACTAATTAAAAAAATAAGTACCAATAATATTCGTTGTTAATTATCCTGACCAAGTAGTTTGAGGTTCCCGGGCACAATTACCGAATACCGATAGGATAGGTAGCATTTGTGCCGTCTACGACGTGGCCATGATTGCACAGTCTAATATTTTGAGTGCTTGATTTTCACACAAATTCGCTATCAAAAGCATTAATAATTTGATAACAGTACTGTGAATGCTCATTTTCACTGTACCAAGGGTTAGTCCAATAATTAGTCGAACCGTACCTATTTTTTCAGCTCCGTGGTAACATTCACTTAGCAGACATTAATAATGTACTGAAAAATGATTGCGAGTTTTCCATGAGCGTAATGTAATTAGCCCATGAAATACGTCGGGTTGCCGATTTTTTTTTCTTACAAGCGGTACTGTGGATCGTATTCAAACTGCACAGGATGATCAGCAAAGAGGTTATAAAGGCCCGGAAAAAAATCAGCATGTTGACTTAACCCCATAACAACCTTAAGGAAAGATTATAACCAATGAACGTAAATTTTTTCATTTTCAAACAAGCTTATATTTATATACTATTGAATTAAAATGGAAGAAAGTAATATTTAGTGCACGAAGTTAAATAGTTTATAAATAAAAGCCGCTTTGAAAAAGATTTTTTACGATCAGTTTATTTTATACTTTTTAGTAGTAGAATTTATTTATTTATTTGCCATGCCAGACCCCCGTGCCATTCAGACATCGGCGTGATCCAAAACCTTGTCTTAGGTTATAAAGGCTTCGCGAGAAACTTCATAATAGTGCATTTGTAAGTAGTGCTCAAGTCAACAAAGTTAGTGAGCCCAAACTATATCGTCCTACCATTTGCCACGAGGAAATTTCAGTTCCCACCTCCCACCACCATTATCAGACTCTCGTTATCGTGTGCAATGAAGAGTGCTCATGATAACAAAATAAATGAGGGCAAACTCGACTGTCCTAACATATATCATTATCGAGTTCCAGTGTCCACCTCCCACCTCCATCATCAGGCTCTCGTCATCATGTGTAATGCATTGTGCTCGTAATAACAAAACAATTGAGCACAAACTCGACTGTCCTAGTATATGCTATTAAGGAGTTGCATTGCCCACCTCCCACCTCCATCATCAGACCAGCTCCATCATACCATATTATTGAATTTTTCAGCTCAATCGGATGCCAGCAACCAGCAAGTGCTTGAAAAATGGATTGGAAATTTTGAAATGGAAAGACATACAAACGAAGCAAGTTAAATAAAATCTTGTAAAAAATCGTTTCATTTATGCGGCGCTTTATAGATATGACACGCTAGCCACATTTCTGTCTACTAATTTATACGCTAAATAACTGTAGATGCCCGACATAAACTGCTCACGCGTGTAAACAAGTATAATGATTCCGTAACGACGATAAAAACACACCCCACCCCAAATCCCGGCGCCCGCCCAGAAAATGATCGAACCAAAATAGTTAAATTCAGATAATCGATTAACTTTATTTGTTTCACCCAAGCTAGCAGAAAGAAATAACTTCAGGCGAGAAATCCCTTTAGGAGCGCATTTTTCGGGAATTTTTTTTAGAGGGGATAAAACAATCTGATCATTTTCAAATTTGGACATGAGTAAATTATAACTGTCAAGTTAAAAAAAAATGTTGGAGTGACCAAGAAAATGGCGGCGTTATTATGGGTCTTCGGACGCCTGTTTTCCGCGACATCGAAAAGTGCTGCAGTTGTCACTCTTTTTCTGTTGATCTGAAAAAGATTCAATAAGTGTCATTTGTTTACTGACATATTAAGGGGAAGGATATACCTAA
This sequence comes from Ophion slaviceki, assembly GCA_944452715.1. Taxonomy (NCBI): domain Eukaryota; kingdom Metazoa; phylum Arthropoda; class Insecta; order Hymenoptera; family Ichneumonidae; genus Ophion; species Ophion slaviceki. The sequence continues at coordinate 7,652,127 of OX101785.1, forward strand.
AAATGATGAAAAAGTGCAAAATTGAAAATTTGAGAGCCTTTTTACTCCAAAGTTCGAAATTTCGACCATTTTTTCGACATATTTGAGCCCAAAAAAATTATTTATTTACACGCTACCTTTCAAACTTTAGGTATATCCTTCCGATAATATTACTGAGAGTAACCTCCCAAAATTTCATATAAATCAGTCGATAACTTTTTGAGCTACAACACGAGCAGTTTTTGAAAAAGTAGTTTCGAGATAATCGCGTTTAAAGTTTACTCGCTACCCGGGCAGCATAAATGTCCAATTGACGTCGATCAGTTACCGTTGTCAGGTTACCTTTAAGACATGACCGCAAGATAACTATTCGACATCTTTCAAATGACATCTCGTTTAATGCTGCCGTAAAGTTATCTTTTTTATGATATCTTTCGGCGATGAAAACGGATGTCTAAAAGGTATCCCGAAATATTATCCAATTGATGACTTTTTTATGTTATCAAAAAGTTATCTATTTCCTGTTATCTATTGTGTCATAAAGACGAATTACATAAGACGTCTTTTTCATGACATCTTCCAGATATCGGTAATATGCTGTCTTTTAAGATATTTGGTATTGGCGGGAAATAGTAAAAAGTCATCCAAATGTTGTCCTAAAGATCACATCCAACGGATCACTTTTATCATAGTGCGAATGTAACGTGTCATATTTCATTTCACTGGCAAAAAATTGTGTGTAACAACGAGTAGTTGAAAAAATAAAGGTGTCCAAAGACATATACGTGAGTGCCTTTTATCCTACTATTCTTTTCGCCTCTGTGAGTACATATATATGTTTAAACTATCTTTTTATTCTAAAAGCGTGTCTGCTTTTGAGGTTATCCACGGGATCGCTTGGAGCATGGCAACCACCAAAAGACGTGACTGCAACGGGAGAGAAGTCTAATAACGACTGTACCGTTTTTATAATATTAAATTACATTTCACTTATAATGAATCAATCGATGTTTTATTTATAATGACCTAGCCCACTTCGAAACCTACATAACAATGTCTTATCAATTTCTTCATGATAAAAATTAACTTATCAACAGTCTAAATTATTGAGCCATATTAAATATTCTAGACTATTAATAGGTTAATTTTTATAAAGAAATGGATAGGATATTGTTATACATATATATCGCCAATAAATAGATATTTTTTCGATAGTACTCTTCGATACCGTTTAGATGTCGTTTTGTCAACCTCATTCGGATGCCTATTGGACGACTTTTAGATGGCAGTGGTATCTTGGCATTTTTGTGCCTTTAAGAAGATATCTTTCAGATATATCGATTTGATGACTTTGCGCCAACGTACCGACAACCGAAAAGAGTTAACCTTTTGTCGACACTTTGTTGACCATTAAAAGTTGCCGTATAGTTAACTATCGGACATAAATAAGTTATCTGCCAAGCGGACATAAGTGATACGTTTTGTAATACAAAACGGCGTCTTTTTGGACAACCAAAACATTACCCGTATCCGTTTCGCGATATCTTTCGGATGCCATATACCAGGTGTGTAAGTATGAAACCGGAATTTTTGTACAGAAAAAACACGTTTATTGTAACGATATGATACAAAGTAACTTATTCAAAGTATTGTCCGTCGCTATCTATACATTTTTCCCATCTTTCTGGCAATTTGTGGATTCCGCGCCAAAAGAACTGTTGCTCTTTTGAGGCAAACCAGTCATCGAGCCATTTTCGTACATCTTCGTAAGAAGTAAAGCGCTGCTCAGCAAGTGCGTGTCCCATCGATGCAAACAAGTAGTAATCGGATGGGGCAAGGTCCGGTGAGTAAGGCGCGTGCTGAAGAATCTCCCAACGGAACGACTCTATCGTTTCCTGGACCTGTTTTGCTTTGTGTGCTGGTGCATTGTCATGCAGCAAAATCACCTTGTGGTGTCTTTGTTGGTATTCTGGTCGTTTTTCACGCAAAACTCGATCCAAATCGGTCATTTGTTGTCGGTAGCGTTGAGTATTGACAGTTTCCCCAGGTTTCAAACAGCTCGTAGTAGATTACGCCCTTCTGATCCCACCAAACACACAGCATTGTCGTTCGTCCGTAGCGGTTTGGTCTTGCCGTCGATGTTGATGGTTCACCCGGATTAACCCATGACTTTTTGCGCTTAGGATTCTCGAAATATATCCACTTTTCATCGCCAGTCACAATTCGATGGAGAAATGACTTTCTTTTGAACCTGGCGAGCAGCATTTCGCATGATGTTTTGCGGTTTTCCTGCTGTCTTTCGTTGAGTTCATGTGGAACCCATTTCCCCACCTTTTGTATCTTTCCCATGGCTTTCAACCGAAGGGAGATGGCTTCTCGGGTCACCTTTAACTGATCCGCCAGTTGTTGTTGTGTTTGAGCGTCGTCTTCGTCCAACAAGGCTTGCAGGTCAGCGTCTTCAAACTTTTTCGGTGCTCTTCCACGTTCTTCGTTCCTCACGTCAAAATCGCCACTTTTGAACCGTTTGAACCACTCGAAACACTGTGTTTTACCGAGAGCATGCTCACCAAACGCCTCCACAAGCATTCGATGCGATTCGGCTGCGGTTTTCTTCAGATAAAAACAGAAAAGTAGTGCTGTCCGCAAATCGTAATTTGTTGGCACAAAACTCGACATGTTTATCTCTAATAAACTAATGCTACTGAATGACACTCGCGTTATTGTGAGTTGGAAATCTTTGTCGGATATCAATACAATAACAAGACACCGCTGACGTGATGTGTCGGTAACTGCATCGACATCTAGCGCCACCTATGGGCAAATTCCGGTTTCATACTTACACACCTGGTAGATAACATTTTGCTACCTGGGTACCGGACCGCATGCTGTCCCCGCGCTCTAGACCATATGCGATAACTCCGCAAATATTCAATATTTCGAGTTTTCCTTTGGTCAGTATATTCTTTGGGTATCATACTTTCGAAATATGTAAAACAGAATCAATTTTTTGAAAATTCTAAAGGGATTTCTCGCCTTAATAAAACTCAAACTATTTTATTTACAATAATATTTTACGTATGAGATACATTTTATGTATAAAAAGTAGCTATTTCATTGCGTAAATTAAATGGATATTCGAATTTCACAATTAAGTTAACTGTGGGAAAAATAAATACATCACATTTGCCGGATAATACACAACCAGAAAAATACTGAAAGATCAACATTAACTACCAAGTTTACCATTTACTCTTTTTTAAGCCACCATTTTTTAAATTGAAAATTAAGAACGGAGAGGCGTTCACCAAAGATTATTTAGAAATATTAATAATTGATACCGTCAGCCTGAGAAGCTGAAGCGATGGTCATGAAAAACATACTTTCATTGAAAAATAATAAAATAAATGCTGGAAATCAGAGAAAGCTTATTAAAAAGGAGTACCGCCCTAACTTGTATAAACTTTTCCAAGCTACAAAGGTACTCCCAGTGAGCTCCGCCGGCTGTGACAGTTTTTCTGCCATGTGGCAGATAAAAACTCGACTTAGAAGCACAATGCTTTAGGAACGATTCTGTCATATGCCACTACTGAACATAGATAATGGAATTGTTAGAAAAAATCTACAGATATTAGACAAAGTGCAACTATTTCATGGCATTATAAATATAATCAGACTTTTCGGGTAATAAAAAACAGGTACATGTCAATAAAATGAGTTAGTTTTTAGTATTTTTACAAAATATTGATGAATTGAGGTGATATCATTTTCAGATTAATAACAACATTAGAATTGGGCGGGGAGAGGCATTTTTCAATCGATCACAGGCATTCAGGATGCCGCAGCTTCTCTCATTCGACTACACACAGTGGCGGTGGAGTGAGGGCAGCGTTACTTTCGTGTGACGTCCAGCGAACTCAGGCCCTTATACCCAGCCTACCTCAACAAACATATACAGTTTTAAAAGCATTTTCAATGCTGAAAAATTGCCACTAAACATTTATTTATTACTGAAAGATGTGCCCTTGCATATTCGGATGAACATGTGGATGCAACACGGCGGTGCACCACCCCATATGCTCTGTATGCAGGAACAAGTGATGAGTGAGATTTTTGGTGAAAAGTGGATAGGACAAGCTTGGCTACCTTGTTCGCCAGATCTAACACCACTAGATTTCTTGTTATGGGGTTTTGTGGAAGAACGCCTAAGGGTGGTGGACGCCTGACGATATGAAAGAAATAATACGCCGAGCATGTGCCCAGATTACACCGAAAATGTTGACTAAAGTTAGACGATCTTTTCATCAGATGTCGTGTTCGTTGGGTCTCATCATTTTGATACGAACAAGTGCGCAGGCGCATAATGATGCGCTACGCGCAACTGCGCAATCAAACGAGTCATGCGCAAAACGAATGACTTCGGTCGTGTTCGTTGGGTCTCATCATTTTGATACGAACAAATGCGCATGCGCATAATAATGCGCAACGCGCAATTGCGCAATGAAACGAGTCATTCGTTTTGCGCATGACTCGTTTCATTGCGCAGTTGCGCGTTCCGCATCATTGTGCGCATGCGCACTTGTTCGTATCAATATGATGAGACCCAACGAACACGACCAGAGAACAAACAAGTGCTCACAAGTCGAGGGCACGGTCACGGTCTTACATACAGATCTGGAAACATCTGGAGTGGGGGGTGGGTCAGATAATGGTCGTGTTCGTTAGGTATCATCATTTTGATACGAACAAGTGCGCATGCGCATAATGATGCGCGACGCGCAATAAAACGAGTCATGCGCAAAACGGGTGACTCGATTTATTGCGCAGTTGCGCACTTGACCAATGAGGCGAAGCGATGGTTCTCGATTCTGCCACGTGAAGCGCTGCTACCTAGAAGTTAGCCAATCAACAGCAAGTTCGGACAGCGTGTTATGGCGCAGGTTTTTTTTTAAACAATATATTCAGGCACGATAGGAATGGAAAATATTTAATTTTTTCACTACTGATCCTATGATGAGAATAACAATTATTTGTTATTTAAAAAATCCCCTAAGTTATTAATTATCGGCATTCGTAAACGACAAGCAGGGGCCCTTGAGTTCTCAGACATTAAATTATACTTTCTGAGTAACGATATATAGGTGAAGTGTCTGTCACCCACTCGGCTAATTCAATTCCCACGTGAATTCATATTTTTTTTCTTATTGTATCGCCTTTCTTATATGTTATTACTTAAATTATTTTTCTTCTCATTATACATTTATTTGGTTTATTTTTTGTTTTTTTTTTTCAGTATGACGCATCTCTCGTATCTTTGAACGAATTATTTTGTCATTTTGACAAACATGTATACGGTCTAAATGTTCCCCGTATTTTTCTTCATAATCAATGTTTTTTTTTCAGCAGATAGCACTTTTTGTTTGGGTTTGCAACTTTTTTTTACATTCGCTTCGTTATAATGTTAATGACAATCTGAAAATAAAGATATTAGAAGAATAAGCAAAAGGAAATAAACGCATTGCGTATGTTTAAAAGGCATCGTTTTTATTGTTTTGTCAGATTCGCTAGTTGATTTTTTACAACAGTGTTTTTGCTGTTTTTGGTTTTGTCGAAACGCAAATGGACGCATCCTTAATCGTATATAATAATATATGGAGAAAGGTAACATTTTAGAGGCATAACACTGATAGATATTTACTATCGTTTTTCAATTATTTTTACAATTCGGCAGCACGCACCTGTGAGGCATTTTTTTCGATACAATGACAGCGCGCTGTCAAGGCGATTGCTGTATTTTTAAATCAACTAACTGACCTCAGTATCGAGGACGCCCCCCATCAGTAAAAAACATCGGAGGTTCCACACCTGTATGTAAGACCGTGGTCGATGGTCATTACTTCGAGCATCTTCTGTAGGTTGACCGAAAGCAAGGTTTGTAAATTGCTTAAGGGACGGTTCTGCCTTGTTGGGCCAAAAAATATTCGATTTTTCACCATTTTTTTATGCGAAAAGTATTAAATATAGAATGTTGATACTTGGTATGTTGACAAAGCGGTTTTTATTGAACATCAATAGTATATTACGATACGTGTGACCTAAGTAGCCTATTATTGCACGGCGCGAAGTTAGCGCCCGAGCGCAGCGAGGGTGCTAACCGCCGTGCAATAATAGGCTACTCAAGTCACGAGTATCGTATACTATTTTATAGCACATGTGACATAAACCCGCCTCGGACGCGGGGAGGGGGTGTAGAGGGGGGATGAAATTATCATTTTTAAACTTGCGTTAAAATATCATATAATCTCAACGTTAACCGCGAGTCAAGCACGGAAGAAAAAAAATTGAAAAACTGTCACACCAGAATAATAATTTCGATAATCCATGTACGTTTATTAAATAATGTACACAAAAGTAGGTGAAACAAGAGGAATAACTTTAATTTTTTCAACGCATGTAATTAAAACACCAATTTTACAAACTGTAACGATTTTTTTTAACCGCTTTTGTCGGTTTGCACCATCTTATTGTCAGTCCCGTATGTTCGTGTGACATTGCAATTATTCAATGTTAAATTGCTGCTAGGGCCATTGAATGCGTTATACGCTGCTGTATACAATGTTTTCGATTTACTGGGCAACAACTTTAGAGTCACCGATTTCGCTATTTCTTTTATAGCGTCTGGAACAATTTCGTTTATCTCATCTTCACTAAATTCACTTCCCGAACTGTCCATTTCTGAATGAAAGTTATAATTTCCATACAACAAACTATGGGTCAGCGTTTCGTTTTGATTTCACTGTAATTTTTTCTACAACATGAAAATGTTTTTAGGAGAATCGCTAACCTATCCCTGTCTCGTTACTTGTCCGCTATGAATTTTCAAGCTTTAAATGACATTTAAAAGTATTTTCTTTTGTTTTTCATACATCTGTGAAGTTAGGCGATCGATTTTCGTACAGTGTAAAAAAGGGCTACTTAGGTCACGGAAAAGCCTGCGTAAAGTGCGGGTTTAGGTCACACTGTGCTATAAAATATTTTTTAAAGTTTGACAACACATGGTGGTGGGAGTGGGAGGAGCCACGTATGTCGGTGCACGGGCGATGACATTCTTCGCGTGCGGAAGTGCTACGTCCCGGACAGGTGATCTGAAGCAAAAAAAATTAAACATATTTTTACTTTGCACAATATTGTGTAAAAGTTTACCTAGAATCGAGAAGAAAAATTGAAAAATAAAAAAATTGTGAGAAAAAAGCTGCGAACATTTTTGAAAAAAAAAACAAACTTCCTTTCGATCGCTCACAATTTTTTTATTTTTCAATTTTTCTTCTTGCTTCTGGATCGACTTATACACAATATTGTACAAAGTAAAAATATGTTTGATCTTTTTGCTTCAGATCACCTGTCCGGGACTTAGGACTTCCACAAGCGAAGAATGTCATCGCCCCCGCCGACATACGTGGCTCCTCCCACTCCCAGCACGACGTTTTGTCAAGCTTTAAAAAATATTTTGATGTTCAATAAAGACCGCTTAGTCAACATACCAAATATCAACATTCTATGTTTAATACTTTTCGCATAAAAAATTGGTGAAAAATCGAACATTTTTTGGCCCAACAAGACAGAACCTTCCCTTAAAAGTGATTACTCCGATGATTCGATTTTTCGACTTTTTTTTCATACTTTGCGTGACTAGAATGACCTTGTAATGTAGGTCACTGAACTCGTCTCAACGTCAGTAATGTCGTGGAAAAAGAATACGTGTTTCGATTGAAAATAAGGAATTGATCTTGACGTAGCTTTGGCGCCTTGATCTGCACAAAATTACGATGATCCCGTATGACGTCCTACTCGAACAGTACAACTTTCATCGGAAACTTTTTTGATATCACCAATCGTTCGAGTGCCATTGCTCTGTGACACTTTAAATTCCCACCCTGTATATTGGAGCGCGTGCCGCTTCGCCCACGTGTGAGAACGCTGGAGCGATGTTTTCACCGCGTAGGGGCGATATGTGGAACTTGCGGGACCGCCAGAAAACGAGTTCGGGGGCTGGTTTGAAAGGAGGAACAAATTCTGTACACATATAAAATATATATTCGTACCTGAGTTCTGGCACATCAGGCATATTTTTTCCGTTACTCTGTAGAAACTGGAAAAATATTTTAGCCGTAACATACGGCAAATGTACAAAATCATCGCACTGATAATTCGTACAAGGTTCACCTATTGATGTTTGTATGTTTGTGATGTTCGTAAATATCGTTTGTGATGTATTGTATGTTTGTGATGTTGTGACGTTCGTAAATACAGACACCATCTGTATTCTAAAAAAACAGCATAAAAAAATAACGCTGTAATTGTGGAGCAGTCTTCACGTGAAATAATTATTTCCCTTCGACAATGCTTTTCCTTCTATTTTCGTTTTGTACATAATTTATCCAACGAGCTTTTCGCTTATCGCGAATATTTTCTCGAAGGAATTCTCGTAAGGTATTCGCGGTATCGACGAGACAATTGCTTTCACTCGTGTGATCGTTTTCTGCTGATTTTCACGAAATAATTACAGACTCTGTATCACGACGGTGCTCGCTCGGGTACGATATTGTGATCTAGGTGATCGCAATGTATCGGACATTGATGGTACGAGACCGCACTGGCGTGGCCCGATCTGCCGGAAGTCATCGGTGGCCCTAACTCCCAGCAGTCCTTTGCGGGATCGTAAATTTCTACGATGCTCAGGAGAGACGTGCCGTCGTATCCTCCTGGGAGAACAAGCAACGTAAACGATGATAACTTATAAATCTTAGAAATTCACACATGAAGATTTAACATGTCGAACGTACCGAGCTCATGAAAACAATTATTTTAAACTGGCGATTTCAAATTTGGAAATTCTTTCAATTTCTGCTTTTTGTCGTTCAAGGAACAATGATGTTTAAAATATCTATTATATATATATATATATATATATATATACACACGCGGTTGCATGCAAAAGTGTCCGGCCAAAGGTAATTTTATGATTAAGACGGAATGACACCTCATCGCGGTCGGTATGGTAGAACGAATAGCTTCCAGCCCCTCAAATTTTCTAAATTTGAGAAAAAAAAACTAGATTGGCTTATGATAAGCCAATCTAGCCAATTTTTTTTTCTCAAATTCAGAAAATTTGAGGGGCTGGAAGCTATTCCTCTATCTATTTGACGTCGTTTGGCAAAGTTTCGACGGGATCTGAAGAGCCGTTTCAGAGATTTTTGGGAATCTATAATTGTTCTACCATACCGACCGCGATGAGGTGTCATTCCGTCTTAAGTAACGTTTAAAGAATGCAAAATGGAAACATAAATATTTCATCGTAAAGTTCTTTTATTATGCAATCAAAATATGTAATTAAAAAATTGTTCATAACGATTAACAATTATTTGTAAGAAAAATAACACGTTTTGCTGCTTCATAAATGTCCCGCCAAATTCCAAGGAGATATAATTCGCTTCGCTTTGTTTACGTCATCCGTCGCGAAATCATGTAAACATTGAGAGCTCTGTTCCTTTTGCATTGTACGATCAGTAACACTCAGTCAAGATGTCGAAACGCACGTCTCAAGATATACGTCAAGTGGTTATCAAGTTGCAAAACGAAGGAAAAGATTCACGTGAAATAGCTAAAATTTTGGCGATTGGAAAATCGACTGTTAACGATATAATAAATAAATACAAAACTACAGGTACTCTAGAAGGTAAATACTGTCCTGGGAGACCTAGGGAAACAACTAATCGTGTCCATAAAGTGATGAAAGGAAAGGTTGTCGCAGACGTAAAAAAGAATGCTGCAATCATCGCACGTGAATTACGCGAAGAAAAATTGGCCGACGTTAGCCAAAGTACTAATTCACGTAGAGTGACAGAAGTGGGACTTCTTGGGCGTGTTGGAGTTAAAAAACCGCTCATCAGTAAAAAAAAAAAGAAGGCCAGATTAGAATCCGCGAAAAATACCAGAGCTGGACTGTTGAAGATTGGAAAAAAGTGCTGTTCTCAGACGAAACTAAAATTAATTTGTTTGGAAATGATGAGAGAAGGTACGTTCGACGACCAAAAGGAACTAGAAATGATTCGCGATATCAAACACTAACTGTGAAACACGGTGGAGGTAGCATTATGCTATGGGGTGCATTCTCTTGGAAAGGCGTCGGTCCAATCTTTAAAATTGAAGGTACTATGAACTCTGCTATGTATAGAGATATTATATTTAAAGAAATGCTGCCTTATGCTCGTCAGAATATGCCACGAGGATGGATTTTTCAGCAAGATAATGGTCCAAAACATCGATCACAGCTCCTTCAGCAGGTTTTTAGCAAGAAAAATATTCGAGTTTTAGAGTGGCCGAGTCAATCTCCGAACTTGAATTCCATAGAACATTTATGGCAAGAGTTGAAACTAAGAGTAGGAACTGAACATTGTGCCAATAGAGCTGCTTTGTGGGGAAAAGTTCAAGAAGAGTGGAAAAATATGTTTCAAGATACAATCATCAAACTTCTTGAATCGATGCCTCACTGATGTGCTGCTGTGATAGTTTCGACTGGTAAGCTACCAAGTGTTGATGAAAATCTTACATTTATTACCGTTTTCAATTTTTTTATCGAGTTACTATATTTTTTCTTTGTATATAGTGCGTTATTCGTACTTGGCCGGATAGTTATGAAAAAGCGAAAATTGTTATTTTGGTTATAAATAATTATGAATAGTAATATATAATTTTTCAATAACACGTTTCGATTGCATAATTAAAGAACTTTACGATGTGTTTACGATATGTTTGTGTTTCCATTCTGCATCCATTAAACGTTACTTCATCATAAAATTATCTTTGGCCGGACGCTTTTGCATGCAACTGTATATTTAAGGGTTTAAAATCCAGTTTAAAATCTTTAATATACCAGTTTAAAATCTTTTTTTTGCATTATCCAAAAATTTGGACTTTCATAAACATGCCGTTAGATTTTGGTCGAGAAATTCGAATTACTCCGGTCGTTGTAGCCTTTCTTAGAAAATGGGATTCGACCAACTGCCCAAGACCTGGCCTCGTCTCGAAAACTCGTCGTATTTCAAAACGGTGGAAGATGCTAAACGAAATTTTTTCAAGCTATCCGTCTCAAATTTTGCCACATCATTCTTCGCGCCATTCCTTAACGTCGTACGAAAGCGGGTTTTTTTCACATTCTTTCGAACGAAAAACTGTCGAAAAAGGCTCAATTTGACACTTAATTTTGAAATGGCCACCATTTTGTTAATTTTCATCGAAAAAAAATAATCCTCCGTACGCCTCTACAGTTTGTCATACTGATTCATAATCTTTTTGGTTTTTTTCTTTCGGATAATATTTGAAAAAGTAGGACTTTCCGCCGTCAGGCGCTATTTTTTTAGACATCCTTTTGCAGCGGGCAAAAAAATTATATAGAAAATAAAACTAAAACATTAAAAAATACTTTTATGTACAACATATGCCATTTGAATAAACAAAAAAACCCGACGTATAGAAGTTTATTAAGAAAAAAAAATTACGAAAATCAGCAATTTTCGAGGCAATCACACTGGAATGGTTCCTTAAAGTTATTCAGGATGGAAAATCGACTTACCCATGGCGTATAATTTTCCATCGAGGACCGTGACGCTCAAAGCGCTGCGAGCTATCGAAACGCTACTCACGTACTCCCACTGGTCATTTTCCGTGTCGTACCGCTCGACCGAATTCAATTGTCGTTTACCGTCGTATCCACCGACGACGTAAATAAATTGTCCAAGACTGGCGACTCCGGCGCCGGACCGACTCCATTTCATGGATGTCACCATCGTCCATTCGTCGTTCTCAGGGTGATAACACTCGACCGAGCTCAGTCTATGGGTACCGTCGAATCCGCCAATCGCGTACATCAACCTGCCGAATAAAAAAAAAACAACAAAGAATAATCTCATATTCTTCACAAGATACTTATAATTTGTAGCGCTGTCGACACGTTCGAGGAAGAAAAAAAGAAGATAAAGGAATAGAATTTGAAACCTGTTGACGACGGCTACTCCAACAGCTAATCTCTTGACGTGCATGGGTTTGACGTTCGTCCATTGGTCCATATCCGGATCGAAGCATTCGACGCTATTGTGATATTCTATGCCGGCACTACCACCGACAGCGTACAACAATCCGTCCATAACCGCGACACCGACCCGATTTCGAGGTATCGACATGGGATGGCAGGGTCTCCATTGATCCGTGACAGGATTGTATCTGTCGACCCAATCGCTGTCGTACCTGAACGGACAAATAGTTTATCTCACCGTGTTCATCATGCGTATCGATTATTACGATCAAAGCTGGGCCCAAAAACGTTGATCCGTTAATCGTCAATTAACGAAGTTAACATATTGCTTAAGGCGGGATATACATTTAGACAGGAAAAAAATGAGCAGTATTGAGGGATTTTTTAAACTAAGAAATAATGAATCTACAATTATCAAACTTTGGGTATACTTTAAGGCCTTAGGCCGCAGTAACGGGTTTAAAATCATGTGCGAATTTAGCAATTTCTTTTCGTAGCAAAAAGTGATTCACTCATAAAATTACTTACACATCTATTTAGTATGAATGTCAAGCTGTTAGACAATATATATATATATATGTATATTTTTTTATGTACAAAATGGCCGACTACTCGAAACTTCACGAAACAGCTTTTTTCCAATTCGTTCACTGAGAAAAAAGAATCGTTGAATGTGCAAAATGCATTTTGTTGTCTCGCCATTTTGTTATTTTAACAGTTGCTCAGACATGCTAAATAAGCAGATGGTTTAAATGTATCTTTGGTTAGTGCCCAATTATACTGTTTTGTTATGCCAATCAAAAATCAAGTTGAACGTATTTAGAGATACAATTTTGTTAAACCAACTGAATTTCGGATGGATGAACGAATTTTTTTTTTCAGTGTATGACAAATAACTTCAACAATTTCCACTCGATTTACTTCAAATTCAAAAGTTATGTTCCTAATTGCATTTCGCAGAGAAGCACCTACGGAATTTCTGATTAATCGAAAACTTTTCATTTTATGAGCAGTTTATGAGTAGTTGTAACGAAATTTTTCACTGAAAATTCATTTTTTAAGTTCAGGAACCTGGAACTTTGGAATAAAACAATTTTTTTAAAATTCCGTACGTACTTCTCTAGGTATTCTAATGTAGATTGACAAGAATTTTGGTTTTTTGTTCTAGGTAAAAAATTGTGGCTAAATGTCAAGCCGCGGAGCACCTAAAAAAAGATAACAAAAAAAATATTAGCATTCGGCCATTTTGTACATCGAAAAAAAATGTATATATTTTCTAACAGCTTGGTATTCATACTAAATAGATGTGTAATTAATTTTATGAGTGCATTATTTTTTCATACGAAAAAAAATTGTTAAATTCGCACATGATTTTGTACCCATTACTGTGACCTAAGCCCTTAATAGTATATTTAAGTATACGAAACAATTTTTTTCAATAAATTCATCATCAAAACGGTGGAGCTGTGGCAGAGTGTTACAGTGTCCCGTAGACTTCGATTTGCAAAAAAATGCAAACATTTTTTCAGTTAGAACATGTATAGTTTCCATGTGACGGTAATTAAAATGAAGAAAATGCAAATATAAGCGTATGGCACGCATTTACAAAAAAAATCAACATTTCACGCAACATTTCTGTAAAATGTGGATTATAAAAGTAGTTTTTTTTCCAATTTTTCAAAAATGATTTTCGTCAAGTAGATGGTTTGAGTTTCAACTCAATCGGCTTTATAGGCTTAGAGTAATCCTGCACGGCAGATTCGATAATGCAGTTTTGAGAAAAACGCGTTTGAAATTTACGCCCGCTCCGAATCCGAGCAGTGAGGCACAGCATTGACGGGCTGTAACGTTTGAAGTTTTTTCGAATTTCGCTTTAAAACTTTGGGAACGTTTCATTCTACATAAATAGTTCTATCGTTTAAAGAGAAAAAGAAAAGAAATCGATTTTTTTTATCGTTGTCAATGTATGTCACGCCTTAACTACTTAATTTTTAAGTTAAATTTAACTTCCGTTACTTCGTCTTCGCGATGCGCGCCACGCTCATGTAGCGAGCGGCGAACCAATGAAGTGCGCGGCGCAAGTGCGAGTGAGATGAGTGGCTATGTATAGCGTGCGTGTAAGCAGGAACTCTATACAGCGTTCAACGAGAGAACGGCACACTTCGGAACCTAAATTCGTCCGGTGCGGTCAGATCTCGCCTTCTCTTTACCCTCTCTACTTAGTTTTTTATTTACTTTCCTTACCTAGCCTACTAATTTATGCATTAATCTGACTTCGAAATCATTATTTGACTGGTTAATTTTTAAAATAAGTCTTAAGTAAAACATAATAATAATTACCTACAATTTCATATAGATCGTACACTTTAAAGGATAACTTTAACTTGCGTTTTAATTTTCAAGAAACTGACGCTTTAACGATTGACGACGTTAACTTTTTGAGTAGCGTAATAACGATTAACGAAGTCAATTTTCGGATTAACTTTGCCCACCTTCGATTGCGATAAACTCGGAGATACCTCGTGCGAACTGACCTTGTGTCCGGTGAATTATTGCGTCCGCCAACCGCGTAAAACATGCCCTTGAGAAAAGCACCGCCGAGGCCCGAACGGGGTATACTCAATTTGGCATGTTGTGTCCAAGTTTTATCATCGGCATTGTAGCCCTCCAGTATGTCGAGGGAATTTTTTAAAAATCCACCAGCTATGTATATGACGCGCGGTGTATTGGGCGTTCGCTCCTTGACAATCGGCTTCTTGTGGAGGGTTAGATCTTTGAAGATCTGCGCGAGATATTCGCGACAGGCCGGCACTTTTTTCAACACGTCGCAATTTTTCATTTGCTCGCGCAAAAAATTCGGCGTCAGATACTGGCAACGTACGGCGTGCAAAATGTGCTCCATTTTGGGACCTCTCGCTTCCTCGTTGTACTTGACCCACTTCAGAACGGCGTTGTAGACTTCGCGCTCCTCTTGTACGTTCAGCTCGTCTTTTCTCACCAGGGATATCAATTGTATCGCCGATAATTGAAGGAATTCTTCCTCCTGGCATATCTGACTGAAGTGCTGGACGATGAATTGATTGGCCTTGTGACAGAGACTGTGACAGCCGTGTTGCTCTGCAAAATTCGCTATACCAATGGCGTTCGTTGGGTCTAATTGACGCTCGAGGAATATACAACACGCGTCTATCACGTTGCTCACCTGAAGGTCGGAGAAGAACGATCATTTATTTTAGTAGACCCGTCTGGAGCACCTTTAAAATCTTCATCGCTTCGCAAAGTACTTCTATCATCGTTAAGGCGGGATATGCATATACAACGATCAAAAAATAGATTTCTTTCTTTTTCTTTAAGGCCTTAGGCCACAGTAACGGGTATAAAATCATGTGCGAATTTAACCATTTTTTTCGTATGAAAAAGTGATTCACTCATAAAATTAATTACACTTCTATTTAGTATGAATATCAAGCTGTTAGAAATTTTTTTTTTTCGATGTACAAAATGGCCGACTTCTCGAAACTTTTCGAAACAGCTTTTTTCCAATTGGCGTGACAAATAACTTCAACAATTTTCACTCGATTTACTTCAAATTTTTAAGTAATGTTCCTGACTGCATTTCGCAGAGAAGTACGTACGGAATTTCTGATTAATCGAAAACTTTTCATTTTATGAGCAGTTTATGAACAGTTATAACGAAATTTTTCACTGAAAATTCATTTCTTAAGTTCAAATACCTACAACTTTTGAATAAAACAATATTTTTTAAATTCCGTACGTACTTCTCTAGGTATTCTAATGTAGATTGACGAGAATTTTTGTTTTTCGTTCTAGGTAAAAAATTGTGGATGCTAAATGTCACGCCACGGAGCGCCTAAAAAAAAAGATAACAAAAGAAAATATTAGTAGTCGGCCATTTTGTACATCGAAAATAAAACATATATTTTCTAACAGCTTGATATTCATACTAAATAGATGTGCAATTAATTTTATGAGTGAATCACTTTTCCATACGAAAAAAAATTGTTAAATTCGCACATGATTTTATACCCGTTACTGTGGCCTAAGGCCTTAAACGATAGAACAATATATGTAGAATATTTTCTCAAAGTTGCAAAGCGAAATTCGAAAAACTTCAAACGTTACAGCCCGTCAATGCTGTTCCTCACTGCTCGGATTCGGAGCGGGCGTAAACTTCAAACACGTTTTTATCAAAACTGCATTATCGAAATTGGCGTGCAGGATTACTCAAAATTATTATGCCGATTGAGTTGAAACTTGGTGGAAATATTGACAATATTGCTACCTTCTACTTGACGAGAATTGTTTTTGAAAAATTAGAAAAAAAAACACTTCTTTAATGAAAATTTTTAATGTTGTGTGAAATGTTGATTTTTTTGTAAATGCGTGCCGTTCTCTTAAATTTGCATTTGCTTTATTTTAATTACCGTCAAATAGAAACTATACATGTTCTACCCGAAAAAATGTTTACTATTTTTGCAAATCAAACTGAAAGCTAGACTGCACGCTGATTCACAACTCCAGCGGCAATTTTGCTGTAACACTCTGCCACAGCTCCGCCATTTTGATAAATACATTTTAAAACATTGTTTTGTATACTTAAATATACTATTAAAGTATACCTATAGTTTGATAATCGTAGAATAATTATTTCTTAGTTTAAAAGATCCCTCAAAATTGCTTAATTTTCTCCTGTCTAAATGTATATCCCACCTTAAGGCCGGAGCCTGAATTAGAAGGTCCGAAAAATCGTTTTTTTTATTGCTTAAATCGATAGATAAACTATCCAAGAATATATTTACAAAAGTACAGAGGCCAATTGTAAATATTTTCGAAGATTCAAGGCCAAAAGCAGAGAAGCGATTGATATTTGATATTGATATTTCCTCCTATTGCAAACTTTGAAGCGCGTTTTCTCCAATTTTCATTTTCACGATTTTTCCAAATTGGCAGGCGTGATAGCAAAAAAACTAAACGACCTATTGAATCAAACCAACGATTATTTTCTTCAGTATGAAAATCTCTTCTAAGTGAATTTGAAAGTCGTTGAAAAAGTCTTTTTAAATAATTATTATAGCACGTTAAAGTGTTTTTTCAACACATTTTTTTTATAACCTGAGAAAAGTTATAATTTCACGATTTTTTCAGCTTTTTCTTAATTCACGCAGAAGAAAAATATATGACAATTGAAAATTTTATTGGTTTATTTGATTCAGTCAAGAATTACGAGCTGCATATTTCCCGCCGATTGGGGACTGCAGTGGCAAGACGCACATGGAATAGGCTGATAAATCTGCAGTCATTTATTGTTTCATGTTGAAAGATTTTTTTTATACATTTCAAATATACATGAAAAGATACCGCAATCTTTACTGGGCTCACTTGTTTTTTCCCTTTTAAAAAAATCCCGAAAAAACGCTTTTTTTCACCTTCTAATTCAGGCTCTGGCCTTAAGAAGCTACATTTACCTAGATGGGTAAAAAAATTCCATTTTTCAAAATATTTTTATCCGATAGTATCACCTTTCAGCTATATTCCCTGAAAATTGAATTGAAGTATTCCCAAAATTGAATGAGCTTCAGTTTATAACAGTCGGTCGGGTGAGCGGTAGCAGCACTGTACTTCAAACTTTAAACGCGTTTTTTTCGAAACATTGTTTTCCTAAAATCGGTGGACATGATATGTCGAGAACCACTTGATGGATTCTTTCCAAATTTACAGTAGATACGATGAGAAACATTTAAAGGTCGTTGACGATCTCACTATTACGTTGAATTTTGCATCGTGGAATGCAATGAAAGTTAATTATTCTTCTACTGTCCACACTTTTCTCCGCTGTCTTGCGTCACGAAAATCATTAAAACGATTTTTTAAAATCCTCATTGATGGATAAAAACAAATTATTCATTATACTAAAAATGAAGTAATGAAAAAATAAAAAAGAAATTTCGTTGCATTCCAACGTTACAAACTTCAACGCCATATCTCACTTTTAAACCGATCTCCATTTTTCAATAGTTACGTTGAAATGACAACTTTTTTCATAGATTTTGTGTGCTCGAATTTCAATTCGTCGCCATTTTGTTAAAAGAAAATGATTTTCAAAATCGACGATCGTCAACGACTCATATTTACTATCTTGAATAGCCTGTTTGGTTTTTAGATTTCAGATGGACCGTTTAGGCTCAAGAGTGTAGTGAGCGTCGCGAAAAAATTTGGTAATCTGCCGGCGGCCATGTTTTTATTGTTTTTCTGTATTCTTTGCTGATTTTTTTTACAGGCTCCCAATATATGTACCTTTGTGTTAAAAAAATGTGTTTCTTTTTCACCGACCGTTTCCCAGAAAAAAAGCGAGCATTTGGCCATTTTTTGCGGGCCTCTAGGTAGACGTAGCTTCTCAACGATAAACTCTGAATCCTCGATAATGCGTCTGGACAAACCTGAAACATAGTGGCTGCGGGTAGAAGCGAACAGACGGTCACTTCGGTCACTCGAATTTGTCCCGTGTACATGAAGTACATCAGCCTGGCCATTGCAGTGGGACAAACCCCTTGTAATTTGACTCTCGTCATTTCGCACTCCTTGAGCCCTCCCGTGAACATCGCCTAAAACAATTGCATCTTTCAACTAAAAACGCACAGTCACGCCGCGACGTTACGAGCGAGTAAACGCGAACGAGCCAATAGCGACGAGTTATTCGACGCACTCGACTTCCCGGAAGTTGCCTTCGTACGGTACCTTGAAGTACGGACTGGCAGCGGCTAGAATAACTTTGTGAGCGTGAAACAATTCCGATCCTACTTCCAGTATAACGTCGGTGAGCATGTGATGACTCCTCATCATGAACATCATCTTCATGGCCTCCTTGACGTAGTTGGCCATGCAGAAAGTCATGTCGCCAAGATCGCTCTGTTTCTCGGCGTTGAGTATATCCGCCAGATCGTTCTCGTCGCCCAGTACGAAGGAAACCGAATTTCCATAGTGCTGACCGTTGGTGCTTGGCTGTTCTTTTTTTTTCCACCGATGATCCTCCGTGCCATCCATCAAAGTGAACTCGGCCAAATTCGCTGGAATCTGGAGTGAGACGCGACGGAGGGTTACTTTCGATACACGTCGAACTTGACGATCGTAATCGCCGGTCACACGACACTCTCGATTTTTCGACAATGTGAAAACATTCGCGCGAACGATAAGTTGCAAACTCGACGGACGTAAACAATGGAAATCAAGGGAAAACGGACAGTTGTCAGGCGTGCGTGGTGCAAATGAAAATTCGGAACGAGCGTGATACAACGATATTTGCCGATGGCCTTGTTTTTTTTTTTCTTCTATGTCATTCTTCGTCGCGTCCGCCGAATTGATACTCATCGTTATCGAGACTGCGCGCTTTTCATTTTACCTGATAAACTTTCGGCGAAAGCTTTGCTGTGTAACGAGATAAAAAAGAAAGCACAAGGGAGCGTCGTCGATTCGGGCGCAAACGTCACACTCGTTCGCCTGTCTCGCTAGTGCACTCGGTGGATTTTAATTAAAAGGAGGAAAGGAACGTTTTGCGAGTTGTACGACATATCGCAAGCGCGCGCGCACACACACGCGGTGACGAATAAACACTGTGCCGCGGATTATTGTTTTCCGCGAAATACGGAAAATTGAGTTTCGATTACGCGGATTGCCGAATTCATGACTCTTCCAGGATTATTGCGATCCGTATGCTCGGCTCCATACGGAACTTTGAATGGTCGGCGTTGGTTTTTCGGACTTGTTAGTCTTGAACTACATAGTGGATGTTGGTTAGCTCGCAGCTACCGCCTAGGCCGGAGAATTAATTGGCGGGTAGGGAGGAGATTCGCGTTTATGTTAAATTAAAATCCAACGTTGTTTGTCACTCGACTGATTTACATTTGCGTCTTCCGCGGACAGCCGTTCGATGCTGGCGCCCCTACAGTCCGAACTTGGAACTAACGTGCTTCTCGTGAAGAATAACAGCAAACATCTGATCGAGGACCGTGATCATTGCGGACTTACGAGCGGCCGGAAAACTCAATGAAAAATTGCAAGATTGCGGTAATCGAGGAAAAATTAATGGTAATAATTTTGAAAAATAAACGACCATTTACATTTCGCGATTGTACATCGTTCTGACCATATTCGCGAACGAGCTTTCTTGTGGACAATGGTACTGTTATTTAAGATATTTCTTTCACGAACCCGAAGATTTCACTCATTTCGGTCCATAATCAAGTAAAAATACATCCCAGTGTACTGGTCAAAGTTAGCGAAATTTAACGAAAAATTATGACGGTAAAAATCGTCTCATTTATACTCTTTATGGAGATGACACGGTGGCCACATTTCTATCTAATAATTTGTACACTAAATAACTCTAGATCCCTGATATAAACTGCTAACGCGCGTAAAAAAATCGAAAGATTTCGTAACGACGATAACAACAGGTCACCGAATGTTTAAAGAAAATATCCACGATGATACTTAGAAAAATGTGACTAGTCGAAGAATTTTCGTAGACTTTTCAAAGAAAATGTAAAAATGTCTACTAAATTTGCGCGAAACGTTTTATTCCAGTCTATCGTTGGGATAAATGATTGTGACGTATTTTTATCAAGCGCCACTGTAATTTACCAATGATTCAGAAGGGCCCTCCTTATGCCCCACAAAATAAGGCCCTCCGCGAAAGGAATGCCTTTATTTAAAAAACTTCGGATTCAGTAAAAAACCAAACGAGACTTGGATGTCTTCGTCCGGTACAAAGGGATCCTTTTTTTCCTGTAAATTCAGATTTTAAAATCTTGGCTGGAAGTATAAAAATAAAAATTGCGTAGATTTGTCGTAACGATAAAATCTGTTTTCGCACGAAATTAAATTCACTATCAAGATTATTTCTAAGAAAAAAATCCTCTAAAATTTGTATTAGAAAATTATATGTAAAATTTTAGAGTATATTTTTTTACTTTTTAGATTTACCTTTTTAGATTATATTTTAGATATCATTTTTAATTTTTAGATTAAATTTTACTTTAGATTTACTTTTTTAGGATATATTTTACATACAATTTTCTAATAAAAAATATACTCTAAAATGTTGCACCTCTTTAAAATGGATATACATTTGTTTATTTTTTTTAAATTTCGTCTGGTAGGTGAACACGTCGAAAAAAATGACCACATTGCAGTCTTTCCGGTTTGTTATTTTTGTCAGAGGGAATTTCGTCACTCTGTCTACGGATGGAGCTCAAAGAAAACAAATGCTTGTATTCAAATAAAGTATTTCTAATTAAATTAATATTCCCGATAAAATTAATATTTACGATAAATCAATAAAAACTATTCATAATTAAATTAATATTCCCGATAAAATCAATATTTATTTTATTCTCGTAAAATTAATATTTACGATAAATCAATCGAAACTGTTCATAATTAAATTAATATTCCCTCTAACCCTAAGAGTCTCATTATTCTTGTCTAATTACACACACTTACACGAGGCAACACGATCGTGAATATTGAATGCAGGTCTGATTGAGATGCATTGGGTACTTTGCATTCGGAAATCAATCAATATTAATATCGGAGCCGCATGCTATTAAAAAATTGACGACTCGGTCGATTGACAGCAAAGATTTTCAAAGATTTCTCATTGGCGCGCTCAATGCCCATCAATGTGAGGAGTCATTATTACAAGTCAGAAAAAAAATAGTACAAAATGCCCACTTTGGAACGTATACGTTTATCTTTTTTTTACCCCTTCTACATTCATAATACGGCACGCGCGTGTCTTGCTCGATAGCTCGACGTAAAAAAAACTTCTCCGCAAGACTGAACGTAAAACTCGTGACAACTGATGACTTGCAGAATCGTCCGAGACCATTTCCAATCGATTCACTAAACGATAATCGGCCGTAAACGTAGAACGAGAGATATAGATAGACAGACAGAGATTGGACGAGGCACTCGAAAACTGACAGTACGAAAAATTTCGTCAGAATAATAAAAATCATAAAAGTTTATTTAATAATTAAAATTGATCAAAGAATTATAATTCAAATGTGACTTTATAGCGGCGAGCGAGCATTCCATGCGGGCAGTTCGGTATTCGTTAAGGAATTGAATGAAAAATTTCATTTATGAATCCGAAGTTTTTAATATCCATTCCTTTCACGGAGGGCCGTATTTTGTGGGGGCATAAGGGCCCTTTTAAATCATGAGTAAATCGCAGTGGTGCTTAAGAAAAAAAAGTCACAATCAATTATTATTTTCAACGATAACAGAAATAAAAAATTTCGCGCTAATTAAGTAGATTTAGACATTTTTACATTTTCTCTGAAAAGTCGCGGGTACGAAAATTCTCCTGCTTGTCACATTTCTCTAAGCTTTATCATTAATATTTTCTTTAAACGTTCGGTGACACCCTGTCTTTATTGTCGCTAAGGAATCTTCGAAATTTTTTACACGCGTGAGAAGTAAATATCAGTTATTTAGTGGATAAATTATTAGATAGAAATGTGGCCAGCGCGTCATCTCTATATAGCGCCGTACAAATGAGACGATTTTTAGAGCCATAATTTTTCGTTAAGGCGTGAAACCAGTGTAGATGACTCAAAAAAATCGAATTTTTTGAAATTCCATAAATTGTTAGCAAAACTAATCGCTGATTAACCAGTAAGCAGTATAATTTCATTACTGCCTTGAATTTTTTGTTTTCGGTTTTTTTTTTTCATACGCGTTTTTCTCGTAACGACTTTTTTTCAATTTGAGTACACTCTGGCTCAAAAAGTTTCTAACCTATAATTTTTTAAAGTGATGGTTAGTTTCTTTATATAATTACGCTCTATATGAATCTAAATTTGGGATAATATTATTGTTTAAAGTATTTTTATAGCAAAAAAGGTTATAAAATAATAACAAAAATTATACACTTTTGTCATTATTTATTACACCTCTGAAAATGCAATTTTCAATTGTTTTGGTCAGAGTTAGGTTCGTATAGAAGAAAAACATGTTCTCGAAGTAATCTTCAATCCGTGTTGATTTCCGATGAAAACCGCAGCCTCCAAAGTGTGCACAAACAGCAGAGTCCGATGGCGACCTTCGATGGCCGGCAGCTTATATGTTCCATATTTACAGAGGAATGCTTCGAAGAAATTAAAATATTTGTGTGAAAATATGTATAAAATATTCCCAAAGGTTGAATAAATTCTATTAATTCATTCCTTGTAAAATAAATCATGAAAATCACTTACAAAACGTACTTTTAAACTAGTTTCTCGCCTAAAAAGTTCGAAAACTTGGCTTAAAATTTTAGGAATACCTTAAGGGGTTAGACTGCGTGAAAATAAAGAAAGGTCCACAGTCACTTGAGGCAAGTCAAATTGAAGAGGAAAGTCCAACATATGGTGCAGGAATCGCAGATCAAAGGTAAACGCGATAGAACTAGAATATGATTGCGATAGAACTGATAGCAAAACTTTAAGGGGTTACCCCCACTTGCGATTTTGAAAAAATCGATTTTTCTTTTATTGCATTTTTTTGAAGTATAAGTATCCGGGCCCATACTTCTGTATGGGCCCGGAATAGATGACTCTATGTAAGTTTACAAAAAAAAAATATTTTCTTCGTGTAAACTGAAATTGAAACTTTAAACGCGTTTTTCTCAAAATGGCATTTCTGAAGTCGGTGACCAAGATTACTCGAACACTAATGAACCGATCTTCTTGAAATTTTGCAGGCTTATTTAATACATAAAAATGTAGTCTTTAATCGTTCGATTTTTTTTTCGAAAAAAAAATGGCCGTTTTATAGCCAAAAAACGGCCGTTTTTTTTCGTCAAAATCGAACCATTAACTTTGACTGTGCGCGATTTTGTGAAAAATGAATATTTTTTAAAATCCTTCGATTAAAGACTAGTTTATACTTATATTTGACTAAATCCATCCGCATTTTTTTTTTTCAGATGATCCACTTCGCCGCAATGTTGGTCACCGCAAACCGTGTATATAAAAACATTATTTCATTGACGGCCATTTGCCACT
Organism: Ophion slaviceki; assembly: GCA_944452715.1. NCBI lineage: Eukaryota > Metazoa > Arthropoda > Insecta > Hymenoptera > Ichneumonidae > Ophion > Ophion slaviceki. Next base: position 7,676,262 of record OX101785.1, read on the forward strand.
AAACAATGTAATATTTTTCAATAAAAAAATTACCGAAAGTTCTTCAAGATGTGTTCTTTAAGATGGTATATTGATCGATTAAAAAAGTTTTGTAGTTTTCTTTTAAAAAATTCACGAAAAAGGCCTTTTTTTGCGCTACAAGTGGGGGTACGCCTTAAGCACGTTTTCTCGTAATTATGCCTTTTAAAACGGTGTACACGATTTCTCGACATCTAATGAACCGATTGACTTGAAATTTGGTACACTCATTCAGAGTAATAGTAGTTTAGTCTTGACCGACGTTTTTCTTTTTAACATTTTTTTTCTCCAATTATCATCAATAACAATATCATTTTTCCTCGCAAAATCGAAAATAAATTCTATTTTTTTTGTTCGGTGATTGAAACACGATAAGAAAAAAAAGCTCGGTCAAGTCTTAGCCAATATTATCTATTTAAAGAAAAAAATTGATTTTTTCATATCAGGTGAACCGGGTGGCCAAAATCAAGTACACCATTGATCGCGTTCGAAGGTCCTTCACGGGATTGTTCATAACTTCTTTAATTATGAATATTTTTTCACGAAATTTGGTACACAACTTTGTTAATGTACATGCGAATCAATGCCCAAACGATTTTTCAACCATCTCACTTATTCCTTCGAGATTAATTTTTTCGAACAAGCCCGATTTTCGGGTCGTCACAGTGGCCTAACCCCTTAAGGTTCGTCCGCCGCAATAATCAAGCGTCGTTATTTGCTCAGCATACAAGTTTCGAAAAAGTACCCAGGTAGATTGATTTTCGTCTATAAAAATCGAAACGTCGTCTCAAACGTTCGTGGCAATTAGCTTCATCGGCAAGAAAGTCAACGTCACACTCGTTGCCGCCTGTTGTACGTGCTCGCGTGCTTTTTTGATAAGTCATCCTTAGGCTGCAGTTTTGTCGGTGTGCATAGCTCCGAGCGCTAACTCATCACACGGCCGCGCCTGTCTCCTCGCCCTGCCCCCCTCTTCGAATTAACATTTTTTATATCGCCTTGATATGCTCTTTTATTTTTCGCGAACAAAAAACAAAGCAAATTGCTCAAAATCATTCCTCCGAGTCGTATCGATTAATTGCAAATACCAGGCGATATCGCTCAGACTTTTTCGAAAGTACGTATGCAATGTAAACGATTTGCGATTATCTCTGCCCGCGAATGCTTACTTTCCGAGTTTTATCGTTTGGTTTGAGTTGCTTATTTTATTCTCGGGAGTCCGTGGACCCGGGGGCAGGCATTTTTCTGGCCAGCGCTTCGACTCGGCCACGTTACAGCTCTTGATGAGACTCTTGTCATCGTCAGCACAATGACATAGGATATAGGTCTCTTAAGGGGTCTTCTCACTGTGGACGCTAAAAAGGCTATTTTCATGATTTTTTTGATAGGTTTATATTGTAGATATTGATATAAAAGTTGTTACACTTAAGGGGGAATAGAACTTGTAATTTTTTTCGCATTTTTTCCCTACATCTTCCAGAAAAGAAGAAGAGCGAGAGAATGTTGAATAAGAAGGACAATTGTACGGTCCAGGCATCGCCGATTGAAGGTAAACACGAAATTTCCATGATTTTACAGTACTTCAAACTTTAAACGCGTTTTTCTCGAAATTGTTTTTAGACACGGGCGTATACGTAGCGCCTCGAGTTTTCAATCGATTGACTTGAAATTTTAACTGTAGCTTCTTGACAACACTTTCTAGTCCAGTACGTAGGATTTTTTCGATGAGTTGAAATTAAAAAATTTTATGATCGATATTCGACCGATTTTTTCACGATTTTTTCTCCATATTAACGCCATTTTTTTTTAATCAATATTTTGAAAAACCCCTACGTACTGGATTGGTTTTTTATATCTAGTTTCAAAATATTCTTCGTTTTTCGTTCTAGTTTGAAAATTATGACCTGTGCGAATACGCCCGTAGAGGACTATGAAAAAAAAAGAGTTTTCTTTCATCGACTACTGCGCCGCTAAATTGTCTCAAAAATAATTAAGGCGTTACCCCCACTTGGAGCGCAAAAAAAGGCCTTTTTCATGAATTTTTTTAAAGAAAACTACAAAACTTTTTTAATCGATCAATATACCATCTTAAAGAACACATCTTGAAGAACTTTCAGAAAATTTTTTATTGAAAATATTACATTGTTTAGTGGCAAATGGCCGTCAATGAAATAATGTTTTTATATACACGGTTTGCGGTGACCAACATTGCGGCGAAGTGGATCATCTGAAAAAAAAAATGCGGATGGATTTAGTCAAATATAAGTATAAACTAGTCTTTAATCGAAGGATTTTAAAAAATATTCATTTTTCACAAAATGGCGGACAGTCAAAGTTAATGGTTCGATTTTAACGAAAAAAAAACGGCCGTTTTTTGGCTATAAAACGGCCATTTTTTTCGAAAAAAAAAATCGAGCGATTAAAGACTACATTTTTATGTATTAAATAAGCCTGCAAAATTTCAAGAAGATCGGTTCATTAGTGTTCGAGTAATCTTGGTCACCGACTTCAGAAATGCCATTTTGAGAAAAACGCGTTTAAAGTTTCAATTTCAGTTTACACGAAGAAAATATTTTTTTTTTGTAAACTTACATAGAGTCATCTATTCCGGGCATAAAAAAAAAACTGCACTTCAAATTGCACTTCAAAAAAACGCAATAAAAAAAATCGATTTTTTCAAAATCGCAAGTGGGGGTAACCCATTCAAAAAAAATTCTTCTACTTTAAAACTTGTACTAACATGTATAAAAAACGGAATTGAAAAATATTGTTTTGTTTTTCTCAAATAAATTGTCAAAAATGACCCTTTGTTTTGCCCTCACAAAGGTGTATTCCCCTTTAATGAATACACTTTCGAAATACATTTTTTTTAATTATTTATTTACGTCACTATTTATAGACGAAAATGGTAGTTTTAGACGCCGTATGTTAATGGCTGTAGCGCATATCATACGAATTTTGATATATGCAAAAGTAACAAAATGGCAGACATTTTTCGGACAAACAATAAAACGTTTTTTTTCCCCGTTTTTGGCAAAAAAATTGAAAATATCAAAATTTAAAAAAATCCTTGATATGTGATATAGCTATAGTCGTAAAGAATATGTGGTTAAAATTTGTTGTTTCGAGAAAACGCGTTTACAGTTTGTTTAAGTTACGTAAATACATAAACAAAATTTTAATGCATTTCGAAAGTGTATTTATTAAGTGTAACAACTTTTATATCAATATCTATAATATAAACCTATTAAAAAAATCATGAAAATAGCCGTTTTAAGCGTCTAAATTGAGAAGACCCCTTAATTGTAACGTTTGCATATATGTGGGATCGTAGGAAATGGAGAATTGATCAATCGACTTGAGACAATATATTTATTTCTTAATAGTGTGAAGTTTTTTTTTCTCATTCAACAATAACAGTGTAGTCAATAGGCGTAACAAGAGAGTCGACGGTAGGTTGCGAGAAATCTATCATACTTACAATTAATACCGTACGCCGTTAATATTACTATGGCAGCGGGATGCCAGAGTACCATCTTTTCGTTTTTTTTTAAATTTCTCTGAATACGTTTCATAGAGTTTGTCGTTCCTCTTCGTTCTCGTTCTTGATTCTCAATTATCATTGTTATTATTACTATTATTATTATACAGGATCGTTACGATCTTTGCAAGATTTGTATGGTATTGATTCTTTTCAATCATTTCAACGAAAAGCGATGATCTCGATGGTGGGTATCCAAAAAGAAAGAAGAGTATTTATAGATTTTTTTTTAAAGATCGAAGGCAGCAAATTTATACGACACGATCAGAATTCGATTTTTCCCTCTGGTAGGCGCAGGGCAATTGTTGCAAACTACAATTATCTCAATGTGGTCGAAACAAGACAAAAATAATACGGTACAATGAGTTTTTTTTTTCTTGTGATCGTAATACCTCTTACATTTATGTATTACGATGAAATTGTCAATCAATCGATATTTTCTGCTCCTTTGAAACACCGAGTGTTCGTTGAGGTTATTACATATTGGTTGTACGAAATAATAAAATCACAATACACACGATGATGAACTACATTTGTTGAAATTTGCAGCAGGTTCACCAAAGCAATGATAACTACGGTACTTCGAATTCTCACGGCAGTGCTTTGTAGTGAATAGAAATACTATTTTATCGCCATTAGAGAGGGAATAGTGTTTTTTTCCGTCTTTTAGGGGGGAGATAAGTTTGGGCGAGGAAAAAACTTGCTGATTTTCATAATTTTTTTCTCAAAGCAGGATTTATTTACTATTTTTGAAACTTGGGTCATATTTTATTACTACTTTTGGCTGTTACGTGGTATTTTTTAAATATTAATCTTCAAGAATGGCCGAGGTTTTCTAAACTGCATTTTCAAAACTGGCGTGACGTATAGTTAAAAAACTAATACATCGATTCTGATGAAATTTGGTATAAGTCTTTCTAGCCTTGTTGTCTACAACATGACCGTAAATGTTTTGGAAAATTTAAGAAAAATAAGTATTTTTTTTGCAAAATTTAGCCATTTTTTTCGGAAAATTCAATCTTTTTGTTTCAAAATGTACCATTTCATCAGTTTCCAACATTTCTCACTTGTTTTTGGTTCATATGCTGCGTATAAGTGTTAATGAAAGAAGAAACCCCGTTGGTTTTTTTCGGATCAAGGGGAGGTACCTGAGTAAACTGCGAGAAAAGCAGGTAAGCTTCGGGAATTTTTATCTCAAAAACTAATGTTTCGATTGGATCCGGGTGTTTTTTTATTGGAAAATATGTACATTGAGGTATGTTTAGGAATTTTTTGAAATAAATTCGTTGACTGGAAGCGATTCAAACGCGATTATCTCGAAACACAGTTTTCAAAGTCGGTGCCAGATGTATCTCGAAAACGGCTTGTCCGATTTTGTCCAAATTTGGATACAATATTCTTCGATAGTTTTTCTCGTTCGCCACGTAGGGGTTTTTCATTTGATTGAATCATTGCTTTTTTATGCAATGTGTATGCAATCCAAAATCGTCGGAAATTGCGAACGAAAAACGAATGTTAAATTAAAACGGTCGCAATTCCGTCAAAAATGAATATTTCAAAAAAATCCTACGTGGCGAACGAGAAAAACTATCGAAGAATATTGTATCCAAATTTGGACAAAATCGGACAAGCCGTTTTCGAGATACATCTGGCACCGACTTTAAAAACTATGTTTCGAGATAATCGCGTTTGAATCGCTTCCAGTCAACGAATTTATTTTTAAAAATTTCTAAACGTACCTCCATGTACATATTTTCCAATAAAAAAAACCCCGTTCCAATCGAGACATTAGTTTTTGAGATAAAAATTCCCGAAGTTTACCTGTTGTTCTCACCGTTCACTCAGGTACCTCCCCTTAATCACGCAACACGTTTCAGATTAATCACGCAAGACCGTGCCATACCTCTGTCATTTGAAAAAATAATTAAAAGCAATACCATATAACAGCCAGAAGTAATAATAAAACATACCCTAAGTCTCGGAAATGGTGAAAAAACTTTCCTTTAAAAAAAAATCATGAAAATCAGCGATTTTTTCCTCGCCCAAAGGTATCCCCCCCCCCCCCCCTCAATTCATTCTATATGGCACGCGATTCCCGAATTTCGAAGCCTCGAAATGTCTGTGCAATTCTGTCTTCTGCTTCTTGCTATGTCAGAGTAACGGTATCAAGAAAATCAAGGGGGTCGAAGAGCTTTATAGATTCGGAATCTTCGATTTTATTAGGCCATAAGTATACAGATTTATCGACTAACTAAGACTCCTGAGGTTGAAACTTCACATGGTAGTGATGACGTCATATCGATGAGTTTCATGAACCGAAAGACTTCAATTACAATGAATCTTTGTGCAAAATGTGTTTTTTTTAGATTAGTGAAAAAAAAGGTTCACGAAAAAATATTCAGGGGAGACGAAGCAATTGGTAATTTTTTCCACCCTGGCTGAATTTTTATCCAACCAAGGGATGGAAGATGTTTGAGAGCCTCTCAGTCGTAATTTGCGGGACAATTTTTTAGTCGGATATAATTATTTTAATACATTTTTTACGAATGAAATGTGGCTTTTGTCGAACAGATGTTATTATGGAAAGGTGAAATGAATTTTGTCGAGTTCATGGGTTTGTTCTAAAAATAGTGTGCCTTAGGCGATTAAGGGGTTAGGCTACCGTGAAAATTTCAAAAAATCGTTCGTCGCTTGAGGCAACTCAAATTGAAGAGGAAGGTCCAACATATGGTGCAGAAATCGCGGATTGAAGGTAAACTTATAAAACAACGATAGAACTGCTAGTAGAACTTTAAATGCGTTTTTCTCGAAACTATGTTTTTCAAAACGGTGTACACGATTTCTCGACATCTAATGAACGGATTGACTTGAAATTTCGTACACTTATTCAGTGCAACAGTAGTTTAGTCTTGACCGACGTTTTTCTTCTTAACATTCTTTTTTCATTAGTTATTAACAATACTGATGTCAGTTTTCCTCGAAAAATCGAAAATAAACTGCATTTTTTTTGTTTGGTGATTGAAATACGATAAGAAAAAAAAGCTCGGTCAAGTCTGAGCCAATATTATCTATTTCAAGAAAAAAAATCGTTTTTTTGTATCAGATCAGCCGGGTGGCTAAAATCAAGTACACCATTGAGTCCCTCACGTTCAAAGGTCCTTCACGAGATTGTTTATGACTTCTTCAGTTATTATTTTTTTATGAATTTTAGTACACAACTTTGTTTTAATATACAATTGACATACGAGTAAATGACCAAACGATTTTTCGATGATCTTATTCCTTAAAAATTATTTTTTTCGAATAATACTGATTTTCGGGTGGTCACTGTAGTCTAACCCCTCAAAAAACCCAAAAACCGAATTTCAGAGCTCGATTTCCATTTTCATTGTTTGAGCGAAGCTATCTTTTTTGCGAATGTATTGAAATTTTGGAAATTTCAATATAACGCAAACGCGATTTGAACGTACGTGAGGCGGCGAAGGATATAAGGAGACTGCAAAAAGGAGTTGAGAATCTTGCAATCATTATCGCTTTTAATTATGTTCAATTTTCGTATTACCCGAGTATACTTATCTACACGGTGTCGCAGTGCTAAAAGTCTATGGGGAATTTTCGGACAGGGAGGATATTGCTTTGCAATATCTTCCATCTTATTCCTTTGCATTCGTCGCTTTTCCACGATTTTTCCCTTCTAAACTGCGTATAGATATATTTTATATTAAAAAAAAAAAACAAAATTTCTTCAAACCAGAGGGCGAGGGCCGAGAAAAATACATGGGATTTTTAACGATACGTAATTAACGCTCCAACTCGTTACTTCGACCAAATCACAGATGGATCACTCCCGTCCGAGAATATACGCCGCTTAAAAATTTATTTCTAATTGGCGTCACGGCACTGTCGCACCTCTTGATACACAGAGTGTTCGGACTTAAAATGCTGCGATTTTAACGATCGACTCCGCGAAGCAATTTATAAACGAAATTCTCGTTCATGTATGTGGGCTTTGTATCAGTTTTTGTAATTTTTTTTCACATTGTAACGACAGGATATAATTTGTTCGTCTTTGCAGAATTTTTTATTTAGTAACGACGAATGGAAAATTCTTCAAAATGCTTATTGTGTCGGACGGCGGAAAGAAACTTATTGAGAAATTGGAAAAATTAAATGAAATTTTGAGATGATTATTAACCTCGTGAGACCCAGAATGGGGAAGGCTAGATTGAAACCCATTGTAGTAGTGTCAGAAGAAAATCATTCAGTCAGTAAGAGCCACAGGTAAGAATATTGAGGCGGTCATCCTATGTGACAGGTCGAAAAAATCGAAAAAATGTTTTTTGCACAAATTGCAAAAAATGTCTGCGTGTTAATGGACCCGGCATAGCAGACTGGTGAGTAAACATTTTCTTTGTGTAAATTGTACTTGAACTTTTAAATGCATTTTTCTCAAAACTGTATTTTAAAAATTGGCTTCCATGATATCTCAAAAACTATTGAACGGATTTCGCGCAAATTTGTATAGTATAGTCAGCACATCTATAGTTCTCACCCGAACTAGAATATTTCTGATATCTACCATAGTTTTTTTAGCTGAAAAAGCCGAAAAAATTTTTTTATCTTTAAGCTGAAAAAATCGAAAAGAAGTCGGAATTTAAGCTGAACAATTCGAGAAAACAAATTCGAAATTTAAGTTGAAAAGTTCGAGAAAAAAATCGAAATTTAAGCTAAAAAAGTCGAAAAACAAATTTCTAAATTTAAGCTGAAAAAGCCGAAAAAAATCGATATTTAAACTGAAAAAGTCGAAACAAAAATTCGAAATTTAAGCTGAAAAGGTCACCATGTTTTTTCGAAATTTAACTGAAAAAGTCGAAAAAAAAAACGAAAACAATTTCCGATATTTTTACTTCACTCTACTTCCGGCGATAGCCTCGGGTCTACAAATTAAAATTCCGTTCGATTTTTTAATTTCAGATGAGTAACACCTCAGCAATCATGGCAGCCGTCAACCAACTTTTTTTTACACATGAATGTCTTCCGAACGATGCAAAGTCGATTTAACTCGTTATTTTTATTTTATGAAATTCTGAGGGACTGTAAAAATGTTAATAAATGTGTGGTAAAAATTCAAAGATAGTCTTTTAGTAGTTAATCAAAAAAAAATCCAAAAAAGCGAATGAAATAGCTGTCACATGGGAAGACCCCCTTAATGTAAAGTATTTACATTTAATACTTGAAGGGTGTTTTTATATTGACTCGGGCATGTCACCTGATTAAAATCAGTGCTACTACAATGACAAATGTCAAAGTGGACTTGACAGAAGTGTCAAACTGATGTGCCGCGTAATTCAAAACTTTAAACTCAGTTTAAAAATGAAGCTCTAGTACTAGAAAGGTCGTGGTTGCAACGAGCTGGTGTGAAAAGTGGCTCTGTACGAGTTCATGACTTTGTTCGGAAAACAGTACGCGAGGCCTCCTGAGGTTAAGGGATTAGGCTACTGTAAAAACTTTTAAAAATCGTTCGTACGGCAATCGCAGATTGAAGGTAAACTTATGATTACAACGATAGAACTGCTAGTGAAACTTTAAATGCTTTTTTTCTCGAAACTATGTTTTTCGAAACGGTAAACACGACGTCAGTTATCCATAACGATGTCAGTTTTCCTCGAAAAATCGAAAAAAAATTCAAAACTTTCTTTTTTATGTTTGAAACAGGATAACAAAAAAACTCGGTCAAGTCGAGGCCAATATTATTATTTTTTTTTAAACAATTGTTTTTTTTATTCAAATCAACCGGGAGGCCAAAATCAAGTACACCGTTGAGCGTTCAAAGGTCCTTCACAAGATTGTTTATAACTTCTTTAATTATTAATATTTTTCAATGAAATTTGCACACAACTTCTTTAATGTAAAATTAACATCCAAACGATTTTCATATAATCTTATTCCTTGAAAATTATTATTTCTTTAATAACTCTGATTTTTAGGTCGTCAGAATAGCCTGAACCCTTAATTTTCTTCGGAGATTAGCGCAAATTGGAATAAATCCATCAGGCGGGAGAAATCGTACAAAATTTAAACCCGGCGAGTTAATAAATTTTCATCATCGCAGCCCCTAGTCGTAATATCGTAATCAACGCACTCAAAGCCCGAACACTCTATTTGTGTATATACATATATGCATATGTATACATATATAGTCGCAGACATACACAAGTATACATACACATACATGGATACCTGAAAAGTTATTTTCTATTTTGATAAGTCTATCTTTGATTTCTTTAGGCTCGGGTGACACCAGACTGGCCCCCTATAAAATTTGTAGTTTTCATCACTCGTACCTCAACTTTTATCGCAAATATTCAATTGTAACTATTTTCCTCTTGCTTATGTTATGAGAATTTTTATTATATTAGTTTTTCACTTTAGACGTGTGGTACGCAACAAATTGTTATACAGAATTGTGTTATCGTGTATTCTCTCTTCAAATTTCCACGTTTACTTCTCTCTTTCTCTTCGTTCCTTCGTCCGCAAGATAGCGGATATTACAGGGGAGATAAATTTTACGAATGATTTCACAAATACATTCCATATATAAATAATTATAGAGAGTATATCTGCGAGTTCTATAATCATATTTACATATACTGATGAAAATCTGTAACTATTGTATTTCGTGTGCACTGATTCTGCCGTCAAAGATCACCAATCTTCATTCTCTTCGGCTACCTGGTGTGGGAGGGTAAAATACTTCTGTAAAAAAGTATCTCCTCGTCTTTTTCATCTGATAAAGAACGACGTATTTACGATTTCACGAATTCGTCTAACCGCAAAAAAATAATATTTCATTCCCTGGAATTGTAAAGTCGGAAGAGCTTAATTCGAAAAAAATTAACATTCCTATTTCGTCGACGTCTCAACGATCAGGCAGTTCTTTTTTTTTAACGTATATCCTAGAACAACGAAGATACAAAGACACGAGTTATAAAGAAAGAACAAAACGTTTTTTTTTTCTCGAGTCTTTTCTAAGCACAAGCTCGTAAGGAGCGAATCAAATTGTTATATTGCTAATAGTTGAAATTGTTTTGGGCCGCCTCTGTAATTTTGCCATATTTTGAAAAAGAATAACCAGCAATTTTTTATTAAAAAAAAAATTCTCTCCGAAAAAAGGATACGCGGATCTATGCTATTTTTCGAAACACACAATACTACTCCTCGCGTTATATTCGCTCGCATCCTTTCAGATTGAGAGATGAGCCCAAATTGTGAAATTCATCTTCACTCTGACAACGTCACTCTCGCGTACGTCAAATCTTTTGTGGCTCGATAATGGCCACTCGGTTCGAAAAGACTAGTATAATTAATACTTTTCTGAAATAATAGACTAGAGAATAAAACATGTAAGGGGTTAGGCAACTGTGAAAATTTCCAAAAATCGGTAGTCTCTTGAGACAACTTAAATTTAAGAGGTCCAAAATATGGTGCAGTAATCGCAGATTTAAAGTAAACTCATGATTACACCGATAGAACTGCTAGTGAAACTTTAAACGCGTTTTTCTCGAAACGATGTTTTCCCAAACGGTGTACACGATTTCTCGACATCTAATGAACGGATTGACTTGAAATTTGGTACACTTATCCAGTGTAATAGTAGTTTAGTCTTGACGGACGCTTTTCTTCGCAACATACTTTTTTCATTAGTTATTGACAATAATGTCGTTTTTCCTCGAAAAAATGAAGAAAAAATCCAATTTTTTTTCTTCTGATTAACGAAACACGATAATGACAAAAAGCTCGGTCAAGTCTTAGCCAACATGATCTATTTTGAGAAAAAAATCCGTTCCTTTGTTCCACATCAACCGGGTGGCCAAAATCAAGTACACCGTTAAGCCTACTCACGTTCAAAGGTCCTTCGTGAGATTCTTCGTAACTTCTTTAATTATGAATATTTCTTTATGAAATTCGGTACACAACTTTGTCAATGTCCATACGAATAAATGTCCAAACGATTTTTCAATCATCGTACTTATTCCCTCGAAATGATTTTTTTTCCACCAAGCCTATTTTTCGGGAACGTCACAGTACCCTAACCCCTCAAATAATATCTTCCCCACCAGTAAATACCGGCAATAATAATAACGATGCGATTTAATCGATAGACATTCCAATTACGATGTAAATCGATATCGGCTAAACGTCCCGTTATTCGTGAAATCTATTTTTCTTTTATCGTTAAATATTTTCTTCCTTCATTGGGCGGATACGACTACTGCTAAGGCCTCGCTCATATGAATTATCCAAAAATTAATTATAGAATTTAGTCCCACACATTCAATTTCTAACAGCCTAAATAGGGTAAATATATTTATGTATGCATGTATGTACATGGATGTATATTTGTATATAGTCATTGGAATTCGAAACAAAAAAAACTCTTTCCTCGTGATTTTATTCGCGAGACGAAATTAAATATGCATCGGGAGTCGCGGCAGTGCCTTGATGCTTCGATCGAAAGAAAGATCGCTGTCAGGACGCTCCCACGCCGTTCGATATATACGTATATACGTTTTCGTTCGGAGTAAAATAACGGGAGAGCATTTCTAAAATCATGTTAGCAACGTCATATCGAGGAACGTTAAGATTCCGCAATTTCGATTACTCTCGGAATAAATAATCTTATGGTTCGTGTGCAATTCCCGCTCGATGTGATTGTTCAGTCGGGGTCAGTCAAATTTCATTTTCCAATCTCTCTCTCTATCTCTCTCTCTCTCTCGTATCGTCTGACTTTTTCCTTCCCTTTTTGTTTTCTGACCCTTCAATTCGCGACTTTTTTAAAGTTAATTGTATCGTGAAATGTTAAAACAACGAAGTTGGCCTACCTCGACGTATGAGTAAAAGAAAACGTTTTCTCGCACCAATAAAAAGCCTAACAGTACATTTGTCCTCTTTTTCGCGCCCCCAATAGTCGCGGGCGTTATAAGATTAAGGTGTATCTTTGGTAAATGGTCATTCTACGCTGAAAGCCCATGGTTCGAGCCTCTCCTCCTCTGTACCCAACCCCTGCACGCTTGCATTGTCGATTTGCTTTTTTCTTAGTCTCAATACTATTCTGAAAGAATTTCCATAATGTGTCGTTTCTTCGTACGATGGCAGTGTATGGTCCAATCCAACGAGAAAATATGTGTTATGTGAGGAGACTTTCTTAAAAATGGCCTCTCGTAAAAGTCGCACGACGAGGGTAGCAAAAGAGGCGAATTTTTGGCGAGTTTGGCGATAGATGATTTTCTTTCTTTGGCACATGACTCTTGAAAAATCAACGAGATTTTCGCAGCGTAAGTTCGACAGACTTTCGGCAATTGGCACGTAAAACATCACAGTAGTGTTGGACAAAAAAGCTGTTCACAACGAAAAAAAAAGAACAGTCAGAAATTTTCTTCTCGTGTTTATCATTTAAATTGAGTGAAAAATTTGGAGTGATCCGATCGGAGAATAATTTTCCGGCAGATGCTCGGCTGACAAGTTACAACTCCCATTTTAATTCTCTTCGCGTCTCGATTCTTCGATTGATTTTTGATTGATAGCATCAAATGCAGCCGAAAGAGAGACTCGACCAGGCCAACAGTTTGATGTAGAGTTTAAAATGCGAACAAAAAAATATTGCAGTATTTGCACAAGTTCTACGTCACTCGGTTAAGATTCTGTTCGTCTACTAAAAAGTTTATAGCACTTTACGATTTTTTTTGTTGCTTTTCTCTCTTGTTTTCGTACTTTTCCCTCGATCATATATCCTAACGTTATTAATGTATATAACAATATATCAACGAACTCAGAGTTTCGCCTGACGTGTTCGTATGTGTGTGTGTGCGCGCGTTTGGTTGCAAAAGTTAATGATGTACTGGCCTTCGACGTGGAGTCCAAAAATTGGTCAATTAAATCGCATGACAAAAGTTCAGACTCCGTACTTGCGGAAGAAACATTTTTCATAATCCAACGATAAATGAGTCAATGACGAAACTCAGCTCGAATATCTTTCACTTTGATGTACGTTTTCAAGGCCACCCACCGGATTATTTTTTACACGTATATCGGGCGCGCTCGTCATTTCCTACGAATATAATCTCAGCGACCAAACGATCGGACAGAAGACACAGTCGGATAGATACTTTCATCTTAGTACTCGAGTCGAGTGTTACATTCGAATTCGAGTCTTGCTCCGCACTCAGGGCAGAACAAAGACGTATCTTTGAAACGTAAACGCAAGGCCAGGCCGATAAGTCTGCGCATTGTGCACGTATATTTTGCTCAATACGTATTATTGCTGAATTGTCGAAGTTTGTCGAAGAATCGCGCCCAACACGCACGCACCGACACACACCCTCCTGAGGCCCAGAGACGAGCAAGGCTGAATTCAAGGTGAACCGATCGTACTGATATTGGAACAGAATCGTTTAGTCGTGAAGAGCCACACATCAAGATATTAATATCTCTATGGCGAAAATGTATTTGGGTTTGATACTCAGAGAGTGTTCTTGTATCGACTCAGGGATGTCACCCGAGTAACATGAGTGCTACAACGACGACAAGGGTCATAGTAGACTTGAAAGAAGTGTCAAGCTGATGTGCCAGGTAATTAAAAACTTTGAACCCGGTTTGAAAATGAAGTTTTAGTACTAAGACATTGGGCGACGTTTCCAACGGGCTGATTTGAAAACTTGGTCTGTACGGATTCATGATTTCGTTCGAAAAATAGTACGCGGGGCCTCGGGAAGATACGCCGGGTCGAAAGAGTATCGTCAGCTGATTGGTTTTCAGCTAAGTCTGACTTCAGTTTTTTTGGCAATTGCCTGAACAATGTCGTTTTTACATTCTACACAAAGACGCTGGGCAGCGGATAGTAATCAAAGATTAGAATAAAAATGATCCGAGAAACCTCGGGAAGAAATTCATCACGGATAATCACTTAAGGGGAGGTACCTGAGTAAACGGCGAGAAAAACAGGTAAACGTCGGGAATTTTTGTCTCAAAAACTAATGTTTCGATTGGATCGGGGTGTTTTTTATTGGAAAATATGTACATTGAGGTATGTTTAGGAATTTTTTTGAATAAATTCGTTGACTGGAAGCGATTCAAACGCGATTATCTCGAAACATAGTTTTCAAAGTCGGTGCCAGATGTATCTCGAAAACGGCTTGTCCGATTTTGTCCAAATTTGGATACAATATTCTTCGATAGTTTTTCTCGTTCGGCACGTAGGGGTTTTTCATTTGATTGAACCATTGCTTTTTTATGCAATGTGTATGCAATCCAAAATCGTCGGAAATTGCGAACGAAAAACGAATGTTGAATTAAAACGGTCGCAATTCCGTCAAAAATGAAAATTTCAATAAAATCCTACGTGCCGAACGAGAAAAACTATCAAAGAATATTGTATCCAAATTTGGACAAAATCGGACAAGCCGTTTTCGAGATACATCTGGCACCGACTTTGAAAACTATGTTTCGAGATAATCGCGTTTGAATCGCTTCCAATCAACGAATTTATTTTTAAAAATTCCTAAACATACCTCAATGTACATATTTTCCAGTAAAAAAAACCCGTATACAATCGAAACATTAGTTTTTGAGATAAAAATTCCCGAAGATTACCTGTTTTTCTCGCCGTTTACTCAGTACCTCCCCTTAATAAAAATACCGTAACGACAAGGAACAAAAAACTGTCTGTAGGTCCCCAGACGCCAAGTTTTCGAACGCCACTTTCCAGCCAGTACATCTTCAAGTTTCGCGTGAAACTCCAACGTTGATTTTTCGTGTAGGAGGCATTCTTCATCAACTGGGCCACTTTTTTTCGAACCCTCCAATTTTTTTTTCAAAATCTGCCAGCTTGAAATATTAGTTAAAAGGAACGTCTGTGATTTTTTTAGAATTTTTTACGCGTCCGTTCAGGATTTTCAATTTTTCATTACGAGCACTGTATCCGAAAAAATATTCATCAAACAAAAAAAACATAAGAATAAAAACTTTTTATTTCTTTCCACTTTATCGAAAAAAATCAAAATCATAATTTGTCTACATTGAGAAAATTGAAATTTGGCAAAAAAAATGAGAATAATATTTTTTTAAACCTAACAACACACTTTCGATTTCGGTACAAATTTTACAGGATGTCTGTCATTGGGTAAAGGGTCTGCGAAAATTTTTTCATAATGGTACCTGCAATGGTTAGGATGGAAAAAAATTAAAACCCTGCGAAATCTCATAACCGCATATATGCTGTTATAAAAACTCTGCGAAATCTCATATTAAAAAATAAAAACCCTGCGAAATCTCATAACCGCATATATGCGGTTGTGAGATTTCGCAGGGTTTGTATTTTATTTCATCCTAACCATTGCAGGTACTATTCCGAATTTTTTTTCGCAGACTCTTTACCCATTGACAGTCATCCCGTAAAATTTCTACCGAAATCTAAAGTGTGTTATTAGGTTTAAAAAAATGTTATTCCCATTTGTGCCAAATTTTAATTTTCTCAATGCAGAAAAATTATGATTTTTTCCGATAAAGCGTCAAAAATAAAGTTTTTATTCTCATGTGTTTTTTTGCTTGATGAATATTTTTCGGGTACAGTGTTCGTAATAAAAAATTGAAAATCCTGAACGGACGCGAAAAAAACTTGACTAATATTTCAAACTGGCAGACTGAAAAAACTTGGCGAGGTTGAAAAAAAAAGTGGCCCAGTTGATGAAGAATGCCTCGTATATTCATAATCCCCGCGTCCTACTCGTCGACCTACCGAGGCTGTTTCCTTCCAAATTGCCCCCGCGCGCGTTCCTACCCGCCCCGTGTGTAAGTGTATCTCGTTAAACTGCGTCGGATTTGCTCTACAAATTGACCTATAAATCTGATATTGCTTTAAAACAATCAAATGCCCCTCAGAGGCAGCGATACTAGGATCGTCGTTCGCGATCGAAGAATCTTCGCCCGCCGTTCATGTTGCCTCGCCAAATAGTCATTTGGATGCCGAAGCGATCGTTGGGCGTATCTATCACGGCGGATGTAGATCGCGATGATGAGCTCTCGCGGTCAATATAGCCTTGAGTTCGGACTCGAGTTGTTTTTTCGTTCTCTCGCTGACCGAGCGACCACCGACGGAGGGTTGGGCGGTTAATCTCGGCGAGGGTGCCTCGACCGTTGATTTGCCAATGGTATCTTTGTGCTCGTGGCTACGGGCGCGACGTACCGGCTTTTTCGCAGGGGCGACAAAGTTATCGTCCTGTCGAGATTCCGGCGGTTCTGGCCGATCGATCGACGTGCCCGGCTCGAACGTGGAGAGTGACCCGATGGCCTCGGAGGAGCGGCTCAGGTCGATCGAGCCGGAGCCCCATTCTCGGGACAACTTGCGTCCTATGACCCAGGTGAGCTCGACGTTCGGCGATAGCGTCGGGACGTTCTTCGAGGTTGCGTGGCCGGCCGAGTGCGGTGGTGGTCTGAGGGTCGCGAAGACCGGAAACGATTGGCCCCTCTTCGCTGGACTTCGGGAGTAGCGAGGCGTCGGTGCACCGCCGCTCACCGAGTCCGACTTTACCGGTGCGAGGGGTCGCAGATTCGCGCTTCCACCGAAATTCGAGCCTAAACACGGCGGTGGGGAGCCACCGTCGCCGTGACTCAATCTTCGACCGACCGTCTCGAGGGGACTTCGCGCCCGTAGATTCGTACTGCTGAGGGTGAATTCGCGGGGCTTTGCCGCGTCGAGACTCATCGGAGCTAGTCCCAGACGAGAACCCGACAAATTTGCCGAACTTCGACACTTTTCCGAACCCTTCGGACTTCTAGGCATCAATGGACTCTTGCTTCGACTGCGCTCGCGACCTCTCGCCGTTTTGTTGTCCCATTTCGCCACTCGCGCTGTCTCCGCCTCCTTCGTAGGAGCTTCCACCTTCTCCTCCTGTTGTACTCTAAGGACAAACGGGCAATCTTTCAGTCTTCTCTCTCTTTCTTTTCTTGAATTTAAGACCTTAGGCCACTCCAGAGGCCGAAAAAATAGGCTTTTTGGGGATTTTTTTTTTGGAAAAACTACAAAATAAATAGAGATGACAAAAAAGGGTGTTTATCATACATATCAGTGACTGTGTACAATAATTTTCTTGAAGCGATTAATTTCAAAATGGCGGCTGTGCAGCGTTTATCTCAAAACTGCATTTTTTAAGTCGGCCGGAAACATAACTCAGACAATTTTCAATCGATTCACTTGAAATGTTGAATATATCTTGAAAAATACATTGTCTATGGAAGTACGTAGGATTTTTTTTATATTGCATAGTTTATTTGTTATCAACAATTATCTGACGATTTTTTGCTTTCCAAAAATTTGCCTAAAAATCGTCAGATAATTGTTAATAACAAATGAACTATGCAATATAAAAAAAATCCTACGTACTTCCATAGACAATGTATTTTTTAACGTATATTCAACATTTCAAGTGAATCGGTTGAAAATTGTATGAGTTATGTTTCCGGCCAACTTAAAAAATGCAGTTTTGAGATAAACGCGGCACAACCGCCGTTTTGAAATTAATCGCTTCAAAAAAATTATTGTATACAGTCACTGATATATATGATCAACACCCTTTTCGCAATCTCGATTTATTTTGTAGTTTTTCTGAAAAAAAATCCCCAAAAAGCCTATTTTTTCGGCCTTTAGAGTGGCCTAACCCCTTAATTTTTTCGATGGTGACATGCGTATGATTTTTACGATTTTTATGATTTTTTTTTATTCTTGCTTTTAATTTTGCGGTGGTTATATGCGTATGATTTGTACGATTTTTATAATTTGTTTGATTCTTGCGTTCAGTTCTTTGTTTTTACGTTTAATTTTGGGCTCGATTTTTGCGATAGTTGTAAGCGTATGATTTGTTCGATTTTAATGATTTGTTTGATTCTTGCCTTTAATTTTGCGCTCGAATTTCGGGGTGATTATATGCGTATGATTTGTTCGATTTTGATGATTTTGTTCGAATTTGCGTTTGATTTTTTATTTTTTTCGCTTGATGTTTGCGGTGGTTATATGCGTATGATTTGATGGATTTTAATGATTTGTTTGACTCTTGCCTTTAATGTTGTGCTCAATTTTTGCGCTGGTTATATGCGTAAGCTTTGTTCGATTTCTATGATTTATTTGATTCTTGCCTTTAATTTTGCGCTCGATTTTTGCGGTGGTTGTATGCGTATGATTTGTTCGATTTTTATGATTTTGTTCGAATTTGCGTTTAATTTTAGCGGTGATTATATGCGTATGGTTTGTTCGATTTTTATGATTTATTTGATTCTTGCCTTTGCGTTTAATTTTGCACTTTATTTTAGCGGTGGTTATATGCATATGATTTGTACGATTTTTATTGTTTGTTTGATTTTTGAGTTTAATTTTGTGCTCGGTTTTTGCGGTAGTTATATGCGTATGATTTGTTCAATTTTTATATTGTTCGATTTTTGCGGTCAATGTTGCGCTTGAATTTTGTGGTTGATATGTACGTATGATTTGTGCACTTAAGGCCTTAGGCCACAGTAAAGGGTATAAAATCATGTGCGAATTTAACAATTTTTTTTCGTGTGAAAAAGTGATTCACTCATAAAATTAATTACACATCTATTTAGTATGAATATCAAGCCGTTAGAAAATATATATATATATTTTTTTTATGTACAAAATGGCCGACTACTCGAAACTTATCGAAACCGCTTTTTTCCAATTGGCGTAACAAATAACTTCAACAATTTTCACTCGATTTACTTCAAATTTGAAAGTTATGTTCCTGATTGAATTTCGCAGAGAAGTACGTACGGAATTTCTGGTTAATCGAAAACTTTTCATTTTATGAGCAGTTTATGAGCAGTTATAACGAAATTTTTCACGGAAATTCATTTCTTAAGTTCAAATACCTACAACTTTTGAGTAAAACAATATTGTTTTAATTCCGTACGTACTTCTCTAGGTATTCTAATGTAGATTGGCGAGAATTTTTGTTTTTTGTTCTAGGTTAAAAATTGTGGATGCTAAATGTCACGCAGCGGAGCGCCTAAAAAAATATAGCTAAAGCAAATATTAGTAGTCGGCCATTTTGTACATCGAAAGAAATTTTTTTTCTAGCAGCTTGATATTCATACTAAATATGTGTAATTAGTTTTATGAGTGAGTCACTTTTTCATACGAAAAAAATGGTTAAATTCGCCCATGATTTTATACCCGTTACTGTGGCCTAAGTCCTTAATCAAACTGCTTTTTATCTCATTTTCATAATTACCATGCTAGCACATCCATGTGATGTTAGTTAACATATGTTATTTTTATTTACTGCATTATTAGTTCACCTGATCTGTAGTTATTTAGCCTAAAGGTCTTTTCCCAAGGCATACAACTAATCATCAATCAATCTCTCTCTCTCCCTCTCTCAGAATTCCACGACTGTTTTTTCTCGCTTCTCTTACGCCTCGACGGATGAAGACGAAAAACCATAAAAAAACAAAACACTTGCCTCCTGATCTCTTGTATCATCTCGAAGAATTGCGCTTTGCTCTTTCGACGGCGGCGCTGTTCGTGTTCCTTCTGAAACATGGTAACTTTGTTGAGAGCTCATTGGTAAAGCGCGTACTTTCATATCGCGAAGTGGTCTCGTCTACGAACCCTCTTGACGCTCTTTTGAAACAGCGAGGTTATTTGTCCCTGTCGGACAGTGTGTACGAGTTCTCTGGCCGCGTGATGCGGCGAAACGAGCTCCACGCAATTTATAAAACGATAGAGCTTCTGGGAGAAAAACATGACGTTCCGACTGCGCCATATCGAAGTTTTCGGCCTGTGACGCAGGCGTGGCAGAGTGTACTTGTAAAAAAGCAATTCCCCGACGAGTATGAGCGTTCCGACGATTAGTCCGGTGCCGAGAAGACAAAAAACTCCAGCTACCGAGGCGACACCCAGCGGTCTGGGGTGTCCGCTCGTGTGCATACCGAAGCCTGGCTTCAGGCCGTCTTGCACTCTGATGCAGGGCAGTCCACCGTACCTCGAATCAGTCAAACGATCAATGAACAAATATAGCGACAATAATCGAGCGAGTAAGCGATTCTTTCGATTTCCACATTATTGGCTTGGCAAACGAATATTGATCGGTCTTTACCATTTTTCCTTGAGAATATCGATCATACCGTTGCTCGTATAATTAGCAATGACTTTTGAGATGCTCTCCTTCAAGGGATGACCTTTGGTCAGGCCAATGGCGTAAGCGTCCTCGTTTATGGTGTCCCCGATCTTTCGCAAACGGCATCCGTTGTCGGTTGCCCGATAATAATCTAGTATAGGCGTGTCGGCGATGAGAATATCCAAGCTTCCATTGCGCAAACGCTCGACTCCCTCGGCAACGTCGGACAGCGAGAATCTGGCGATGTGCGACCAGAGCACCTCGTGCGCTGATTGAACGTAATACTCGGCGGCGGATGCGCGCGGCGTTCCTACTCTCTGTTGCAAGAGCTTTCGAGAAAAAAAGAACAAAAAACGTGACTGCGCTTTAATTATTCTCCGGTCAAACGGACCAACGGCAACAGAGGGACGGACAAAATAAAAAAGAAAAAAAAAAGCAACGTCAGCGAGGCTACTCACACTTTGCTCGTTGTAATCGCTGTCGGCCGGGTGAAATAATAATCCGGCTATGAGGGCAGCTATGTTGGCGGTGTACGAAGCTACGAAAATAACGCAAAATCCGCCCCAGATGTTAATGAGAAATTTGTTAGGCCAAGATTTGGGTGCTTTGAAAGCAACCAAATGTCCGCAAAGTAAGCCCCACATGACCCATAGTGCCGAGGCGATGGAAAAATTTTTGCTCCTTTGACGACCCCATGGATTCAAGCCGAACGGACTGAACCACTCGTAAACGGCCACCGCCATTGCCGTCACGTTGAGAAACGTGAAAACGGCGATCCACAATTCGGTACTGAACGGCATGAGAAATGCGAAAAGTGAGATGTCCGTTTTGATTTTTGGTGCCGCGAGGAAGCTCACTCCGCTGAAGAAGTACGGCGCTGTGTAGTCGATAACCTCGGCCCGTCTAGCGGATACGCTCATCGGCGCGAAAGCCAATTGCGCCTGTCCGTAGAGCAATTCGCCGACTATACCGTTCCAAGTGCCGTTCCGTCCGTTTCTCTTGCCGAACAAGCCATCGCGAGCGACGTGAAGCTTGAACCGGAAGCCGAGATCTCGGGCTATGAGAGCCAACAGATCCATCGTCAGGCCGTAACAACACTTCGTCTCGTCACCCTGGCGACACGGCAAGCCGCGAAGACACAGGCCCTCCTCGAGATTCGATATCATGGAAAATGGCGGCGCTAGTGCCGTCACTATGCGATACAACGGCATTCCAACTTGTTCACCACCTTGCTCCAAGTAAGCCGGCACTATTCCACCACCCGGCCACGTTATCGTGTCCAGACGAACCTCCTTTCCGCCCCTGATCGTACCTACTTTTGTCCACCTGTCCAAAAAAACGGTCATCATTTCGAGCGTCATTTTCATGGAGTTGAACATTTTTTTAACGTAATATTATCGTACCTCAGCTGCGTTTTGTTGCCGGGAAACTGCACGGCCTGCAAATTGAGCAATTGAAATTCCGCTTTGTCCCTCGACAGCTGTCTCATAGCTCCGCGTAACTTTGTCGTCAGAGTCCTCGAAACGTTATCTCTGAGTTCACTGATTGACTTGGCATTCGTCTCGGGAAAGCAATTCGGCACGAATTGATCCTTCAAGTGAGTCTCGCGCAAAGTGTTCAACGAGGATTTAAACTTGACGAAAGTGTTGTCGAGGGCCTGCGACGTTTCGCGCAGCATTCTCGTGAGTATCGTGTCACCGCCGGTTATTTTGAGACTGGACGGTCTCAGGGCCAACATGCCTACCGGCATAAAAGTCTTGGAGTTCAAGCTCTTGTCGGCCATTCGTATTTCCTCGTCGTCGTCGAACGTGTATCGGTCCTCTCGTTTATTCACGTTTTTCTTCTCGTGCTGGCGATAGTGCTCCTGAAGGCGATCGACGTCACTCGCGAGATTCGTCAAGGAACGAAGTTGTGGCTCGTTCGGTAGAACAAGATTGGCACTGCGTTCGAGAATTTTTTCCAGCTGCGAGGTTTGCTTGTCGTTTCTGGTCGAAGGCGCGAGAGAATTGTACAGGACGTGAGAAGTTATGAGGCCGGGCTCGTTCGGTCTGAGCTCGGCTTTCAAGTCCAACCAGAGCCACACGAATCTTCCGGCCATCATGTCGAATTTGGAGGCTGCTGCGAGTATCCTACGAGCGTTGTTCAAGTCGCAGGCCATCACTAGGACTCCGCCGCTGCCACCCTCCTCCGAGATCCTTCTCATTCTGAGCCTCAGACTCTTGTCGTTCGTCGGCAAGTGGATTATCTTTCTCGGCGTGAGAACGTAGCGATCGTGCTGCAGAAGATGACGCACGGGCAGCAGCGTCGTGTCGATTAGGAGAGTAAAAGCGTGCCAGTTGGCTTTGTGCATCAAGGCTGCCGCTGCTGCGCCGGCTTCCTCCGAACTCGAGCCCAGGCGTGTCTCCAAACGTCCACTTTTTCCCTGCGCGAGAGAGATCGATACTTAGTCTCTCAACGGAGATAAAGCGCAGCTCGCTAATGTAACTCGCACTCACCTGGCGTAGAAAGTCTCTGTGCGTCATCGGCAACCACAGGGCCGGAAGGTTCATCGAGGCAGCCGCCGTCATTAGAAATCTCGCGGCTGATCCTCCTCCGATCACCAATGTCAGTACGGTCTTTCCGTTCTCTATGTCTCCGCAGAATTTGGTTATCATCGAAAGCGGATAGGACAGGGAATCCGACATCGGCGTTATTCTCGCCTCGACGTACGATATTTCTATTTCGCTCTGCGATGCCTCCATTCTCACCTCTTCCCAGGCTCTCTGTATGTCCATTCTGGACGGTGTCTGCGGCTGCGATAGACACACAACCAAACGCCATGGCGCGTGCGACGTTCGCTGTCTGCTCTTCGTCGCTCTCGCCGCCTTTTCAGCTTCGCACTCCGCTCGGAGATCAAGGAAAATGGCCAACGAAAGAATAACGGCTTTCCAGGGCAAGCCGGCTCGCATCTTCTCTGCCTACTTTAGATTCCACGCCTCTCGACCTCGATCCTTCCGACACTAACTCATTTCCCTGACGGTGCTCTCTGCAAAAAGAAATCAAAATTCAATCGTCTCCGTGTAGATTAGATATTTAACTTGACTTCTTCTCAATTACAATCGTACTGCTGCTTTTCGACTGCTTCGATTTTTGCACACCCACCGCTGTTTCGGAGGTTTGACATTTTCACTCGTTATTCTGTTCACTTCGATTGTCGGGTGAGTACTATTCGCGTTCTGTGCAAATCATTTTAACTTCTCGTCGAAATCTCGGGCTGGAAATGTCTGGAACGACTGTGGCTTTTAAAATTAGTGCGATCGTCATATTTCATCCCCTAAATTGAATACGCGGAGTGTCCAACGAGTTCACACTTTCACAGTCACTGCCGCAACGTTTTTTCCCATTCGTTTCCACCTTCCACCGATCAATTGAAAATTTGCCTTGGACACTCGTACATTTTTTTCGAACTTTAAATTCGACTTTTCCGGCGCGAATTGGCAGAAGGAAAATGCGGAGGTATGCCGTCATAAGTGAATGCGTGCAACGTGTATGTTCAGATACGTAAACACTACAACAGTACGCGAAAGGACGTAATGAATAATCGTGGTATCGTGCGATTTATCGCGTCAACTCCTTCGTGACGCACGAAGAGTTTCACTGACCTCGCAAAGTGATATATCTCGATCACATACCCGATCTTTCATGATTTTTTCCCTTCCATCCAATATTGAAAATCGTAGTTTAAAGACTGGCCAGTTTCTTCCTCGTCGCGGAATCCGAAGATGTTGTCTTCTTCACGTTCCAGCACAGTTGACCGAATCCGGGGGTAGTTTGAAAAGAGTGCGGATACGGTCCCTTGAGAGGAGCATAATACCTATCGATTCGTGCTATCACGACGTGCGTCTCTCGATTGTTGTTGAACAATGTCAATTGGTCGGAGGTTACGAGGCGATATTGCGGATACGAGACGTTGGAAGACAAAAAAAATCCCCGTCACTCGCCCACCTCCGGACGATCCGTCCTGACAGCCATTTTCGGCCAGCCCCTCCCTTTAAATTTCACCCCTTCCCTTGGCCAACCCCCCTTACGATCATCCTCCTACATCGCGAAACACACGGGAGTGTGTAAGAGGTGAAACAAAAAAAAATGGATACACAGCCGCGCAAAGCCGACTTAGCGGAAGATACGTGTGGGAGAGCCACCAGGCCAAGACGTTTTTACAGAGCCTTGCTACTCGCGCGTGTGCATCATCCGTTAGCCCCCTCCCATAATGTGTAATTCCTGCCAGTATCTATATCCACCACCCCGGAGCCACCCCATTCGACTTTCAAACGAGACTGCTCCGGATTGTGGCGGAGATCCTCTACTTTATGCGAACAATGTAACGTCGATTGGACTGCGATCGGGGACGTCGATGAGAACACGGGGAGGGTGGACGAACGGAGAGACGACTTATCTTTGGGTGGTTGGGTGGGTGGCGATTTTTCTAAATTAAAATTCAAAATTTAAATAGTAGCGTTTTATTCCTGTTATTTTAACTGCAAATAAAAAGAATAAGGATTTTTCATGTTATTTTAATTTAAAATTATAATAATAGGAATAAATTTGTGTTCTTTTTATTTCGCATTTATTTCTATTATTTGTATTTCGAATAAACATAATTCGAACTTATCCCTATTATTTTAATTGGAAATTGAAATAATACAAATTCATTCCTATTATTTAAATTCGAAATTGAAATAATAGGAATGAATTAGTACCATTTCAATTGTATAATTTTAATTGACATAATACAAATTTATTCCTATTACCTTAATTTTGAATAAAAATATGAATAATAGGAATTTATTCCTGTTATATTAATTTCGAATCCAAAATAGGAATAACAGGAATTTTTTCCTATTATTTTAATTGAGAATCCAAAATAGGAATAATAGGAATGTATCCCTATCATTTTTATTTCGTCTCCGAAATAGGAATAATGGGAATTTATTCCTATTACTTTAATTTCGAATCCAAAATAGGAATAACAGGAATTTATTCCTATTATTTTAATTTCGAATCCAAAATAGGAATAATAGGAATTTATTCCTATTCTTTAAATTTAGAATCCAAAATAGGTATAATAGGAATTTATTCCTATTACTTTAATTTCGAATCCAAAATAGGAATAATATGAATTTATTCCTATTATTTTAATTTCGAATCAAAAATAGGAATAATAGGAATTTATTACTATTCTTTCAATTTAGAATTCAAAATAGGTATAATAGGAATTTATTCCTATTACTTTAATTTCGAATCCAAAATAGAAATAATAGGAATTTATTCCTATTATTTTGATTTCGAATAAAATAGGAATAATAGGAATTTGTTCCTATTATTTTAATTTCGAATAAAAATAGGAATAACAGGAATGTATTCCTATTATTTTTATTTCGTCCCCAAAATAGGAATAATAGGAGTTTATTCCTTTATTTTTATTTCGTTTCCAAAATAGGAATAATAGGAGTTTATTCCTATTATTTTCGAATCTAAAATAGGAATAATAGAAACTTATTCGTATTATTTTAATTTTGAAATAAAAATAGGAATAATAGGAAATAATTTATATTATTTTAATTCAAAATCAAAATAATACTAATTTCGGGGCTCAGTTCTTATCAGACTCTTATTTCTAAACAAAATTTCGAAAAATTTATTTTCGAAAATCGTTCTCGTCCGAGGCGCAGTGTTCGCAAGTTTTGGAGAATTTTTTAATGTTTAATTCAATTTTATTAATACTAGATCGCTATCGTATAATTTCCTGGTCTGCTGTACGCGATAAGGGTAAGATTGATTTTTCTCTTTTATTTTTCGTTTCTAAAAATAAAAAGACCTTTCCTCTCCTTTGTTTGACACGTATAGATAGGAGAATCGTTCGAAAGGGATTTTGCTCACTCCCCGTTCTTTCTCTCTTCCTCTCCCACATTCTCGAGTTGTTCGCGCTGTGTCCTTTCGTCCTCGCCCCAGGGCCGTTAACGTCTCTTGATGATCATTCCATCGAACGCAACGCGGAACTACGCTGAGAAAAAAAAAGAAAAAAAAGTCGTTCTTCGCGCTGTCCACCCTCGAGAGATTCCGACAGCGTCAAATCCTACTTTCGAGCAGGCGAAAGGCGATTCACGTTATATCCCACTCTCGTCGTCTGTATGTGTGTGTGTGTGTGTGCATACGTACAAGCTGTCCCATTTCGATTGCACGCCCCGAATAAAACGAGACAGAAAAATCGGATTAAAATATATATAGGGGTGAAGAAACCATAAAACGCCTGCCTAAAAATCGTACATTTTTGTAGACAACTTTTTTTGACCGACCTTGATTTTTCCCACTCATTTGGGCTCCCCGATTAAAATGGGACACCCTGTATAGGGTATACGAGGGTCAATCTCGCTCAAGTCCTCCCAAGAGCCGAATCCTCGTAAACTGCGTTTGCCGAAAATAAATCCGACCTATACGAGAGGCCAACAAGCGAGAGAGAAAAATAGAGAGGGAGACGGAGAAAAAAAAGAAGTAAAAAAATTCGTGCGCGAAGAAAAATGTTTTTACCTGAAAAATATTATTTTTATATATTTTGGATATCTTTTTCATTTACACTGCATTTACATACATAGAATAATCGTATATTGGATCGTTAAGATTTTTCTCTTTCGGGAATGACAAGGGGAGGATAAATACATATCACTTTTTTCTCTCCTTTATTTTCCATGATTCTGTGTGTTTTTTTTCTATTCCAATTAAAATAATAACGGTTATAGCTATACATAATCTCGGCGAGACATATCGCAGTAGCATCTGGCATGGCCTCGTCACAATGCACTTCAATCCGCTCGTTCAATTGCAACCGGATCGTCTAGTTGCTTTTACTCGACTAAAGCTAATAGTAACAGTTTTTTTCGTTCAAATTCATACGTTTATCAATGGGAATGTGTCGAAGACAGAGCTCGTATGTTCTTCCTTTATCTTACAGTAAACAGAAACGATTAGCGCATTCTATCAGCCGGAATCGACTCAGCGACAGCAGATTGGGAAAGTAAGTTTTTTTCTTTTCGATCGTTCAATTTTGTTTATCGTTCTCTTTTGCATTGTTTGAACGCTACAAATTTAGGTGAATAAATTTTGTTGCGAAGCGTCGTTCTCGAACGCGCTCCAGGCGTTATTCAGTTCCATAAAGATGAGCTTAGCTATGTTTTCGTTCGCGGTTCCCGCTTGCTGAAATCATACGCAGATAAGAGTAATGAGAATTCAACGATTTGGCCGAATATTCTTGGGAGATTTTCTTTCCCTCGTCAGGATTGTTACGCATTATTGCCTCAGAAATACTCTGACTTTTCCAATTTTTCCATACAAGTTTTGCAAAAATTCCAGATTCTACAAATGACCCAGATTAGAGTAAAAAAGAACACTTTGTTTTCATCAAATATATTTTCTTTTCAAGTCAAAGATCACAAGGTAAGTGTCGTTTCAACCAAACTAGTTTAGTCAACGTTACAAACTATACGAGACCAATTATATACGTAGAAATACAATGTGCTGGTAGCAATGAATCATTTTTGTGGAAAAAAAACAACATTTTTAACCGACTTGAAAAAACAAAGGAAATTCTCAATTCGATCTTTCTACTGAAAAATGATGTTGAACTGGATACAATAATTTTTGTTAAGATCAAATATATGGAAATGTTAAAAATTGAAATAAAATTTAAAAACCGGAAATTCGAAAAAAAACCTTATAAAGTCAAAAAAAATACATTAAAAGCCAATACAGAAGCTGTTCTTTATTATAAACAGGAATTTTTATGCCGGTGACAATAAATAAAAAATAAATATAAACACTCATCTACGATAATAATGATCTCGTTGTGCATCGACAGATCGAATGCAAACGATAGAGCTTTACGGTAAATTAGTTTTCAGTTTATCTTTGATTTTCAATGTTTGGCACTGACATAACTTTTTTTGGTATATAATGAAGAATAATATAAATATTAAAAACCTTTTTTTTATACTGTTCAGTTTTTTTGTCAAGTCGGTTTCATTTTTCGTAATTCTTGCAAAAAGTAAATTTTGAGAAAATTCCAGAGTCAGACTCAGTTCTTATCAAAAGTCTGATGAGAACTGAGCCACGATATTAGTATTATTTTACTTTCGAATTAAAATAATAAAAATGATTTCCTATTATTCCTGTTTTGGAGACGAAATAAAAATAGTAGGAATACATTCCTATTATTCCTATTTTGGATTCGAAATAAAAATAATAGGAATAAATTCCTATTATTCATATTTTGCAGACGAAATAAAAATAATAGGAATGCATTCCCATTATTCTTATTTTGGAAACGAAATAAAAATAACAGGAATAAATTCCTATTATTCCTATTTTGGATTCGAAATAAAAATAATAGGAATACATTCCTATTATTCCTATTTTTATTCGAAATTAAAGTAATAGGAACAAATTCCTATTTTTATTCGAAATTAAAATAATAGGAATAAATTCCTATTATTCCTATTTTTATTCGAAATTGAGGTAATAGGAATAAATTTGTATTATGTCAATAAAAATTATACAATTGAAAGGGTACAAATTCATTCCTATTATTTCACTATCGAATTTAAATAATAGGAATGCAAATGTATAGAGCTTCACGGTAAATTAATTTTCAGTTTTTTAAAATTTATAATGTTTGGCACTGACATAACTTTTTTGGTATATAATGAAGAATATTATAAATATTAAAAACATTTATTTTTATACTGTTTAGATTTTTTGTCAAGCCGGTTTCATTTTTCGTAATTCTTGCAAAAAGTAAATTCTGAGAAAATTCCAGAGAATTTCCAAAATTTCCTGACTTTTTCGTGATTATTCCAGGAGGAAAGAAATTCCCCGAGTTATCCCGTTTTTCCATATCCGTAACAACCCTGATCGTCAAAGGGCAGCGCCCTTCGCTTCTTTTCCAATCAGCAGGAAAAAAAGACACAAGGTAAGGGGGCGTCCATTAATTACGTGAGGCGTTTAGGGGGGGGGGGGTCGAGCGAAATCTCACGTGGGGGAGAGGGGGCTTCCGCAAATATCACGTAATTTTAGTAATTTTAGTAATCACATAATTTTTATCACGTAGGGAGAGTCTCCCTACTACTTTACATGGTGGAGTAAATGGTACTGCAACCGCAGTTACTTATACTACACTATATTTTCCGTGCACGTATGCATTTTGAAAAATCTCACGTGAGATTAGGGGAGGGGGCAAAATCTCACATCTCACCAGGGGGAGAGGAGGGGTCGAAAAACCGCCAAAATAACCTCACGTAATTAATGGATGCCCCCTAACGTTTCGAAACTATTTTCGGTACAATATCGTATAAATGCGAAATGAAAGTACATTCTAGGCAAAAAAATTTACGGGTCGTTAATTTTCGCGTGCACGACAGTGGCAGATCGTATGAGGGTGAAGTTTCCATCGTTGGAATGCAACGATAATTATTATTTGTCAATTGCTCAAATTTCTTTTAAGGGGCTATACCAGTGTCTTTTCCAAAAAATCGATTTTTTTTGCCTTTTTCGACAGCTTATACTTTCAAGAATATCCTGTAAAAATTTCAAGGCCGTATGTCTAATCATTTTATCTCGCAAAAATCGACAGTTAAATCTTCAAACGTGTTTTTCTCGAAATAAGATTTTTCAAATTTGCTGACATTGTAACTCAAAGAGCAATTATTCGATTCACTTGAAATTTGAACTGATTACTCTTGAATACATTTACTCTACAATGACGTAGGATATTTTTGATTGGATGAAAATTGACGATTTGGCATTGAAAAAAACGACCATTTTATAGGCAAGAAAACAGACTTTTTTTTTCATAACTACGCCATTTTGTTAGATTTTGATATTTTTCGAAAATCCTACGTCATTGTACAGGAAATACCTTCCAGTTTAACGAGATTTTTTCCTTTTTCGGTTTCAGCTACTCAATCGGCCGAAATCATGTCAGTAGTGGAGGAACTTTCTTTTTGGCGCCTCCGAAGGCAGCGCATAAGTCGCTTGAATCTCAATGTTTTTCTATGAAAAAATTATGTAATATAGGTCAAGAATAGTCAAATACACTAGGCAAAAGAATTAAAGAATATTGAAAAAGTCCGCCAATTTTAGGGTCATTTTCGAATAGCTGTCAATTCAAAGAACTGTGAATTCCAACAACTCCAATCGCTCGTCGTATCATGAAAAATCTAACAATTTTTTTTCGATTTGTTTTAAATTAATTTTTTTTGGCAAAAAAAAATTTTTTAATTAATTTTTTTTTTCATTAAACAAAAATTTGTTCCCGTTGTCATTTGCACAATCAACATTTTTCAGCACCGGAAATTCGGATCAGTGCCAAAAAAAATTGTGATTCTCAAAAGACGAATAAAAGGTGGTAGATTTAGCCTTTAATCGATTTTTGGCAAAAACCACAATTTCGATCATTCGGAACACAATGAAAAAAAATCCCAGGGGTTAAAACTTTTGAGGGCTTTTTTAGAATATTTTGAGGTCATAAAAAACCGAAATTTTTTTTGATCTATTCGATGTTGGCAAAATAATCCTTAGTTAAAAGAATATTCGTAAATATGCCATTTTTCACGTTTTTTAAATCCATTTTCCCGCATAAAAAAATCTTGATAAAAAATGATAAAAGCATCTTATAGAGAATACTTTGAAGTTTCCAAAACCCTCTGGTTTTTTTCTGTGCGACCATTAGTCTCCGAGTAATCAGTCATCAAAGTCAAAAGTGCCATTTTGGCTTTGAACATCGATAACTCAGCGAGAAAAAATCGTACAGAGCTCTCCAATTAAAGGGGAAGAATCCAACTAGACGATCCTTTCAATCCGATCATTCAAAAAAATGTATTAAAGTCCGTGCAGACTGTGAAAGATGATCAAAAATTTTGAAATTTTTTTTACTTCGGTTTTTTTATGGCTACTAAAAATTGGCTGATGCGAAAAATTTTTGAGCTCAAGATCTCAAAACTAGAGATTTACACCTTCAATTTGCTTTTTTTTTATTTTGCTGTACGACCATTTTTCGAGGAGTTACAGCTATTTGAAAATGACCCTAAAATTGGCGGACTTTTTCAATATCCTTTAATTCTTTTGCCTAGTGTATATTCTTAATTTTCCGAAACATTTAATTGAGTACTTTTTTTCCAAAAAATTCCCGAAAATCACCCAAATTTTCAGCGTTCACACTGGTATAGTCCCTTAACGAATCTTCGCTAGAAAGAACACTCAATGATTTTCCAATTCGCTTATTTGGAGATGGAGAATACAAATCGGCAAAAAACGTTTTTGCAAAATAATAAAAGTGAGGAAATATAAAGAATTTTCGTTGCATTCCAACGACGCAAACTTCAGTACCACCAGATTGCGCAACACCCAAGGAATAAATAAAACATTGTATAAAATCGTACCTTGTCGGGATGAACGGCTAGACAGGCCTTTCTGTAAGCTTTCTTGACGTCAGCAGCGGAGACAAGTTGATGCATCTCGTATCTCTGCCATCGATCAGCCTCGGGCCAGAGTACGACGTGGAGGGTGCACAAGAGCGCCCGTAAATTGCCCTTTTTGCCCTCGGTCCATTCGCTCACTTTCAGCACATCGGGATCCATGGTTTTCGCAGCCTCGACTTTTCTCATTTGATTGATCGTTTTTGGACTATCTTTTTCGGCTTTGCGCGAGCTGAAGAAATTGTAGCCTTGACTGCCGAGTAAATCTTCGAAGGCGTCGCCGGTTTTGTTTGCCGATTTATTATTGAAGACCGAGGAATCGCCATTTCCGGTTGGCGCGGGCCCACTTCCTGCACCCATGGTGTCGTTCGTGGTGTTGGACTTGTGCATACGTGGACTCGAGTGAATAGGTGTGCCGGAAGGTGCCGGGCTTGCCGATTGGGGAGTATTCGAGTCACGGGGTGTGCCGTTCCAGCTCGAATTCAATCCGGCCCCCAGAGATCCGGCCAAATTCGCGAACGGATCTTTCTGTTGAGCAGCGAAATTCGGCACGCTGGAATTTCGCGGAAAGTTTTCCTCGGCGCTCGGTGTCGTGGAGGGCTTGGACCAACCCCCGATGAGATCGTTGACACCCCCGCCGCTGGTCGTATCGCTCAGAGGATCGAAGAGCAAATTACTCGCCCGTTTCGGTGCCGTTTGTCCACTAACGAACAGCAAATCGTTCATACTTGAATTGTTGTTTTTTGACTCGTTTCGCGAGCCCTGCACGTTTCCGAAGATCAGACCACTGCCTCCTGGATTTGTCGTACCTAAATGGGAAATAAGAATATCAGTTTGCGGTTGTCATTTAGAAAAAAAATTGCATTTTCCAAAAATATTTTTATTCGCTGGTATCACCAGCGAATAAAATATTCCTATATTCTATATTCCCTAAAAATTTCATTGAAATATTGCAAAAATTTAATGAGCTACAGTTTCCAACAGCCGGCCGAGCGAGCGGTACCAGCACCAACTTCAAACTTTAAACGCGTCTTTCTCGAAACACTGTTTCCAAAGTCAGTGGACATGATAACTCGAGAACCACTTGATGTTTCCAAATTTACAGGAGATGCGATGCTTCATTTTTTAACCCTTTAAGGGGAGGGTAGGGGTTTGCACTTTGGAAAAATCGATTTTTTTGTCTTTTCTTATAGCTAATCATTTCAAGAATATAATCCCAAAATTTCAAGTCAATCAGAGCAAAACTCTCGAAGTTATTGACTATTTAGTCCCGCTCCTCTAACACTGTAGCTCCGACAACTAAAACTTCAAACGCGTTTTTCCCAAAACCACTTTTTCAAAGTCCGTGTTCACTGCCATTTGAAAACTACATGACTGGTTTATTTCAAACTTGGTACACACTTTCTGCATATAAAATACCTCCCCCCAACGGTTAGTTTGAGATTTTTTTTTACAATGAGGGGGTTTTCCACCCCCAAAATGGCGGAATTTTTCGTGAAAAATAGCACTTTTCACTTTACATGACCACCGAAAATTTAGAAATAACAAAAAATTATCAAAGACCGTTGGGGGGAGGATTTGATGTTACTTTGACTAAATTTTAATGGTACTTGATTTCAGATAATTTCTAGCTGAGATACAGTGAATACCGCAAATCGTGTTTTTCCAAAGGGGTTCTTTGAAAAGCTTTGTCACCGGCTTGTTTGTGGATATTTTCGCGTACAAATTTCACGGAATGTTCTTGAACTGACACTTAACAATGTACAAAAGGTTTCAATGAATTTACTCTATCCATATAGATGAAAAAATTCGCAAAAAAGTGTTTTTTTTTCACGCTGAAACCCCTACCCTTCCCTTAAGTGCCATTATAGCACATTTGCTACGTTCACTTTGACCCCGTCGATAAAAGCGTAGGGACACTATAGCGGACAAGCTACTTCACAGTTCCATCAATCTATGCTAGATGCAGCTACAAATGCCGGGACAGCTTGAAATTCAACCGTAAACATATGAACGGGCAGCACTCGATCTGCTGCCCGTTTTTTGTCCAAAAAAGTAAATAAATGGACATTTTTGAAATATTTTTTGATAGAATTGTGTAAAGGAAGCTTAGCTGGACGAACTAGGCTTTAAAGATTTTTTATTGAATTACAATAATAGTTCGAACCGAGCGGGTAGTAGCAAATTTGCTACAGTCCGAAAATACCACTTCCCAGGCCCTTATCGACAAAATTATGATTGGGACATTAATATTTAACCCTTTTTTAACTATACTACCAGAGAAAATTATTTTGAGCCATCCAGAAATAGACGTGGCCGTTAAAGGGTTAATAGTGACGTAAAAATGACGACTTTAAAAAAATAGATTTTGTATGCTCAAGTGTCAATAGGGAACCTTACTGCCAATTTCTCTCACTAGAGGGGACATTGTATTATAACGTAAACAGAACATGACGTTTAGTGAGATTCTCATTGGTTTTGCCCGACTGCTGTTAAATTTTCTTTAAATAATCCGTTTCTTATGAATAAATTGTGAAGAATTTGTGCAAATAAATGCAGACACGAAAACGTTCATTTATTTCCTAAAAACGAAAAACTTCACCAGCAATGGGAAATTGCTACACGTCGCAATCGCTTTCCAGCCACAAAACGTTCAAGGCCACAAAACGATTCTGATCATTTGAGATCTGCAGACTATAGAAATGAAGGAATTGTTACAGCTTAGTGTATAAACATATTTTTGACGCTATTTACTTCTAAAAGTATATTCCAAAGTATTTAATCATCATAACCTAAAAATTTCTATTTGAAATATTTGCATTTTTTTAACCTTTTGGTATTATTTGATTACATAATTCTTACCTAGCTCATTTTCATTCTTGACGGGAATGAAACTGAGCCAGAAAATATTGAAAAAGGGGGTTATACCTTCCCTGTTTGTTTGGAGCAAAAAAGAAATTTTAAAGAATGAACAGAAAAGGAAAATCGTAGAAGCCGATTTGTCAATTCGGGTGTAGTCAAATATCCGTAATTATTGTCCATTGTGTTCATTCATATAATTTTAGTACAAGACATCGTGAAAATGTACCGAGCGAGTTGACAGCTTCTTTTGCTTACGTTATATTTACGTGGCGCCGTCTGCGCTGAGCTTTGCGTAAGATTCCCTATTCGTCGGCACGTCGTGAAAAAAAATTATTTAAAAAATCGACGATCGTCAACGACTCGTATTTATGAGCTTGAGAATGAGCTTCAACCCCCCACCGTTATCAATCGTCAACAAATAATTGATAACTTGTTAACTTTAATAATAGAATAATTGATAATAATTCGTTCACTTGAATATTTGAATAATTGATAACTTGGATAGTTGAATTTATGAATGAATCCTTAAGTTGAATAATCGAATAATTGATAATAATTCGCTAGCTTAAATATTTGAATAATTAATAACTTGAATAATAGTATTATTTAATGAATCGTTAACTTGAATAACCCGTTTGGTTTTTAGATTTCGAATGGACCGTTTAAGGGGCTATACCAGTGTGACACTTTCAAAAAATCTATTTTTTTGTTACCTTTTTCGACAGTTTATACTTTCAAGAATATCCTGTAAAAATGTCAAGGCCGTATCTCTAATACTCCCCGAATGGCAGCCTTCTAAAGAGCAACCGCTCGTAGGTATAAAATCGATAGTTAAATCTTTAAACGCGTTTTTCTCGATACGAGATCTTTCAAATTTGCTGACATTGTAACTCAAAGAGCAATTATTCGATTGACTTGAAATTTGAACTGAGTACTCTCGAATATATTTACTCTACAATGACGTAGGATATTTTTGATTGGATGAAAATTGACGATTTGGCATTGAAAAAAACGACCATTTTATAGGTAAGAAAACAGACTTTTTTTCATAACTACGCCATTTTGTTAGATTTTGATATTTTTCGAAAATCCTACGTCGTTGTACAGGAAATACCTTCGAGTTTAACGAGATTTTTTCCTTTTTCGGTTTCAGCTACTCAATCGGCCGGAATCATGTCAGCAGTGGAGGAACTTTTTTTGGCGCCTCCGAAGGCAGCGCATAAGTCGCTTGGATCTCAATATTTTTCTATGAAAAAATTATGTAATATAGGTGAAATATAGCCAAATATATTCTTAATTTTCCAAAACATTTAATTGAGTACTTTTCTTCCAAAAAATTCCCGAAAATCACCCAAATTTTCAGCGTTCACACTGGTACAGCCCCTTAAGCTGGAGAGTGTCCACCGCCAAAACCGGCCATGTTTTTTTACTTTTCTGTACTGTATGGTGATTTTTTAAAAAAGCCTCTCGACGCATGTACCTTTGCGTTGAAAAAAATACGTTTCTCTTTCACCAACCGTTTCCCAGAAAGAAAAAATCAGAATTTTGCCTTTTTCGGTCCTCTAGGTAGACCCTTATACGAGGACAAATTACGATCTGACAATCGAAGTACCTGATGTCGCATGATCGGCGGATTCCTGACTAAAGTTGGCGAAGCCTCCAAGAAGATCGTTCTCGTTGGTGTTCGCTGACGAGAATATATCGAGGCCAGGTGCGGCGGTTGCGCAGGGAGACGGTGCCGGAGCTTGCGGAACGTTTTGTGCTTCGGGCATGCCGAGATTCAAAAGATCAGCCTCGGCGAACTCGTCGCTCTCCGCCGCTTGTTCCTCCTCAACGGCCTCGCGAATTGGAATTTCTTCTTCGCGTCGCGTGTCCTCGACAGGCTCGGACAGCCTGGTTTCGGGTATACTCGCGTTGATCGGTACGGTCCTAAAATTCTCGAGAGTCTCTTCCATCTCGAGGGTCGAGGCGAACAGAGGATCGGGTGGGAGTGGAAGATTCGGTTCGACTTCCCAGGGCGCGGGAATTCTCGATATCTTGGGATTCTCCTCGCCCATCATGACGTTGAGTATAACGCGAAAGTGCGCGCCGATCTCGGGTGTGTCGTCGAGATCGTCTTTCTCGAAGGTCAGTGTACTCTCGGCCAACGGAACGTAGCCGGTGTGAAGATAAACCGAGGCTATTTTTATTCCTATAACTCGTCCAAGCTGTTGTCTCGCGTGTGACACGACGATGGCAACGTCACCGCGCACTGTCGCGTCGCCGAGCACCAAGCAGGCCTTTCCCTCGGTCATGTCGTAAAGACGCATTTCCTCGTAGTCCGGCCGTTTCGTCGAGTAAACTAACGCGCCGTTGCTATAAATTTCGACGTACGGACGACAGCCGTCCTTGGCACGCGTGAACAGTGGGACCGGCTGCAAGACGATGGAACGCAGCACCAGAGGCTTCGAGTGCGGATGCACACCCGAATTTATCATACTTGTGTAATTTAGACAGCGCAACTCGGACGGCTGCAATTGAGGCGGCTGACAACGCCGCGTAGTGAAGAGTGATATCGCCTCCTCCGGTGTCGTTAGTGCACCCGCGTACAGCAAGAGAGCGCATGCTATTGTTGCACTAGAGTGGCATCCGTCCTGCGAATCAATTGTTGGTTCAGTGTCAAGTATTTCTGCACGTATCAGAATGCGCTGTTGTTTTTTGTTTTTTTTTTCTTTTCAAGATCACATGTCATACGCGATTCGTCTATCTGTTTCGTAATTATCTAGTATTTGCCGTCATCACGCCCACTGCGGATAGCGCGAAGGGAGAGAGGAGGGCGAATGGACGGATAGAGCACCAGCGAGAAACGTAATTCTGTGTCTCGTTTGACCTTTGTACCCTTGCAGATTCTCCCTTTTGGGAGTCGTCTCACGCCGGAAGCAAGGGTGGAATGAGCGTAAGGCTTTTTTTTTTAGAAAGATAAGTAGTTCACGGGCTACATCTACTTAGGTGGGTCAAAAAATTGCATTTTCCAACAATGTTTGTATTGGATAGTATCGCCTTTTAGCTTTATTCCCTGAATTTCATTGATATATTTCTGAAATTGAGTGAGCTACGGGTTCTAACTTACTTCAAACTTTAAACGCGTTTTTTTTTCGGAATACTGTTTTAAAAGTCGGTGGACATGATATCTCGAGAACCACTCGATGGATTGTTTTCAAATTAACTGGAGATACGATGAGAAACATTTAAAGGTCGTTGACGATACTACTGTTTAAAAATCGATCTTCAATTTTTTTATAGTTACGTAAAAATGACGACTTTTTTGATAGTTTTTGTATGCTCGAGTTTAAAATCGTCGCCACACTGTTGAGGCGGTCATCCCACAGGGCCAAAAAAGCTTTCTTTTTGCACAAATTGCAAATAATGTGTTCGTGTTGTATGGACCTGGCATAGCCGTCTAATGGTGATTTAACATTTTGTTTGTGTTAGAGTTGCAGTACAAGTAATTTTCAATACGGATTCGTGAGAGATATTAATGGATTCGCTTTTATTAAGGTGGTTCTATCGCTTTACACTAGTCATACCACTGATTATACTTGAGACTTGAACAATTTATATTTGTGACATATGCAAAAAAAATGTGTTATTACTAAACTTTCTATGTGTGAACTGTTTAATCAATGTTCACATTTAATTAGAAAAATGAAAAAATAGTTATTCCAACGATTCGCGCCGTATTTCTAGGTTTGACATTTGGCAATATTTAGTCAACCAGGCGAGTTTAACCTCCATGCTTTTCAACGTCGATCCGTCAAAACAATGTCAGGTGCGGGAAATATAAAGCATTGTATTCGGGCCACGACCGGTGAAGAGCGTGGACAATTTGTGTCGGCGAAATATGTCGGTGAAAAATGAAATATGTGTGGAAATTCGAATGAATGAGATGAGGTTAGGACTACAGCCAGCTGTTGCCTTGCCGTCACGTCTCTTTATCGTAGCAAATGGTAATAAATCCAATACCGGAAGTTCAAATTAAACTGGATATTGAACCCAAACATAAAACTAGGTCAATAAGCGTAATTTTTTCTGAGAGCACTGGATCACTACAAGTATTAAGTGTGTAGATCTGATTATTTTTAAGAATCTGACGGATTCCCACTATTATGTACACTTTTGTAGCGTATATAATTCCTTCACAAAAATACGCAATATTAATACTTTTTTTCTCTGTAATTAGGTCGATAAACGACCCTGAAATTTTAGAGAGACGATTATGAATATATTTAGCGAAGCTCAAAAAAAATTATGAAAATCCTATGGATTGAAACCTGGCGATAGAATACCTTAAAGCTACAAGACACAGAACGCGGTAGAATCGGGAATGAATGAATTTGTTGTGTGTATGTTGCCAAGGCAAAAAAAAAGTAAGTCCGAAGTGGGATCGAGAAGCTAGTGGCTCTCGGGTGAAAAAATTGACTGCGAGGAAAGACAAATTCCCTACAGTTTATGTAAATCGTAATTGAACTTTTAAACGCGTTTGTTCTCAAAATTGTATTTTTCAAATTGGCTTTCATGATATCTCAAAAACTATTGAACGGATTTCCCTCAAATTTTATGGTACATATATAGTTCCCATCCGAACTAGAATATTTCTGACATCCGCCATGCTTTTTTTAAGTTGAAAAAGTCGAGAAAAAAACAACGAAACTTAGAACTTAATTTTTAAAACCGTGCCAAAAATTCAATTTTCGATACTTTTACTTTAGTTCCGACGATAGCCTCAGGTGTACAAATTAAAAAGCCGTTTGATTTTTTAATTTCCGATGAGCAAAGCCTCCGGAATCATGGCAGCCACCAACCAACTTTTTTTTACCCATGAGTGTCTTCCGACAGTTCGATAAAATTCCGAGGGACTGTAGAAATGTCAATGAATGTGTGGTGCAAATTCAAAGATAGTGTGTTTCAATGGTTCATAAAAAAAATAGCATTCACATGCGATGATAGCGTTGAAAAAAAAGATAAAAAAAATTGACGATCCACAACAACTCGTATTTATTGTTCACTTGAATAACCCGTTTGATTTTCGGCTTTCTGTACCTTTGTGTTAATGAAAAATGCGTTTTTTTTCACTAACCGTTTTCCAGAAAACAAAATTCGGAATATGGCAATTGTTTTCGGGCCCCTAGGTAGATGCAGGCCCTCTCGAAGGCTGACATTTGAGGAAACATACCGTGCAATATAGAACAACGATGTGATTGAAGTCCGCGTCGAGGTATCGATAGATATCCTGGCAAATCTGATAGAGAGCGGAGAGCAACGGTGTGTTGGAGTCCGGTGATGCATAGGCGAACATGCAATCGATGTGTTTGCCCGAAAGTCTCGTGACGTTTGGCCGTCCTCGCGAGAGATTGTACAGTTGTATTTTGGCCGGTGGTGGATGTCTCGTTTGAAGGTACGCTCTGACATCCTCGACGTGATTCGAACGATAGGCCGACTCGATACCATCCGCCGGATATGGCATGACTAGGATACGTGAAGTTAAGTAACTGGCGTCGAGTTCGGTTCTCGCCATGCTCTGTTGGACCGTGTGCATGACTTTGCTCGAAGTGTCCTTGATGTTGCGAAAGATGCTACCGGCGCCGCCCTTCAGCGAGCTGAAGAGACCGGAAGTGTGCGGTGCGGCGGCTTTCACGGCGCCGCTACCGCCGCTCGTTTGCATCGGTGCGGGGCGTGGCGGGGGTGCGCTGACCGGTGGCGAAGGTCGCGGCGGAGGCGCAGCCGCGCCGGTCGACATTGGCGAGGGCTGTGGCGGTGCTGGCCTCGGGGGCGGTGGCGCTGCTCTCATCAAAATCTCGATCTTCGCCGGCTCGCGACAATCGAAATTGTTCGATTCCGCGATCGCCGCCAAGCGCTCGAGAAGAGCCGACGTCGTGAGCCTGTTGACCGGAGACGCGACGAGGCAGCCTTTTATCAAATCGTTGATGCACGCCAGTCGAGGATTCGCCGGTAGCGGCGGATATCGCGCGTTCACTATCGCCAATTTGTTTCCTGGACAACGAAACGAACGGTTGAATCGACCAATTTGGGGGAACAAATCGTGTTGAAGTATTGTTGGAACGCAACGAAAGTTCTCTTTTACATTTTAGTTTCCATAGTTTATTATTATGGATCTTTTCTTGCAGATTTATGTTGGAGATCGCTAAATGAATATCTTAAATTATAGCTGAAGCATTTTTGTAAGTAAAATGCGCCAAAATAAATTAAGGGATCATCTTTTTTTTGAAGACGTTTTCAATCGTTCATAAAATGTGAAAATAAATACAAAAGAATGTTTAAAAAATTATTTTCTGTTCTTCATGAGTGCTTTGATTTGACGTAAAACGATCAGACTGATTAGCGTATTAGAACCATTATATTTTTCGACCCACTGTGATGACCCCTTGAAGGAGTTCGGAAATATTAATCTTCGTTGCATTCCAACGATGCAACCTCGTAAAAAAACATTCTGCTGCTTTGGGGGACTGGTTTTCCTTCGCAATGATTTAAGGGGAGGTACCTGAGTAAATGGAAAAAGCAGGTAAACTTCGGGAATTTTTACCTCAAAAACTAATCTTTCGATTGGATCTGGGGTTTTTTTTATTGGAAAATATGTTGATTGAGGTATGTTTAGGAATTTTTGAAAATAAATTCGTTCACTGGAAGCGATTCAAACGCGATTATCTCGATACCTAGTTTTCAAAGTCGGTGCCAGATGTATCTCGAAAACGGCTTGTCCGATTTTGTCCAAATTTGGATACAATATTCTTCGATAGTTTTTCTCGTTCGCCACGTAGGATTTTTTTGTTATTTTCATTTTTGACGAAATTGCGGCCGTTTTAATTTAACATTCGTTTTTCGTTCGCAATTTCCGACGATTTTGGATTGCATACACATTGCATAAAAAAGCAATGGTTAAATCAAATGGAAAACCCCTACGTGGCGAACGAGAAAAACTATCGAAGAATATTGTATCCAAATTTGGACAAAATCGGACAAGCCGTTTTCGAGATACATCTGGCACCAACTTTGAAAACTATGTTTCGAGATAATCGCGTTTGAATCGCTTCCAATCAACGAATTTATTTTTTTTAAATTCCTAAACATACCTCAATGTACATATTTTCCAATAAAAAAAACCCGGATCCAATCGAAACATTAGTTTTTGAGATAAAAATTCCCGAAGTTTGCCTGTTTTTCTCATCGTTTACTCAGGTACCTCCCCTTAACTCGCCGACCAGGATTGGGCCGACGGGACCTGGCCGACGTTATGAACTCGCCGACCATTGATCTGGCCGACCATTTTTTAGTAAAACTGAAATTGTGCAATTTTCGCAAAATTTTGAGTTTGTTTGTTTGGGTTTGTTTTTTGTTTGGGTATTGGTTTTTTGTTGTTGTTGGTTGTTTGGTTGTTTTGGTTTCGGTTGTTGGTACCGAACGGCGAGTTAAATAGTCGTCCAGTTAAACGGCAACCGTTTGACTTACCCTCGGGAAAAGGATGTCGGAGACAAACGAGAGCGTAAAAGATACAGCCGAGAGCCCAACAATCGACGGGCGGTCCGATAGGCTCGTTGTTCCAAGTGTCCATCATTTCCGGCGCTCGGTACATCGGTGTTGTGTACCTGGACATCTGATCCTCGAGGGTCGAACGTTTTTGGGCGTTCCAC
This sequence comes from Ophion slaviceki, assembly GCA_944452715.1. NCBI lineage: Eukaryota > Metazoa > Arthropoda > Insecta > Hymenoptera > Ichneumonidae > Ophion > Ophion slaviceki. The sequence continues at coordinate 7,719,055 of OX101785.1, forward strand.
GAAGGATCCGGGAGAATTTGCTGCGTCGATGCGCTACCAAAGTCGCATAACTTAATCAGGCCGTCGCTGCCTATCAGAAAATTCTCGAGCTTTATGTCCCAGTGTATTATAGGCTGGGGTTGCTGGCTGTGCATGTGATGCACCGCCCTTGTCGCTTGATAAGCTACTCGACATATTTGCGCCAGATTCAGACTACCGACCGTCGATCCTCTCAACAAATCTGCCAGGGTACCGCCCGGACACAATTCCGTTACTAACGAATACTCGCACCCCTTGCGATCCTCTCTGTCTATCCTCTGAGCGCAGAGGTACTGTATCACATTCGAATGGCCCGAAAGCTTTGTCAACGTGTTGATCTCTTGGATAATACTTTTGTTCGATTCCTCGTCTACCGCGATCAGTCTCTGCGCACAAAAGTCATATGCACATTCGAAAATCATTTTTCAACAATGTCTTCGTCGAGTTTTTTTTAAAGACATTTTGCGTAGTGTCAAACATACTTTAATATTTCCAAGGAATTTTTAAACTCTTTTACCTTGAGAGCGTATTCTTTTCCGGTAGCGACATCCTCCACTGCGTACACCAACGCCCAACCGCCTGGTTTTTCAGAGTCAAAGGAAAAATCAATCAGCATGATTTTCGAATATAATGTTCGTGATATTGACATTCACTTTTATTACGTAATCAAATTATAATCAAATAATTTCATCCAGTGGTGGGCACATGGAAAAACATTGCCGGAAAACCCAAAAAGCAACAAATATGGTGTGGGGAATATGGAAGAGGGCGGGGAGGGATAATGATGCAGGAGAGACTCTATTTGTTAGATTCGGTAGTGAAAGCAGGAGCAATGTATAGTGTGGAGATATAAGGAGTGGGAGAAATAAGCGTTTTTGAAATAATACAGAGTAAGATGGCGTTAGGAGTGGACAAAACAACTCCAAACTAGGTTTGCAGAAGAGCGCTGGGGGTGCCTACCATGGAATATATGATCAGGGAAAGAATGTTAAGGTATATAGGAGAGGTGCATAGGATGGAGGAGTCACGATGACCATAAATCTGCCTATTTGAGGAACTAAGAGCAACTACAAACGGAATCCTGTCAAATTGGGGAAAACATTTAGAGAAAGTTGTAAGGGGTATGGGAATAGAAGAGATAATAACACTGATAAGGGAAAGAAGAAAAGTGGAAAGAATAGAAGAAAGGATAAAAGAAGGATTAGAAAACTTAAAGGAAATTTAAAGGAAGAGGAAAAAATAAGAAAATTAATGTGTAGTGAAAAATACAAATATATTGTGGAAAACGAAGAAAGGTCATGGAAGTACTGGTCGGAAGAGGGAGTAAAGGGAAGGGATAAGGAAATGTGGGCGAGATTAAGATGCAGAAATATAGGAAGGGTAGGAAAGAGGGGGGGGGGATTGGAGGTGCAGGATTTGTAAAGAGAATGAGACGCTGGAGTACCTGTTAGTATGTGAAAATGGTTGGGTGTCAGTAGCGGAGAAAGCAAGAAAGAAAGCAGAGGAGTGGGTGCAAGGAATGGATAATTTGGTGATAAAGGGAGAAATTATAAATATGTTGGTTGGGAAGATACAAAAAGGGATATGCGAGTATTTTAGGGAAATAGAGGAAGTGTGCAGAAAGATGTGAAAGATGGAAGGGGGAGAAGAAAGAGATGGAGGGGAGGATTAAACTAAGAAAAAGAGAGAAATCTTGGATAGTGACAAGGGAAATAGTACGCAGAGTGGAACATGAGTTAAGGGGGTCGTCTAGTGTGTCAGATCAAAAGAAGAGAAAACAAGGCCTTGCATGACTTCTTTGAAGAAGAGGAAGGTGTACTCTATGGTCCGGGCATAGCAGATTGATGGTGAGACCATTTTTTTATTATGAATTATATACAACTTTCAAACGCGTTCTTCTCAAAACACGATTTTTTCAAACTGCTGCCATGATATCTCAAAAACTATTTGATTGATTCTGCTCAAATTTATACAGCATCTTTAGTACATATATAACTACAAGGTGAATTAAAATAATTAAGATTGCTTCGTTAGTTTTCTTTTTATCAGCTATATAGAGCCCCCCAAAAAATACGAAAAATTGAATTTTTTTTCTAAAGCGTAAAAAAAAGTTATTTTTTTGGAATTCTAACTTTATTTGAGTTCCATGTAGAGCCTCAAGTCTCACGATTAAAATTGCGTTTGGTTTTTTGATTTCAGACAAGCAGAACGGCCGAAATCATGGCAGCAGTGGAGCTCTTTTTATATGTGTTCCTGTTGGGCGGTGTATCTCCGACTATATTCTATATAATGACCAAAAAATTCACAAAGTTTGTTTGAATATTAATAAAAATGATATACTATTTATAAATTATTTTATTTTTATGGTTTGTCAAAAAAAATTCCCCAAAAAAGCATTAAAAAACGGCCTTCACACTAGACGATACTGGTGTTACACCTAACTCAATTCAGATTTTGACGATTCAAAAGTGTTTTTCAATTAAACATGGCGGTTGAAATGCGCTTCAAGGTTCCTAGGACTTCAATAACTACTAAAATATAACTATAAAATTTTTATTTTTCACATAGCGGGTGTCATCAATAACGAAAGTGCAAAAAAAAACGTGCACGTAAAGAAAAATGTATACTTCAAATGGTTAAGGTAGATGTAAGACAAAAAATACCATTTTTTAAAAAACTTGTTAAAGAAGTGGTGCAAATAAAACTCAATTTGATTGATCATATCCAGCGGAGAAAACAATAAAAATCTCAACAAAGAATCGTAATGTATTTTTACATTAGCACAGTGTTGTATCATGTTTTCCATTGTACTAGTATTAGGAGAAAATCATTGAGTTGTATAGTGGAAATTAGTAGAAACACCGCAAACTGTATTTGGTGAATGGAAGTCGAAGTATGGAAAAGGGTCGCAAGGTATCTACTTGAAATAATGAAGGTGGAGCATGGTGGGTGGCCAAAAAGTGTCTAAGGGAAGAAGTAAGAAAAATAACAAATGTTAACCCACCACAATGGGGGAAAGAAATAAAAGAACCAATGAAAAGCATAGATGAGGGCTAATCTGGCAAGCAGTTGGAATCAAAATGTAAGGGAACTGGAGAAAAATAGAGAGACAGAAAAATTGAAATTCAATGCGATTGGCACAAAATCGATGCGCCAACATACTGCAAGAAATACAAACATAGGAAAACAGGTATACACAAGGGAAAATATTGTGAGGACAAGATGATTAGCGGTGAATTAAAAGAAACATGGGCGAGGATACGATTTGGAAATGTCGGAAAGACTGGGAAAAGAGGGTATGTAGATGCCAAAAGTAGAATATGGACGCTAGCAATTGAAAATTTGAGACATATTCGCTGATGTATGGAAGTTGAGGAAAAAGTAAACCATAAAATAGTCAATAAACTGGAGCATTGGTTGGAAAATAGCCGGGGGTTAAAAAAAGGAATAAGAAAATCGTCATATAATGGCAACTACAAATATATCGTGGAAAATGAGGAAATGCCATGAAAGTATTGGGTGGAAGAGGATGTGAAGGTTCGGGATAGAGAAATGTGAGCAAGACTAAGATGCGGAAATATATGGAGAGCGGGAAAGAAGGAGAAAAAGGCCTGGAGATGTAAAATTTGCAAGAAAAAAAATGAAACAATGGAGCACCTGCTAACATGTGAAAAAGGATGGAAACCTGTAACAACGAAAGCGAGAACGGAAGCTGAGGAGTGGGTGCAAGGAGTGGATAAGGTGGCGATAAAGGGGGAAATTATAAACATGTTGAGTGGAAAGATAAATATAGGAATATGCTAGTATTTCAGAGAAGGACTATGTTAAAAAATGTGCAAGGAGGAAGAGGGCGTTGAAAGAGATGGAGATGAGGAGTAAATTGAGAAAAAGAGAGCATTGGTATGCAGGGTAGAACATAGAATTCAGGTAGATGTAAGAAAAATGTGTACTAGGTGCGCAACTAAGTTCCCGGGTTTCACAAATGGATGGCGCTAGCGACACATGTAGTCGGCACACAGGTCTGAAATTGGGGTGTCTTTATAGCTTGGACATCTGTTAAGAATACCCAGTCGTAATATAAACAAATATCGCAACACAACGACCTTTTCTCTAACCTCGAAAATATCAAAGTGTGTGCAAAATAAACAACTTTTGCAGGAAGCATTGTTTTCTGCTTCAACCTAAAAAAAGAAAACAGCTGAAGCACGTCGGTTACTTGAGGAGGCCTACGGTGAACATATACCATCAAAAACAACGTGTGAAGATTGGTTCAAGCGGTTCAGAAGTGGCGATTTTGAGACTGGGGACAAGGAGCGCTCGGGAAGACCGCAAACGTTTGCGGACGCCAATCTGCAAGCGTTATTGGATGAAGATGACACTCAAACAGAAGATCAACTTGCCAAGGCATTAAATGTGACTCCGCAATGTATTTCTAAACGTTTGCACGCCATGGGAAAAATTCATAAGGAAGGAAAGTGGGTGCCGCATGAGTTGACTGAGAGACAAATGGAAAATCAAAGAGCCACTTCCGAAATTTTGCTTTTGCGGCAGAACAGAAAGAGTTTCCTGCATCGAATTGTTACTGGCGATGAAAAATGGATATATTTCGAGAATCCCAAACGCAGAAAATCGTGGCTTTCACTTGGAGAAGCATCAACATCGACGGCACGATCAAATCGCTTAGGAGAAAAGACAATGCTCTGCGTTTGGTGGGACCAGAAATGAATCATGTACTATGCGCTGCTGAAACCAGGCGAAACTATCAACGGGCATCGCTACCGACAACAACTAATCAATTTGAACAACGCATTGCTCGAAAAACGACTAGAATGGAACACGAACGTGTGATATTGCAGCACGACACTGCTCCGTGCCATCGCAGTTCCATCGTCCAGGACACCATAAAAACACTGAAATGGGATCTGCTACCGCACCCGCCATATTCGCCAGACCTGGCCCCTTCAGACTATCACTTGTTCTGGTCGATGGCGCATGGCTTGGGTGGGCTACACTTGGCCAATTACAATGCAGTACAAAATTGGTTGGACGAATGGTTTCAGTCCAAAGACGCATCTTTTTATCGTCGCAGTATTTATGTATTGCCATAGAGATGGCAAAAATGTGCAAACAGCGAGGGACAATACTTCGAATGAACCATTTTTTGTATTTTTCGTAAATTTTTCGATTTTTTATTGGATATTTTATATTAAAAAAAACCCGGCAACTTAGTATAAACAAATTGGAAACTTTTTGTAAAAAACTTGTCAAGCAAGTTGTGCAAATAAAACTCGATTATTATTATTATTAGCAGGGGGTTGAAAATTGATCGAAAAACGAAAGCGCAACTGATAATGCAACCGGCAAAGCAACTATGTGCTTACATCGGACAATTTGAGAAATTAGCAACTATGATAGATATAAGAAAACCAATGTAAAATAATTGACGTTAATGAGAAGAGAGGGGCATTTATGTAAACACCCTTTAAAAGGGTATAGAAGGAATAAAATATTACTACTACTACTCATTTAGTCCTATAAACCCACACAAAACTTAATATTTATTATTAACAATATTAAAATATAATATTATGAAAATAACGATATCATATTGAAAATATGAAAATATAAAAATTCAATACTAAAAAGATTATAAATTATTATTTAAAATATTGAAATATAATATTAATAATATTAAAATATAATATCAAAACGATTAATAACAGCGTCGAGTTCGTCATTTTTGTTCAATTTTGACATTTCCTACAAAACGATGCCAGGCTTTGGAAAAGGATTTCAAGATAAAAAAGACTCGAGTGGGAACTACATGTATATAGACACATGAAAAGCATGCCTGGGCAAAGTGACAGGACGTCGGATCACAGATTGAAATTTAAACAATAAACATTGGCACCAGCATGAAGATTATATAATTTTTTTCAGCGTAGCGATCAGCTGCACCTTTAAAGCGGTGCTACGCGAAGACAAAAAAAACGAAATATAAAACCAAAGAAAAAAAACGGGGGGACGGTTTTGACAGACTCACCCTCGGCGAGAAGCCTGCTGACGCGAAGCTTCACGTTATTGACCTCCAATACTTGTCCGACATAATCGTTGAAGTTCGAATTGCCATTGAAGTAACCGAAAGCAGATCTCAGATAATCCGACATGACTTTTCCTGCGACTGACGTTTCGCCGCCACGATAAGAGTAACTCGTCTACGGAAACGAGTTTTTGCGAAAGGTGGAACTAAGGCACCCGATGCCGACCGACCATATTGGTTTTGTGACGTCACTAGAGACATTTGATTCGGGCATGCACACGGAGACTAGAGGGCAGCAGCCCAAACTCGGGCTTTCAAGTCGTCCCCAAAATAAGGAAAACTAAGAGCGGCGCTGCCGTCGTTCGAAACCAATACAAAAAACTAACCTATCCAACACTCATTTTTGGGGTAGACCAGCCCCCTGGCACTGCTGGGTCTACCGTGTCCCGTTATTGTCGCCACGTAAACTAACCCACCATGCGGCGCTAGTCGTCACCCGTATGACCCCCACTCCAGTCGCGCAGCGTCTGCAAAATTTGCATTTGACGCGTCTGGATAATTCATTGTGTAGAATACAATTTAAAAGTATATGTGTATATACGAAGGGATGCAATATTTACACTTGTTGCAATATTATGTATTATGAAAATATTTATTGAACGAAATAACAGGTAACATTATTATTTTTTAAATAATGGATTAGTCACGTTGTACAATGTTTTGCGATTTTTTTCTTGTCGCGATTGCTTTTTTTTGTTCTGCGTTGAGACGTGCAGAATATTGCTGCATCCGCATCAATACGTAATATTGATGCGCACATTGACCAGACTTAATGGATTTGTCTGTGGGTCCGATGGCTTTTCTCCATAATTCCAGGGCTTCTGGATCTTTTGGTACATTGAAAAAATGCGATTTTTCCTTGTTTGATTGATAACCTGACGTGCAGCCAAGAACCACGCACGCAGGCATTCTCAAATATGAGCACAAAAACCACAAAGATGGTTTTTTATTTTATCGCTACACTAAAATTGTTTATTATTTATCACTATGTGATAAAATAATTACGATTTTACCACACTACGATTTTTTAAATTCGAGAACAATGACAGATCGAGAAAACGAAAAGAAATATTCACTTGGTTCACGCGACGAAAAAGATGACGAAATAATACGGAGAGGTGCTTTGCGGAGTGGGGGTCATGCGGGTGACTACTAGCGCCGCATGGTGGGTTAGTTACGTGGCGACAATACGGGGACACGTTACTGTTAAGAGAATGTATCCCAGTGTCAGCCCCCTGGGGTAGACCACGGTCTTACATGCAGGTCTGACAACGGCGGTAGTGGGGGTAGGCACCCTTAGCGGTTTTGTTTTTTATTCCGATTTCTGCCGCTTGGTGCGTGGCGGCAAGGGGAAATAGTGGTGCGACGAAGAGAGAAATAGCTCTTCTCTCCTTTTCTCTTCTGAACGCAACGCATGCGCCGTTTGCCCTAACTTAATTTACCGTACTGTCGTGTAAACTGCATAATATACGAAACCAATAAAAAATAATGTGTTGATTAAAAAAAATATGACTACTTTCATCTAAAAAAAAACTGAAAACTTTTTGAATACATTAATTCATACCAGCACATATTACGACCATTTACATCCTTTTTTCTCCAATGTCTCACACTACATCGTTCTTCGAAATGTTTTTCGCACACATACTGAGAATCTTTCAGTCCCGGAATAGCATCGAGCCATTTTTTGTATCGTTCGACGTTTCTGGGCACGCGAAACACGGAGCATTTCTGCTTACAATTTTTGTCCCCCGTTTTAAAATTGCGAACCACGCAACCCTTAGCCATTTCGCATTTTTTTCGCAAACACTACCAAAAAAAATTCACACTTATGCGTAAAAACACGATAAAAAATGTATCACAGTAAATCTCGTAGAACCTGCTGGTATATGGTCGCAAATAAAGGTTATTTCGACAATCGCGCCACAAAAACATACACGTAAACACCTTGGGCCCATTCGCCGGTAAGAGGTAAGGGGGAAACTACTTCTCCTTACTAGTAGCGACGCGTAGCGGTGCCTAGTGAATCGAAAAGTGAAGCCGATAAGCGTGCCTACCCCGACCACGAAAATTTAGCTTCGTTGCAAGATCTGTATGCAAGACCGTGATCAGAACTCGGCAACGGCTTGTCTGAAACAAAAAAATCAGAGTCCATTAGATTCAGTATGACACCAGCTACACAATGACCCGCGGATATAAAGTTTTATCAAAAAATAAAAAAATGGCAGATGAAAAACGATTTTTTTTAAACGCGTTTTTTCGCATTTTTTCGTAAAAAAAAGAGTAAAAATAATTAAGTAAATAAATTTTAAAACCATCAAGGGTCATCTTGTTGCGAATCATGTTTACACTGTGTGGTTCAAAGTTCAAGAGAATCGGTTTATTAGTTTTAGAGATACGATGGAACTAGATTTTGAAAACGTTGTTTCGAGAAAAACGCGTTTGAAGTTTATACTATGAAAAGCTCTTACCTAAACTCAATCGGCAATTCCTGCACCGTACAAAATCCCTTCTGATTGCTCATCATCGTCGATTTCTTCGAGCCTTGCTTGCTTTCGATTTTGTGAAATTTTCAAAGTGGCCTGGCCCCTTAAGAACCTTTTGGCTTTGCATCGACCTTCCCAACACGCTGTATAGTTGGATTCGACCGATCGACGCGTCACCTACATATTCCGCATTGTCAGTGACACTCTTTTCGCCGTCTCCCCATTGGAGTTGTGACTCCCGCCCGGTCCCCATGGGTATACTGTTGACTGTAAAATGACAAGTCGCAGTACAACTTCGGCAACTGGAAACACCCTCTACTGTCATTCGCGATAATCCTTTAGCTTGCAATTGGTGCACAAACAATACCTCGATTCACATTGCAGCTGGTTGTTTTTGCTATTTTTGAGGTTATGCGTATTCGGCAGCCTCCGATCGTATAAAAAATTTGTAAGCATACGTTATTGGAAATGTCGAAATGCAAATGAGAAAAAAAATTGCGACGCTAAAATTGCAGTTTCCACGGCATTGATCGAGAGTTCGTCGACGGGAAGCGCGACAAATATGACGTCCGAAATGGTAAAATTCACGAAACTAAGGGCAGCGACGGATCCAAGTTTTTGGGCGAAATTTGCGGAGCTCAAATTGGACAAGTACAAATTGGAGGAAAAAGCAAGAATATTCCTTTGGAGTAGTTACAGCGTCGTGAAAATTCACGAACCAAGGACGATTCCCATGGTCTTGGATTGCACATCGTTCAACGAGTGAGGAAGCGCAGGTTCCTTTTGCTCCACTTTGGAGGCCTGCTAAGTTAGACAGAATCGTTTCGGAAAGTACAAGCGACTGGATGGCTCTAAAATTTTCAGATCCATAAAAACGACTTTGCACGACGCGGCTGTATCTTGCTCCGGCTATCTAGTCAACACGAATACCTACGAGTCGTTCAGACAGACGAATCCGGAGGAGTTCATCGATTCGCTAGGCGAGCAGGTCCTGGAGTCGATAAAGGACGGCACGGCTCTGCTTGAGCCGTGGAAACTGACGCTTTTCACAATTTTGTCGTACGCCGATCTCAAGAAGTACAGATTCCACTATTGGGTGGCTTATCCGACGCCCTTCGACCTACCGGAGCTCTATCACGAGGAAAAACCGCGATTCGCCGCGAGCGTGTTCAGCGGCGAACAGTTGGAAACGCTGAGGCGGTCCTTTGGTTCGTTGGACGGCAGGGCCAAAAGCTTCTTTTCCGTCACGGTGGAAAACGAACATCTGGAGCTCGTTTCTTTGAACAGAGCGGTTGAATACGTTAGATCGGCCAAGGTGACGATCGACTGCGAAAAATACTTTTCCTCTTTCTAGAATTTTAAACGTTCCTTTTTTCAGAACGGAGTCGTTTATTTCGCTTTTTACGATCCCTGTCGAAGCTCGGAGCCTGGGTGGCCGTTGAGAAATCTACTCTGTTTGCTGTTCTGGCACTGCCCCGAATACGCGTTTGGAAAAACGATCAGGGTGCTGTCGATACGGGGAGAAGATGTTGAACGGGCGATCGTTTTCACGATCAAATGCAAGGAGTGCGGAAACACAGTGGCCGCGAGAAAGGCCATTTTCACGGGTCGCTTCGTCGGTTGGGAGACCAATTCGAATGGGAAAATGGGACCGAATATTGCGGACTTGTCGGAAACGATGGATCCAGTCAGGTCTCTAATTACGTCTCTAAATAAAATATACGTCTCTAAATATTTTTCATGGTCATTCGGTAATTGTACGACTGACGATAATTCTCGAACATTCCATCAGAGAGGGTGAATATCATTAACACGTTTTCTGCCAATAGTGTACATGAGAAAAATTACGTGAATACTTTTTGGTGGAAATTGATGCGTTAGGTCAGAACTTGAACTACGATATGAGTTACGGACCCTGGTAGCAATTTTTTCCAGCATTTTTCTAAAAAACTCCCATTTTTACCCAAAATTTTTCCGATTATTTCAGTGAATTGAGACTTTTCGGAGAAATCCGGAGAAAACATATTTCCACATTACTCCGAATTTCTCCGAATTTCTCTAAATTTTCCCGCATTTTTCTTAAAAACTCCTATTTTCTACCAAAACTTTTACGATTTTCTCCGATTTTTCAGCGAATTGAGCCTTCGGAGAAATCTGGAAAAAAATATTTCCACATTACTCCGAAATTTCCAAAATTACTCTGAATTTCTCTAAATTTTCCCTTTTTTCCCGCATTTTTCTTAAAAACTCCTATTTTCTCCCAAAACTTTTCCGATTTTCTCCGATTTTTTCAGTGAATTGAGACTTTTCGGAGAAATCCGTAAAAAAATATTTCCACATTACTCCGACATTTTCCAAATTTCTCCGCATTTCTCTAAACTTTCCCTATTTTTTTTCCGAATTCCTTTCATTTTTTTTAAATTCGGAAATCCTTTTTTTACCATTAGTCCTCATTATTTTTCCCAGATAAATATAAATCAGTGCAATAATACTTGTGCAAACCAAAGAATATACTTTGCTTCGCACAAGTATTATCTTTCGGATTACCGTACCGTGCATGCTTCCGTGACGTTAATTAAAATGAAGAAAATGCAAATTTTAGACAATGCACGCATTTACAAAAAAAAATCAACATTTCACGCAACATTTCTGTAAAATGTGGATTAAAAAGTCATTTTGTTCCAATTTTTCAAAAACAATTCTCGTCAAGTAGATACCAATATTATCAATATTACTACAAAGTTTCAACTCAATCGGCTTAATAGTTTTTGAGTAATCCTGCACGTCAATTTCGATAATGCAGTTTTGAGAAAAACGCGTTTGAAGTTCACGCCCGCTCCGAATTCGAGCGATGAGGCACAGCGTTGACGGGCTGTAACGTTTGAAGTTTTTCGAATTTCGCTTTGAAACTTTGGGAAAATATTCGACATATATAGTTCTATCGATTAAAGAATAAAAAAAAAGAAATCGATTGTTGTAAATGTATATGCCGCCTCAAACGATAGAATTATATATGTAGAATATTTACCCAACGTTTCAAAGTGAAATTCAAAAATTTTCAAATGTTACCGCCCGTCAACGCTGTACCTAATTGCTCGGATTTGGAGCAGGCGTAAACTTCAAACGCGGTTTCCTCAAAACTGCATTATTGAAATTGGCGTGCAGGATGACTCAAAAACTGTTAAGCCGATTGAGTTGGAACTTGGTAGAAAGGTAAATATTTGGAAGCGGGGCTCCTGCTAGAATGAGGCTGACTTTTGTTTGGATTTGTTTGGGTTCTACAAACCCAAACAAACATCCCGAAATTAACCTGATTCGAGCAGGAGCCCCACTTCTGAATATTTACCGGTAGAAATGTGGATAATATTGCTACCTTCCACTTGACGAGAATTGTTTTTGAAAAATTAGACAAAAAAACTTTTTAAATCCAAATTTTACAGAAATGTTGATTTTTTTTGTAAATGCGTGCTATTCTCTCAAATTTCATTTTTTCATTTTAATTACCGTCAAATAGAAACTTTACATGTTTTAACTGAAAGAACGTGTTGAATTTGTTTGCAAATTAAAGTCTATGGGAAGCTGGACTGCACGCCAGCTCGGCCATTTTGATGATAAATGAATTTAAGGGGCTATACCATTGTGAACGCTGAAAATTTGGGTGATTTTCGGGAATTTTTTGAAAGAAAAGAACTCAATTAAATGTTTCGGAAAATTAAGAATATATTTGGCTACTTTTGACCTATATTACATAATTTTTTCATAGAAAAATATTGAGATCCAAGTGACTTATGCGCTGCCTTCGGAGGCGCAAAAAAAAGTTCCTCCACTGCCGACATGATTCCGGCCGATTGAGTAGCTGAAACCGAAAAAGGAAAAAATCTCGTTAAATTGGAAGGTATTTCCTGTCCAACGACGTAGGATTATCATAACTATATTTTCATAACTACGCCACAAAATGGCGTAGTTATGAAAAAAGTCTGTTTTCTTGCCTATAAAATGGTCGTTTTTTTCAATGCCAAATCGTCAATTTTCATCCAATCAAAAATATCCTACGTCATTGCAGAGTAAATATATTCAAGAGTACTCAGTTCAAATTTCAAGTCAATCGGATAATTGCTCTTTGAGTTACAATGTCAGCAAATTTGAAAAATCTCATTTCGAGAAAAACGCGTTTAAAGATTAACTATCGATTTTTGCGAGATAAAATGATATAAATGATGATATTCTTGAAAGTATAAACCGACGAAAAAGGCAACAAAAACAATCCATTTTTTGAAAGTGTCATACTGGTATAGCCCCTTAAAAAAATTGTCCCGTATACCTAAATACACTACCAAAGTATACCTATAATTTGATAGTTGTAGAATAATTATTTCTCAGTTTAAAAGATCCCTCATAAGTGCTCACTTTTTTCGCGTCTAAATGTATATCCCTTGAGAAAATAAACGCGACATTTTTTTTGTGCAGGTTGGCCGAACGTGCAGTATACTTCAACTTGAAATTGATGAAATGGCGTCTGGTGCCGGAATTAAATTTGGACAAGATTTGCACGCTTCGTTGTTTGCTGCTCGGCGCTGGAACTTTGGGTTGTTCCGTGGCGAGAACGTTGATCGGATGGGGCGTGAGGTCCATCACATTCGTGGACAACAGCACGGTCTCGCACAGCAATACGGTGAGGCAAAGTTTGTACGAGCATCAAGATGCTGTGAATCGTCGTCCCAAGGCCGAAGCGGCTGCCGAAGCTCTGCGTCGAATATGCCCGACCCTGGTAAGAAAATCGAAAGTACAAAGAATACGTTAAGGGGTTACGTGGGTTTCGAAGCCAAAAAAAGCATATTTTCTCTATTTAAAAAGAAAAATATAATATATAAATTATATATATATATATATATATATATATAAATTATATTGATATAAATTATAAATTATATTAAATATAATATATAAATAGTTTCTTTATTTAAAAAGAAAAATATAATATATAAATTATTTTATTCAAAATAATATAAAAGAGCAACACTACAACAATATTTGAAAAGAAATGCATCCAAAAATTTGTAAGATTCGCACATGATTTTACACCCGTTACTGTGGCCTAAGGCCTTAAAACTTTGGGCCAATATTCTACACATATTGTGCTATTAGATAATAAAATTTGTAAAAATGGATTTTTTGACATTTTCAAATCCACGTAACCCCTTAATTTTGATGAAAAGGCGTGCCTTGCTGCTGTCGCAAGAGCTAAAGTGATTTTTATTTTCCCACAGAACGTCGAAGGCCTCGTGTTCCAAATACCAATGCCGGGTCACGTGGTCGGACAAAGCATGATGAAATCAACGGAAGCCGCGCTCGAGACTCTGGAGAATTTGGTAGACGCACACGACGTTGTTTTTCTGTTGCTCGACTCGAGGGAGGCGAGATGGCTGCCGACTCTGCTGTGCGCTTCGTACAAAAAGATAGCCATTAACGCGGCCCTTGGTTTCGACTCTTATACCGTACAGAGGCACGGTACACGCGACGATGACGAAGCCACCACGCCGGATCTCGCTCTTCGCAATCCCTCGGGACGCGATCTCGGCTGTTATTTTTGCAACGATGTCACCCAACCGGGAAACTCTCAAGTCGATAGGACACTCGATCAACAGTGCACCGTCAGCCGTCCGGGACTTTCGCAAATCGCCGCCGGCCTGGCTGTCGAATTGTTAGTCTCTCTGACGCAACATCCCGATGGGTAAGCTCCTCAAGATCGGAAGATTTTTTTCGACGGTTTACGAAGTTAATAATGACGAGAAGATTTACGTAATTTGCTCTATTGTTGACTCAAGGGGCTACATGTACCTAGAGGCTCGAAAAAATTGCCAAATTCCGTTTTTTTTTCTGGGAAACAATTGGTAAAAAAAAGCATTTTTTTAAACACAAAGGTACATATATTGAGAGCCTTGAAGGGATAATCGCAGTGTGACGGGCCGAAAAATAGCTGATTTTCGAGATTTTTTTTCGATGGTTAAAACACGCTAAGCAGTCTGTTTTTTAAATGTAAAATAAAAGTACTCATGACGATCAGGAAATACTTTTTTGAACGTATATTTTTATTTTTTTTTACCTTTTTCTTCACCTTACGGTGTACACGGTTGTGGCCGTAAATATTATCTGCAACAGAATTTGTGAAAAGATTATTAATCAGTTTGAAAGCCGCTATCTTGCTATGGAGGTTTTTTTTCTATCAAAATTGACAAAATGGCGGCCGTTTGAAAAAAAAAAAATTATCGAATTAAGGGGCTATACCAGTGTGAACGCTGAAAATTTGGGTGATTTTCGTCAATTTTCTGGAAGAAAAGTACTCAATGAAATGTTTCGGAAAATTAAGAATATATTTGGCTATATTTGACCTATATTACATCATTTTTTCATAGAAAAATATTGAGATCCATGCGACTTATGCGCTGCCTTCGGAGGCGCCAAAAAAAAAGTTCCTCCACTGCGGACATGATTCCGGCCGATTGAGTAGCTGAAACCGAAAAAGGAAAAAATGTTAAACTGGAAGGTATTTCCTGTACAATGAAGTAGGATTTTCGAAAAATATCAAAATCTAACAAAATGGCGTAGTTATGAAAAAAAGTCTGTTTTCTTGCCTATAAAATGATCGTTTCTTTCAATGCCAAATCGTAAATATTCCTCCAATCAAAAATATCCTACGTCATTGTAGAGTAAATATATTCAAGAGTACTCAGTTCAAATTTCAAGTCAATCGGATAATTGCTCTTTGAGTTACAGTGTCAGCAAATTTTAAAAATCTCATTTCGAGAAAAACGCGTTTAAAGATTTAACTATCGATTTTTGCAAGATAAAATGATTAGAGATACGGCCTTGAATTTTTTACAGGCCATTCTTGAAAGTATAAACTGTCGGAAAAGGCAAAAAATCGATTTTTTGAAAGTGTCACACTGGTATAATCCCTTGAGCCTATTTTTTTGAGTTTTTCGTTGAAAAAAATATGAAGATAAAAAAAACAAAAGCTTCAATAACAAGATAAAGCATGGCGTAAGGAAAACTCTTTCTTTGAGAGTTTCAAAAACGACATTTCGATTCAAAAACGTTTTCAAAAACGACATTTCGAGAAAAGCGCGTTTAAAGTTTCGAGTGCGGAATTTTCGTACAAATTGTCGATTTACGTTTATGTAAATATATGAACAGCGTGTTTATAACCGTCTATACCATCGGATGATGCAAAAAAATCGATTCTTTGAAAATTTTACACTGTGCCCCCTTAAAAAAAATCACCAAAAAATAAGGAAAAACAACAAAAACATGGCCGCCGGCAGATGATGAAAATTTTTTCGCAACGTTTGGCAGTGGACACTAGCTTAAACGGTCCATCCGAAATCTAGAAACCAAACGGGAAATTCAAGTTAACAATAAATACGAGTCGCTGACGAACGTCGAATTTTTAAATAATTTTTTTTAACAACGTGGCGACGAATTGAAACTCGAGCACAAAACATCTATGAAAAAAAGTCGTCATTTTTACGCAACTGTTAAAAAATAAAGATCGATTTGAAAAAAATTAGGTCGTCGACGACCTTTAAATGTTTCTCATCGTATCTCCAGTAAATTTGAAAACAATCCAGCAAGTGGTTCTCGAGATATCATGTCCACCGAGTTTAAAAACAGTGTTTCGAGAAAAACACGTTTGAAGTTTCAAGTTTGAACTGTCAAAAGCTGCAACTCGTTCAATTTTAGGAATATTTCAATGACATTTTTAGGGAATGTAGCTAAAAGGTGATACTATCGAAAAAAAATATATTTCCGGTAAATGCGATTTTTTTTACCTGCCTCTAGGTGTAGCCCGTTAAAAAAAACACGGCCTATGCGTTTGGATAGTTGACGTGCTATGAACGGTGGACTTTTCCTTGTTGGAAAAACATTTGAAAATGAAAAACCCGTTCGACCGTCGAATACATTTGAAAAAAGTGAATTTTCTTGACTGTTTATCGTCCTCCGGCTTACAGGCTCGAAGCGAGGGCCTACATGGACGAGAATCGAGAGCGTTATCACGCGGCTGAGAAGGAAAATTGCATAGGACTCCTGGGTGGCGTTCCACACACGATTCGAGGCTCTCTGTGGAGTCACGAGATGCGTTTGACGATAACACACAGATTTCCCTCCTGTACCGCTTGTTCGGTGCCTCTGATAGCGGAATACCGGAAACGGCGATTCTCCTTCGTACTCGACGCCTGCAACGAGCCCAACTACTTGGAGAAACTCGCCGGTCTTGAGGATCTCTTGAAGAGGCCCGATTTGGACGAAGTGAGTTGGCTATTTCCAAAACGGCGCGCGTCACTTGCTTAAGGGGTTAGGCCACAGTAACGGGTATAAAGCGAGAAGTTTCGAGTAATCGGCCATTTTGTAAATCGAAAAAAAAATTCTAACAGCTTGATATTCATACTAAATAGATGTGTAATTAATTTTATGAGTGAATCGCTTTTTCATGCGAAAAAAATTGTTAAATTCGCACACGGTTTTATACCCGTTACTGTGGCCTAACCCCTTAACCCTTTGCGGCATAGTGTAACACTGGCATTACACCTAATTCAATTCAGATTTTGTAAATTCGAAAGTGTTTTTTCAATTAAATATGGCGGTTGTAAATGCGTTTCAAGGTTCCTAGGACTTCAATAACTACTAAAACATGCCTGTTAAATTTTTATTTTTCACGTTGCGGGTGTCATCAATAACGAAAGTGCAAAAAAACGAACTTTTACATCATAAATCTGATTACGACTAATCTAGCTAAACCATAACCAAAAAATAGGTAAAAATTCGGTTTTTGATCGACTGAATACGAACCCGAAGTCTAAACCGTCAAATTGAAAATGGCGGATCCAATATGGCGGCTGTAAATGGCAAAAACTATAGGATTTTTTCCAAACTTGATGATCCATTTTTTTTTTGGGAGCTTATTTCATGTAACATCGACCCCGAAAACCCTCGAGTACCAACTTTCGCTATCATCAAACGACGTTTTGCATTTATGGTCCGCCATCTTGAATTGCCGAATTTTGAGTGCAGATTCGTAATCAGCGACCCCGAAAACCCCCGAGTACCAACTTTCGCCATCATCAAACGACATTTTGCATTTATGCTCCGCCATATTGGATCCGCCATCTTGAATTGCCGAATTTTGAGTGCAGATTCGTAATCAGCGACCCCAAAAACCCCCGAGAACCAACTTTCGCCATCAACAAACGACATTTCGCATTTATGGTCCGCCATATTGGATCCGCCATCTTGAATTGCCGAATTTTGAGTGCAGATTTGTAATCAGCGACCCCAAAAACCCCCGAGAACCAACTTTCGCCATCAACAAACGACATTTCGCATTTATGGTCCGCCATATTGGATCCGCCATCTTGAATTGCCGAATTTTGAGTGCAGATTCGTAATCAGCGACCCCGAAAACCCCCGAGTACCAACTTTCGCCATCATCAAACGATGTTTTGCATTTATGGTCCGCCATATTGGATCCGCCATCTTGAATTCACGAATTTTGAGTGCAGATTCGTAATCAGCGACCCCGAAAACCCCCGAGTACAAAATTTCAAGCCAATTGCACGTAAAGAAAAATGTATGCTTCAAAAGGTTAAATGAGAAGACTTTTGCTTGGAATTTATTCGTTATTGACGTTTTGTTGCAGCTCTGCTACGCTCTCGACAGTTCCAGCGACGAAGATGACCAAGTTCCGGGCCCGTCGAAGCCCTGAAGAATCGACGCCCTACTCTCTGTGCCTCACTAGAACTCGTTTTCGTTCTAAATTATTGTCCGTGTCCACGATTTTTTACGAATACACCGCGTGTCAGCTGCTTCCCGAATTTTATCGCAGATCCAAGGAATCGTTGCCTCTTTCGGGAAGAAACTTGTGACGTAATTTGTTTTAATCAACGATAGATATAGTGACGAAGGTGACCTGAAAGACGACGGTACAAAGTGTGGGAAACCATGTATCGTCGTGTTGCAAAGATACAAAAACACTTTTTTTTTCAATTCGCACGTGAGAGAATTTTCGAATTTCATCGATCTTCGGACATTTTATCGCTCGGTTAATTAATGTTTTTAATGATTTGACAATCCGTTGATGGGAAACGCTAAAGTTTATCATTTCCTTCGTGTTTACGAAATTGTCCGCATTTTTCACGAATAGTTCGTCACGTAACGTGCCAATCGATTAAATGATAGCTTCTTTTACACGTGCTGAATATTGGACTTGAAAAGTATACGAGGAAAAATAAAATGCGTCCGAGAAGACTCAGCGAGCAAATTAAAGTGGAAGATGAAATTGTCTGGATGTCGGTGCGGCCGAATAGATTGTACGCGACGCTGTCTCATAAGCTTTCGCCCGATGACAAGCCGCGGCACTCGAAACAAACCCAAACAAACTACATTTCTCGAACCGGCCGTTCGATGATCAAGATGATCGAGGTGATGCGAGTATGAGCGCCAAAAAATACGTTTCACGATACGATAATTTTCGAAATTGGAAATTGTTGCGGGCTTTGAAAGTTGGGTGAAAATCAGAGTTGTACTTGTAAAATCAGAGTCCGTGCAGTACATTTTTGAAAAGTCAATAAAGGCAAAGATTCGGAACGTTTAGAAATAATTTAAATTATTTGAAAAATACATATTGAAAAAAATTAAATTAAAAAAAGTTAATTTTCAAAATAATAAATGAAAAGAATAATTCATTTGTCTAATCACAAATTATAAAAATAATTAGTCCGTTGAATAATAAATGATAAAAATAATTAAAAATGAAAAATGATTAAAATATTCAAAAATTATAAGAAAATACAACAAAAAAAATGGTAGACAGTCGAAATTGACATATGGACTGTCAAAGTCTCAATATTCTGCAGAAAATGGAATATTCTCCAAATTCATTCAAAATCGAGTTATAAAATAAAATTAATCCATATAAAATTAATAGTAAATTATAATTAAAACATTACAATAAATTATTTGAAAAAGTAATTAATTTTTAAAAAATAATGGATTAAAAAAAATATTTAAAAAATGAATTACAAAAAAATTCTTGTAAAAAAATAATAGTAAACTATTTTCTAAATACGAAAAAAAACACGCTTAAATATCAAAATTGTCATTTCGACTGTAAAAACCTTAATATTTAATACGAAATATCTTCAATATTGATTTTAAGCCGAAAATACTTTGTCCCTCGTGTAAAGATCGTTTTCCCATGGCCGGTAATACTGCCATGCTGATGATTTTCAACAAGCACGGGTAAAAAGAAAACAGTGTCCCAATAATCTACAGAAAATAGTGTCCGGGACAATCGGGACGGTACACAACAGGAGGGTAAATATTATCTGGAACAAATTTTGTAAAAAGATTATTAATCAGCATGAAAGCCGCTATCTTGCTATGGAGGTTTTTTTCTATGAAAATTTAAAAAATGGTAGACAGTCGAAATTGACATGTGGACTGTCAAAGTCTCAATATCCTGCCGAAAATGGAATATTCTCCAAATTCATTCAAAATCGAAAGTCATAAAATAAAATTGATCCACGTAAAATTAATAGTAAATTATAATTAAAACATTAAAATAAATTATTTAAAAAAAAACTAATTTAATAAAAATAATGGATTATTTCAAAAAATTATTCATTAAAAAAAATGCTTGTAAAAAAACAATAGTAAACTATATTTGAAATACGAGAAAAAAAACGCTTAACCATCGAAATTGTCATTTCGACTGTAAAAACCCCAATATTTAATACGAAATATCTCCAATATTGAATAAAAATCGAAAATCCTTCGTCCCTCGTATAAAGATCATTTTCCCATGGCCGGTAATACTGCCATATTGATGATTTTCAATGAGCACGTGTAAAAAAAACAAAAGTGTCCCAATAATCTGCACAAAATAGTGTCCGGGACGGTCGTGACGGTACACAACAGGAGGGTAAATATTATCTGGAACAAATTTTGTAAAAAGATTATAATCAGTATGAAAGCCGCTATCTTGCTATTGAGGTTTTTTTCTATCAAAATTTAAAAAATTGGTAGACAGTCGAAATTGATATGTGGACTGTCAAAGTCTCAATATCCTGCCGAAAACGGAATATTCTCCATATTCATTCAAAATCGAAAGTTATGAAATAAAATAAATCCACATAAAACTAAAATAAATTATAATTAAAGCATTATAACAAATTATTTCAAAAAATAATTAAAAAAAAATAATGTTTACAAATAATAAATGATAAAAAAATTCTTGTAAGAATGAATAGTAAACTATTTTTAAAATACGAAAAAAAAGCACGCTTAAATATCAAAATTGTCATTTCGACTCTAAAAACCTCAATATTTAATACGAAACATCTTCAATATTGAATTAAAATCGAGAATCCTTCGTCCCTCGTGTAAAGATCGTTTTCCTATGGCCGATAATACATCCATGCTGATGATTTTCAACGAGCACGGGCAAAAAAAAACAAAAGTGTCCCAATAATCTGCACGAAATAATGTCCGGGACAATCGGGACGGTACACAACACAAGGGACTACGCATATATCTAAATATATTTCAATTCGGTGTGTATGTATATTGTGCATCATGTGCCTGTGGCGTGCGCATGCTTGGCAGTTTTGCCTGTAGAGCGCGTCGAGCCGGCCGAATACCAAGCATTCCATTGCACGACGTATAGCAATGATCGTAGAGACGGCGCGGCAGGGGGGGGGGGGTGTTCGGGTGTACAGCCACGGCCAGCGCTGTGTTTGTGCGCGTTCGTACCTCTCTCGTGTCAGACGACGTGCCTTGTGCGGTGTGTCCGCCCGCATACCATTAGATTTTCATCCTTTTCAATGGGATCACCGCGGAAGAGAGAAAGACTCGAGCAATTCGCGCGGTTACGATAAACGGAACAATAAAAATCGTAAATACTGGTGTTGGATTTGGCACGAAAACAAAACAAACGAAAAAAAAAACAAACAATCCGTGGTAAGTTTCTTTTTGTTGCTTTTCTCTTGTTCTTATTTCAATACGCGCGTAATCGCATGTACGCGTATATATATATATATATATATATATATGTATATATATATATATATATATGTATGTATGTATGTATGTATGTATGTATGTATGTATGTATGTATGTATGTATGTATGTATGTATGTATGTGTATGTATGTATGTATGTATGTATGTATATGTATGTATGTATGTATGTATGTATATGTATGTATGTATGTATGTATGTATATGTATGTATGTATGTATGTATGTATATGTATGTATGTATGTATATATTGATGTTCTCGTACGTGTTTACCGAACAATGTATAACGATGCGTTTTAACACTCGTGGATCGCGAGGGGAGACCTTACCTTTTTTTTTATCGCTACGCCGCATTCCTCTATCGATTTGTACGAAGGACACCTCGCCGTGTCAGGACGTAGTCTCAAAAGACTTCTCAAAATCTTATCGTTTACGACTTCCGTAAAAAGGTTCTCGCATTTAGGAACGTTTTTTGCACTTTTTTACTTCTTCCGGATCGCTCATCCCGATAGACTTTCATCTCGTTAAAGAATGCGTATAGCAAAAAATAACGTCTCGTTTTTCTAGTATTTCGTTTATTCCGAGCTTCAAATCGATTTCAACGAAGGAATTGGGTAATACGTTTGGAGGAAGCGGGCGGTTTTTTACGTTTGCTCGTTCGAATTCCTCAGCTCTCTCTTTCTCTCTCTCTCTTTGTTTTTCCTGCTTTCGTAGTATCTTTATCTTGTAGAGTAAACCGATAAAGTGTAGAATGCTGGATGGAGGCGTCATCCCGACGAGCTCTCCTACTACGGTCTATACGTGAAAATGTAGAGTGCTCGTTTATCGAGAATGACAAGAATTGACGTTTCTGATCGCCGCAGCTTGCCGAGGCACAGAACGGGCGAGACTTGAAGATATTTAGTCACGAGGAGGCACACGTAAAAATATTGAGGAGTTTCGGGACAATTGACGATATTTTACCATTATAAATCGATCGTCTATACCGTTTCTGCGATATTTACAATTGAAGAAACACTTTTTAACTCAATAGCAGTTTTACGCACGAAAGTGTGAAAAAATGTTACTGGGATCGTGAATAAGTTCTCGCTGTTTTTTGTCGTGAAAATTAAGGCTTTTTTTTTTCAAAAAATCATTCGTAATGCTTGGAAACCTTTCGGAACTGTTGTGTGATCAACTCCCAACGATTCTGCGAGTTCAGCTAGCGTCTGACGTGAGTCTTCATGAAGCAACGTGTCCAATTCAACACATCAAAATCATTATTTTTTAAGCAGTGCAGTAAAATTCCCCGCAAATACAATTTTTGGCACGAAACTCGACATGTTTAAGGCCTTATATACGCGATTTCGCCGATTTTCGAAGGTACTTTTCTAGACGCGGTTAAAAAAAATGACGCATATATTGACAACATTTTTTTTACAGATCATTTATACACATGGTTAAGTATGTGTAAAAAAATCAGAAATATTAACAAATGGCGGAGATATAACGTAATAAAGCAATGTATTTTTTTTTGCGCGCGCGTTGATGGTGAAAGTTCTCGGCATCGATGTGGGTGTCTGAAAAAAAATTAACATATTTATAATTGCATAATGAATGGATCTTCAGTGAGAACGAACAATATTATTTTAACAAAATTATAAAAAAATTGGAAACAACATTTTTTTACTTAATTTTCTGTCGGTTTTTTATTTTTTATATTTTTTTGTGTCATTGAAATTTTTGTTTCTGTGGTTCAAGCGAGAGGTGATGATACTAAGAATATGTTGTGAAAATTTCAAAGCGATCTGAAGCTTCGTTCAAGAGTTCGAACTTTCACAAGGTTGAAATTCCTAACCGTTTAGGCTAATGGGATCAAAAATAAGTTAAAAAATGAGAAATTTTGATATTTTTCGCCTATATAAGGCCTGAAATTATGAACTTTTGAAATTCTGAAATTTTGAAATTTTTCGCGTATATAAGGCGACGCACGAATTCAATGTGCTTCAGCTGCAGATTTTTGTTGAATAAAGTAGTGCAGTAAAATTCCCCGCAAATACTCTTTTTTTTGGCACGAAATTTGACGTGTTTGACACTATGGAAAAAAGTTGTTTACACTTCGGCGAAATGGCATACACTGAATTTCAAGCTTGTTTATGGTACTGCTTTGTAGATGCGTTGCCATCTTAAACTACACGTACGCAGTTCTGGTAACGCCATCTGTTGGAAAACAGCGAGAACTTTTTCAACGTCCTAATATGAAAAACTGTCAAATCACTCGGTACATTGTAACACTCAGGACGAAATCATCATAATATACCGATTGAAGAATTGTCAAATTACTCAGTACATTATGACAATTTCGTCTCCCTTTACATTATGACAATTATGCATCTCTCTGTTGAAAGGTTTTTCTCTAACTGTACATTTTATAGAAACGGTGTAGACGATCGATTTGAAATTTAGAGGGTGTATTCAGTATACAGTAGAACCTCGGTATAACGAATCTCTAGGGAAGCTCGTTATATCGAGAGCATGTTCCTTAAGGGGAGGTACCTGAGTAAACGGCAAGAAAAACAGGTAAACTTCGGGAATTTTTACCTCAAAAACTAATGTTTCGATTGGATCCGGGGTTTTTTTTTATTGGAAAATATGTACATTGAGGTATGTTTAGGAATTTTTAAAAATAAATTCGTTGACTGGAAGCGATTCAAACGCGATTATCTCGAAACATAGTTTTCAAAGTCGGTGCCAGATGTATCTCGAAGACGGCTCGTCCGATTTTGTCCAAATTTGGATACAATATTCTTCGATAGTTTTTCTCGTTCGCCACGTAGGGGTTTTTCATTTGATTGAACCATTGCTTTTTTATGCATTGTGTATGCAATCCAAAATCGTCGGAAATTGCGAACGAAAAACGAATGTTAAATTAAAACGGTCGCAATTCCGTCAAAAATGAAAATTTCAAAAAAATCCTACGTGGCGAACGAGAAAAACTATCGAAGAATATTGTATCCAAATTTGGACGAAATCGGACAAGCCGTTTTCGAGATACATCTGGCACCGACTTTGAAAACTATGTTTCGAGATAATCGCGTTTGAATCGCTTCTAGTCAACGAATTTATTTTTAAAAATTCCTAAACATACCTCAATGTACATATTTTCCAATAAAAAAAACCCGGATCCAATCGAAACATTAGTTTTGGAGATAAAAATTGCTTTTACATTAAAAGGTGCTTTTACATTGACCGAGGGATGTCACCTGAGAAAATTCAGTGCCACCACAATGACAAATGCCAGCGTAGACTTGGCAGCAGTGTCAAACTGACGTTTCACGTACTTAAGGCGTTACCCCCACTTGTAGCGCAAAAAAGGCCTTTTTCATGAATTTTTTTGAAGAAAACTACAAAACTTTTTTAATCGATCAATATACCATCTTAAAGAACACATCTTGAAGAACTTTCAGTAATTTTTTTATTGAAAAATATTACATTGTTTAGTGGCAAATGGCCGTCAATGAAATAATGTTTTTATATACACGGTTTGCGGTGACCAACATTGCGGCGAAGTGGATCATCTGAAAAAAAAAATGCGGATGGATTTAGTCAAATATAAGTATAAACTAGTCTTCAATCGAAGGATTTTAAAAAATATTCATTTTTCACAAAATGGCGGACAGTCAAAGTTAATGGTTCGATTTTAACGAAAAAAAACGGCCGTTTTTTGGCTATAAAACGGCCATTTTTTTCGAAAAAAAAAATCGAACGATTAAAGACTACATTTTTATGTATTAAGGAGGTACACCAGCTTCATACAATGTTGCCATGCTAAACCATGGTCAAATTTCAAAATGGTGATAGATCAATAAAATTTGGTGAGTATATTCTTTAGTATTATATATGTCAATACAATTTTTTTCAGATTTTTTCATTGTGCCGTTATCGAATAATTGAACATTGAAGTTCACGTGTATAAGCATAGGGTTTTTATAGATATAGGTATATATTCCGGGTATAAGAATAAACGCTTGTGAATTATTTGTAACAAAACGGCACAACCAAAAAATCTGAAAAAATTTATATCTACATGAATAATACTAAAGAATATATTCACCAAATTTTATTGATCTATCACCATTTTGCTAAAGCTGGTGTACCTCCTTAAATAAGCCTGCAAAATTTCAAGAAGATCGGTTCATTAGTGTTCGAGTAATCTTGGTCACCGGCTTCAGAAATGCCATTTTGAGAAAAACGCGTTTAAAGTTTCAATTTCAGTTTACACGAAGAAAATATTTTTTTTTTGTAAACTTACATAGAGTCATCTATTCCGGGCATCAAAAAAAAAAACTGCACTTCAAAAAAATGCAATAAAAAAAATCGATTTTTTCAAAATCGCAAGTGGGGGTAACACCTTAAAAACTTCCAACACAGTTTGAAAATGAATGTCTGGTACTAGGACCCCAAGTAGCAAAAAAGTCGTCCGAAAGTCGACTAACTGGGTACCAAATGTCCGCTCGGAGGTTACCTTGAAGGTAACCATCGAAAAAGATGACTGTTGGACACGTGATAACCCAGGTAACAATTTCCAAATAGTTGTCCAGAAGTTGTCCAACTGGGTACCAAATGTCCGCTTGGAAGTTACCTATAAGTTGTCATGTGTCCAACAGTTATCTTTTTGCATGGTTGTTGGCCTTGAGATAACTTCCGGGCGTGCATTTGGTACCCTTTTAGCCGACTTTTGGACAACTTTTTCACAATTGCTACTTGGGAAGTTACACATAACTTCCAAGCCGACGTTTGGCATCCATTTATACAACTTCTGAACAACTATTTGGAAATTTCTACCCGCAACATTGGGTGATGGTTCCAACGGGCTGATTTTAAAACTGGGTCTGGGGGAGTTAATGATTTTGTTCTAAAAATAGTACGCGGGGCCTCAGCAGGTTAAGGGGTGGACGAAAAAGGCACGTGCATATATCCCTCGTATTGGAGATTTAAGTGCGACGTCGACGTTTTATCTCCCCCGCGCACGCTCATGAGATTCTCAATCGACCGAGAAATTCCTCAAGATTCGTTGGCGCCGTGTACGAATTGTACATTAAAAAAAACTTCCACAATTCATATTTATACGCTGCAATTATAAGGTTGAATATTATAACGAAAATTAATTTCATTATAGAAATGCACTGCTCGAGAGAATTAAAGGGTTATGCCTAGTCGTAACAATCGAAAACAACTCATTTTTGGGATTTTATTCTTCAGAAAATCGTAATGATAAATCTCTAAAAAAATTAGACATGAAAGAGTATCACCTGAAGAACAGTCTGTAATTTTTTGTGCAAAAATACTTGATACTCTGATTTCAAAAAATCAAACAGATTTCGTTAGTATATGAGTTTATCCTGTGATTAATCGAAGGAATTTCCGAAATATGGAATTTAAAAAAAAATTGCGCTTGCTCAAAGCGAGTCTTGATTTTTGCGAAAAAAATGGGAATTTTTTCGTCCATCAAATCGAAAGTATACATCGGAAAAAAAATCCTTCGATGAAGTATTATATTTTTACATAAAGAAAAAGCCCTAAAAAATTCAGAAAAATCGATGCAGTTTTTAAGATATTTTGCTCACCGACTTTGAAAACGTAGTTTTGAAAATTGATATGTCAAAAAAATATTTTTAGAAAACAAGCTTTTATTAAATGTACTAAAAAGAAAATAATATTTTTTTTTTACCAAGTCACGGCGCGTATGTGGCTATAAATAAAAGCTTAGAGCGCTCAACTTTTTAAATGTTTCATAAATTTGATCAATTCAGTTTCATTAACCGTATTTAATTTGGCACAATAGTAATTACAGAAATTATTATATTATATAATGATATATTATTGTTATTATTATATCATATTATATTATTATCACACGTTTATACTCAGTTTCAGGATTTTTATTTAAGAAATCTAAGGTTGTTTTACAGGAAATTAAATACAGTTGATAATGGTGTTGAAGTTTGCATCGTTGGAATGCAACGAACATTTTTCTGGATTTTATAAATTTCTTTATTTTTACTATTTTCCAAAATCTTTTCTTTGCAACTTTTGGTGATAAGTTTCCAGGATTGACAAAAATGTTTCGGCGACTTTCGTAATCTCAATGTGCTTAAAAAAAATACGGGAATGAGAAAGAAACATATTTTCGTTGCATTCCAACGATGCAAACTTCAGTACTGTCAGTTGATATGTTAATGGATTTACGTAAATTAAAGATTATATGTCTAAATTTTGAGCGCCCCAAGCTTTTATTTATAGTCACATATAGGTGACTTTGTAAACAAAATTATTTTCTACTTTTCAGTACATTAAATAAAAGCTTGTTAAAATTTTTTTTTTTTATATTAATTATTTTCGCCTTTCTAGTATTTAATTTATTTTACTCGTAAACTAGTAGATTACTAGTTTACGAGTTTGTACGTTAGGAACATGGAATGCTTGTAAAAAATAACAAAGACTGTTGGGAGCCCTGATTGGGATTGAACTTACGACTAATTGCTGCACATAAACTTTTGACATACAAACATAGTCGGCTACGAATTTGTTTTGTGTGTCAATGAGATTTTATATGCATGATTAGATTATCCAATTTTACAAGAAAAGTTGAAAAGCTTATGGCTACTTTGTTTTTATAGTTAAATGATGCATTATCGCCTTTAAGACGCATGTTAGCAAAATTTCAGAGCTCTAAGTAGTCAGGAAGTGGATGAGATTGAAGTTTGCATCGTTGGAGTGCAACGAAATGAGTATTTCTGAATTATATCAATCTCTACTAGCAGATTTCGCCTACAAAAATCCTTCAACCATTTTTCAAGCCATTTATTTAGCGATCTATAATATAAATCCATTTTTCAAAAATCATCTATAATGATAAAAAAGGGAAGTAAAATGTAAAAGTAAACTTTCGTTGCGTTCCAACGCTGCAAACCTCAACACCATGGAAGTGGGTGAAATATCGATTTTCCATTTTGCATCTCACAGAACGTAAAGTTAGATAAAAGCTCGTAAAAAGCGTTTAAAGTTCCGAACGAGGCTCCGAGCTTTCCTACGGGCGTCAACATGCCTATAAATTAGTCAACTTTCGACTAATATATTTGTCGAAATATATTAATTTTGATAAACGTGATTTTTCGACTTTTACAACTGGGCATAACCCCTTAAAGGATGAGACTACTTCATCGAATTCCAATGGTAAAGAATAAAAAAAAGCACATTTTTAAGCTCGAAATTCCGAGTGGTATTGGTGTTTGCCACTTGTTCGCGCAAAAGTATGGAGATCGAGGTATACACGCGGATACATACCGGGAGAGAGATCATAGTACAACATTTTGGAATGCACACGTGCGAGAAAGAGGATCCGAGGGTCTGCGAGAGGAGCTGCAAGAGAAGAGAGAGAGAGAGAGAGAGAGAGAGAGAGAGAGAGAGAGAGAGAGAGAGAGTGCGCGAGAGTTGAGCGTTCGGCCACGTGGTTCAAAGAGCTGAAGAGTGGGGGCGTTAGCATTGGTGGGTTTTACGAGGCATCCGCAGGACGGCGCGCAGGCGGGGTGAAGAGATGTCTCGCTCTGGTGAGGGGATCGCATTCCACAGACAATGTCACGTTTTTAAATCCCCGTTTTACTTTATTTGCGGTGTGCCCGAGAAAGAGATCGCCCTCTCTCTATCTTTCTCTTTCTCTCTTCTTTGACGGACTGCGATCTCTTCCGCGATGTTTTTATGCTCTTTCCCTTTTTTTCTGTTTTTTTTTCTCTTCACTCGCAACAATTCCCCCCCTCCCCCCTATGGGAGCACGCTCCGAATACACGATGTTAAAATTACAGAAAAAACAACATCGCGGGCGGCTTTGGATCATCCGCCAAAACATCGTCGTTCATCGTCCTGAGTGATGTGTGATTGCGAATAGTCGTCGAGAGAAAAGTACACATTCGTGACGACTGTGCGGCGCTCTTGGAATACCGAGCGGCGGATTTGGGAAAACGAGAAAGCGCCCGGATACACCATCTCGCGAGCAAGACGAGAATCGACGGACGAGAATGTCAGCGGTCGAAAGCGCTTTGGACGTCCTCTCTAGAGCAGCCACTATGGTTCAGGGTCAGTCCCTATATTATTATTTACTTTTGCAATCGATGAATTTCCATTAAGGCCTTAGGCCACAGTAACTGGTATAAAATCACGTGCGAATTCAAGAATTTTTTCGCATGAAAAAGTGATTCACTCATAAAATTAATTACACATCTATTTAGTATGAATATCAAGCTGTTAGAAAATATATATATTTTTTTTCGATGTACAAAATGGCCGATTACTAATATTTTCTTTTATCTTTTTTTAGGCGCTCCGCGGCTTGACATTTAGCATCGACAATTTTTGACCTAGAACAAAAAACAAAAATTCTCGTCAATCTACATTAGAATATCTCGAGAAGTACGTACGGAATTTAAAAAATATTGTTTTATTCAAAAGTTGTAGGTATTTGAACTTAACGTAGTACGAGCGCGCAATCTTGTTTTCTATAGATTTTGTTCAAATTTTAAGCAGACATTGTTCATATCATCATGCATGTTTGAGTAAAATTTCAGAACCGTCGACTATTTAGATTGGGAGATAATGGCTTTTAAAATTGCAACTTTAACACTGCACGGTCTGCATTGAAATTTAGACAGAATCATTTTCCGTAAAAAATATTTGTCCCTTATAATAAGAAGACATATGGCAACACCGCATCGTTCCACGTATCCAATGACGTGAGTTTGCGCGGCATGTTTAAAATAATACTGCAACACAAATTTTTATTTGGAAGTAATTTTTAATCGAACAAAGTTTTTAATTAGTTATGAATGAACCAACACTTTTAATTGTTAATGAAGATAACACAAACAATACAAAATATTAATATTTATGAAGCAAATATTTTTTATGACAAAATGTTTAACTTTAGGAACACGATAATTATTTTTTTCTCGCAATATTGAACAATACTGTTCTGCGGTGTTGCCATATGTCTTCTTTTTATAGAGGACAAATATTTTTTACGAAAAATTATTCAGTCTAAATTTCAATGCAGACCTTGCAGTGTTAAAAGTTGCAATTTAAAAACCCATTATCTCCCAATCTAAATAGTCGACTGTTCTGAAACTTCACTCAAACATGCATAATGATATGAACAATGTCTGGTTAAATTTTGAACAAAATCTATAGAAATCAAGATTGCGCGCTCGTACTACCTTAAGAAATGAATTTTCAGTGAAAAATTTCGTTATAACTGCTCATAAAATGAAAAGTTTTCGATTAATCAGAAATTCCGTACGTACGTCTCTGCGAAATGCAATTAGGAACATAACTTTCAAATTTGAAGTAAATCGAGTGAAAATTGTTGAAGTTATTTTTCACGCCAATTGGGAAAAAGCTGTTTCGAGAAGTTTCGAGTAGTCGGCCATTTTGTAGATCGAAAAAAAAATATATATTTTCAAACAGCTTGATATTCATACTAAATAGATGTGCAATTAATTTTATGAGTGAATCACTTTTTCATACGAAAACAAATTGTTAAATTCGCAGATGATTTTATACCCGTTACTATGGCCTAACCCCTTAATTGTATATTTAGCTCGATGAAACCCCGTTTGTTTTGTTTCGACCTAATGTGTTTTAGGATTATTTCAGCGCTTCGTCAGATCGCTGTGTCAGAACAACGTGTCGCATGAATATGCCATACCCAATCTATGTGAACGACGCGAAGTTTTAGAGTGACAGCGATAGGTGCACGATGTCTTTACACGGGTACGAGAGATACTTAGATCGGTGACCGCTTGCACAGAGAGAGAGAGGGAAGACGGAGGCATTTTCCCTTTACTCGCTCGCATTCGACCTTACGGCGATACGAAAAAGGGTGCGAGAAAGACCCGTGCAGAAATGTGACTGGGCATTCAGGACTTTGTGCCCTGGCCGGGCTTTTGCCTCGGCCGATTTACCGGACTGAATTCTTCCATGGAGTAGACCATTACCGCTGAATCGTTTTTTTTTACGGTTTATACACTCTGTGCTTGGAATTATTAATGTTCTGGCCGGGAAGACATTGTCTGAATGTATTTCGCTAGCAATCCGCCAGGTGGCTACACGCGAAGCGGCACCGTCGTATAACGATGAAAGTTCGAGCCGTTGTACCACGTACAGAAGTGCTATGCTTACAGCTTACAGTTATGATTTTTTCATACTTGTGGAATAATAAGTCTCAGTACCCGTTTGCGGAAAATTCTTCGAAAACAATTGCCTGAATGACAATTTCTCTAATACAATTTCCCGAATGAACGATTTCCCGAACACAGCTTATCGAACGGACAATTTCTCGTACACAATTTTCCGATTGAACGATTTCTCGAATACAATACCCCGAATGGACGATTTCCCGAATTTGTTTTTCGTTTGGGTTGTTCATTCGGGAAATTGTCCATTCGGGATATTGTACTCGAGAAATTATTAGTTTTGGATATTGCTTATTTGGGAATTGTATTTTAGAAATTGTTTATTCGTGCAATTGTTGTCGAGAAATTGTGTTCGGGGAATTTCCATTTGGGCAATTGTTTTTCGAGAAACTTTCCGCAAAGCATCAGTACCAACTACTACTATCTTTTTCGAGCATTTGGCTCGGCACTGTCCCACGACTTTCCTCGTTGTTTTGAGGTTATTTTCCGGTAAGCTTCCATTGGGATTCTGAAGTTATTTAGGAAAAGCGGAACAGTACTTTCTCCCCAATTCAAGTTCTAGGAAGGACGTTTACTTTAACGTAAGGTTTAAGCCATTGTTGTTTCACGTACGGAGGTGCTATGCTCGCAGCGTGCAGTTAAGGCGTTAGGCCACAGTCACGGGTATAAAATCACGTGCAAATTTAACAATTTTTTTCGTACGAAAAAGTGATTCACTCATAAAATTAATTACACATCTATTTAGTATGAATATCGAGCTGTTAGCATTTTTTTTCGATGTACAAAATGGCCGACTACTCGAAACTTCTCGAAACAGCTTTTTTCCAATTGGCGTGACAAATAACTTCAACAATTTTCACTCGATTTACTTCAAATGTAAAAGTTATGTTCCTAATTGCATTTCGCAGAGAAGTACGTACGGAATTTCTGATTAAGGGGCCAGTCCACTTTGGAGCCACGAAAAAGGCTTTTTTCGCGATTTTTTTTTGAGGGTTTTATAAAAGATATGAATATAAGATTTGTTGGGCTTGATAAATAGTCTTGGAATACATTTTAAAAAAATTTTATTCATTTTTATTCATTTTTAAGTACAAAAACTATAGTTTAACGTAACGCCCCAAAAATAGGTGGGCTAGGTAGCTCCATCACAACGCGGCAACCGCTTGTCTGAAACAAAAAAATCACAGTCCATTAGATTCAGTATCCCACCAGCTACAAAATGACCCTCGGATATAAAGTTTTATCAAAAAAAAAAATGGCAGATGAAAAACAAAAAAAGAAAAAAAAACGCGTTTTTTTCGCAGTTTTTCGCAAAAAAAAGAGTAAAAAACAAAATTTTAAACCCATCGAGGATCATCTTGTTGCGAATCATGTTTACAATATGTGGTTCAAATTTCAAGAGAATCGGTTAATTAGTTTTAGAAATACGATGGAGCTACATTTTGAAAACGTTGTTTCGAGAAAAACGCGTTTGAAGTTTATACTATGAAAAACTCTTACCTAAACTCAATCGGCAATTCCTGCACCGTACAAAATCCCTTCTGATTGCTCATCATCGTCGATTTCTTCAAGTCTTGCTTGCTTTCGATTTTTTGAAATTTCCAAAGTGGACGGCCCCTTAATCGAAAACTTTTCATTTTATGGGCAGTTATAACGTGATTGTTCACTGAAAATTCATTTCTTAAGTTCAAATAAATTAAATTCAAACTTTTGAATAAAACAATATTTTTTTAAATTCCGTACGTACTTCTCTAGGTATTCTAATGTAGATTGACGAGAATTTTTGTTTTTTGTTCTAGGTAAAAAATTGCGGATGCTAAATGTTACGCCGCGGAGCGCCTAAAAAAAAATAACAAAAGAAAACATTATTAGTCGGCCATTTTGAATATCGAAAAAAAAAAAATTTCCAACAGCTTGATATTTATACTAAATAGATGTGTAATTAATGTTATGAGTGAATCACTTTTTCATACGAAAAAAAATTGTTAAATTCGCACATGATTTTATACCCGTTACTGTGGCCGAAGGCCTTAAGATATCTCCATACTTGTCAAATAATAAGTATCAGTACGACCTAATACGATTTGTTTCGAGAATTTGGCTCGTCCCTGATCAACGACTATCCTCGTTATTTTGAGGTTGTTTTTTGCTCAGTTTGCGTTGGGTCCACGTTATTTAGGAAAATCAGGTAGGGGGCAGTACTTTATCCACAGCTAAATTTCTCCACGAGTAATTTACATCACCTTACAGTGATGTATAAGGAGTACAACTTTGCAGTGACCGTTTTTTTTTCAAAAGTTTAAGGCTTTATTATAAAAAGGGGCTACATATTTTTTAATCAAAGTACTGCCCGTCGCTAGCTACGACCTCGGCCCATCTTTCAGGTAGCATTCGAATCCCGCGTCGATAAAAGTCTTGGTCCTTGGAGGCAATCCAGGAATCGACCCAATTTTTGACTTCTTCGTAAGTACCGAAGTGCTGGTCAGCCAAATCGTGTGCCATTGACCGGAACAAGTGATAGTCGGAAGGGGCAATGTCTGGAGAGTACGGCGGGTGGGATAAAACCTCCCATTTCAGCGTTTCCAAGTACTTTTTCACGACATTTGCAACATGGGGTCGGGCATTGTCATGCTCCAGTATCACCTTGTCATGTCTTTCGTTGAATTGTGGCCGTTTCTCTTTGAGTGCCTTACTCAAGCGCATCAACTGACGTCGGTAGAGTTCCCCAGTGATGGTTTCGGATGGTTTGAGCAGCTCATAGTACACAACGCCCAGCTGTCAGCCCGTCTTCAAAAACTTTCTGCCTTCCGCCACCATGCTTGTTCTCGACCTCAAAATCTCCACTTTTGAAGTGTTGAAACCACCGCCGACACGTTTTCTCACTAATAGAATCCTCCCCGTAAGCATCTACAAGCAAACGGTGGGCCTCAGCCGCAGATTTCTTGATGTTGAAGAAGTAAATCATAACCTCCCGCAAATGCTGAGAATTCGGTTCGTAGGTTGCCATGTTTGAGTGCCTATAACTTTATAATGCATACACGTATCCGTTAGCTTTTTTAAATTGTTTACATTGGCAGAGCCTCTAGTTTAAAATGCCACTTGTTTTATTGAGCTAGGGCCACTACTTCGGCCGCGGTGGCTCTCTAAGTAAAACGGTCACTGCAAAGTTGTACTCCTAATAAAATACCGGTGCTGAGCTTGTGTGTGTTTTTTCTTCTTTTATACACTTCTCAATTCAGCGTGTATGAGGCACGACGGAAATTACCGCTGTCAGGCCCCACAGGGTTTTGTTTGTTTGGCTTATAACGTGCATAACAAAAAAGCGAAGGTTGTCGACGTCGCGATGCCCGGGTTTAGAATCACGAGAGTGCGTGGCACGTGTTTGCGCAGTAGGGAAAGGGAATCGAGAGCATTCTCACTCGAGCATGCTGGTATTTCATTTTGCCCTTTCTTTCTTCCTCTTTGTCACGGGGGTAAAACCTACCGAAGGAATTCCAACGGTTCCTTCCATTGTGTCTTTTCACTTTTTATATTCGAGCTACGGTGTGAACGATAAATGTGGGTATGCGCATACGCGTATATACGTTTGATCTCCTAACAAGAACATTCATTCTCAATCACTCCTACTCACGTGAATACCCATTTGTCACATTTGATTTTCCGAATGCCTGGGCAAAACGGAACTTCGTTCACCAGTTTTTTTCCCTTCGTTCTCTCGATGGAAAATGTTCTGTTATGACGCAACAATATTTGTTTGGACTTGCCATTAGTGCCACCACGCTCGTCGCCTCTCTAAATACGTTTTCCTCGTAGGGGACAATCGAATTCGTCCTTCTTGGCAACTCGATGAATTTCGACCACTAAGCAACCTGTTTTTCATCCAGTCGTATACCGAACGCCTGCATTGGATTTGTGTCGTTGATTCACGAATGATTTCGCCAAGAGCTTTCTTTGAAATACTAATTGGCTCACTTATTCTCATTAACGCCGTGACTCCGTATGAAACAATTTGGTACTGCAGTCACCGTTGCAAGGAGCTCGCAACACTAGAGCGTCCAAAAATAGTCCGTAATCATTTTTTTTTCCAAGTATTTTCTTAAAAATTGCACATAATTTCAAACAAGTTGGAAACCTGCAAATTGCTTTCTCGCCAATTTATTTCGCTACCAAAGCTGGCCGTTCCAGGTATAAGAAACAGAGGGAGAGAAAGAGAGAGAGTGCACGAATCATAGATATAGCATACGCGAATCCATTTGCTGATTCCATCGTATTTGTCCTCACTACCTCGTTGCTCCTACTATCGATTCATTTTTTTCTCACGAGCAAGTCTACTAATCCAATCTTCTATATTATAAAATAAATTCTACTGATTTGACATCCAAGCTCACGTTCGGACTTTTTTTTTCTTTGCAAATGATAACGTAACAGAGGTCAACAACTACAAAAATCTTTGAGTTTGTATTTTGATAAACAAATTTTGATTCTATCCATCGAATAATAACCAAGAGCTTTATCTGTTACTTATAAAGTTTGCTTTCGTCTTTTTTACGTTGATAAATAAGTCTTGAAGATTTCGGTTGACAGTATAAATAAGCAGCAGATAGCAGCAGGTTTGAATAACAGAAGCAAACTTTATCTGGTAAAACTATTTTTTCGTTTATTAGTCACGTGGGAGAAATCAAAATTTGACATCCAGAACCCAGACTCAAAATTTGTGTGGACCGGTGTAATAACCCGTTGAAGCATACATTTTTCTTTACGTGCACGTTTTTTGGCACTTTCGTTATTGATGACACCCGCTGCGTGAAAAATAAAAAATTAATAGGTAGATTTTAGTAGTTGTTGAAGTCCTAGGAACATTGAAACGCATTTACAACCGCGATATTTAATTAAAAAACACTTTTGAGTAGTCAAAATCTGAATTGAATTAGGTGTAACACCAGTGTTGCACTATGCCGGAAAGGGATAAATGACCACTGTTGTCGAATATCCATAAGTGAATATCTAAAAGTCGAATATCCATAAGTATGAAAATCCATAAGTCGAATTTCCATAAGTCGTATATCCATAAGTCGAATATCCATAAGTCGAATATCCATAATTCGAATATCCATAAGTACGTATATCCATAAGTGAGCATAGAGTGGAAATGGGTGCCAGAAATGGCGGGAGGTAGAGATAAGTGAGTTTGTTTGGGTTTGTTTGGGTTCCCGCTATACTCGCTTTTCTTCTACCTTCCGCCATTTCTGGCACTCATTTCTACTCGATACTGACTTATGGATATTCGTACTTATGGATATTGGCACTTATGGTTAATCGACTTAAGATATTCGACTTATGGATATTCGGTTATGGAAATTTGACTTATGGATATTCTACCCCAATCATAAGTGACAAACCACAAAGTTTGGAAAAACAAATCGAAGAACCGATACTCACAATGGTATTGGCAGTATTACGATATCCGTGGCCTCTAATTCTGACCACGCGGTCCATATTTGAACCAAAATAAGACTTTTCAAGTCTGGTAAAAATCGAAAATCAATTCTTAAGGGCGTGAATCGGGGGTTTTAAAGTTTATATGAGACAATATATGTTTTGGTAAGATTTGCCCGAAACTTGGCATAAATACAATACAATGCAAATAATTAACCATATATTTGTTTGGGTCTGTTTGGTGTATTTATGCCAACTAAAACAAACACAGTTAAAGGGTTAGAAGCACTACTTGACTGTTTACACCCACCAAACAGCGAGAAAAACATATAGTGTTATATATAAAATAAATTTCGTAAGTTTCAAGTATATTTGACAAAAAAATACGTTGTCTCATACATACTTTAACACCCCCGTTTAACCCTCTTAAGGGTCGAATTTTATGAAATGCTGAAATACGTGTTCCATTAGTTGTACTGCAGAGTATTTACGCCAAGTTTCACGCAAATTTGACACAAAAATATGTTGTCTCGTACAAACTTTAAAACCCCTGTTTCACCCCCTTAAGGGTCAAATTTCTACTTTCACCACTATGAAAAAAGCCGTATTTTGGGTCGGATATGAAGATTGCGTGGTCAGAATTAGGGGCCACAGATATCCCTTAAAGGGGAATATACCTTTGTGAGGGCAAAATCAAGGGTCGTTTTTGACAATTTATTTAAGAAAAACAAAACAATATTTTTAAATTCGGTTTTTTATACATGTTAGTACAAGTCTTAAAGCAAAATATATATTTTTAAAAAATTATTTTGAAACAAAATGGCGGCGCAGTAGTCGGTGAAAGAAAACTCCTTTTTTTCATAGTCCTCTACGGGCGTACGGGGTCATATTATCTAGTATAGTATTTATTCCAGGTATACCCCTCAGGGATTTTTATACAAAAGTACATTTGATGTTCTTATCAATATCTCCTTAAAACTAATCTTACATTACTAATTCTTCTCTAGCCTAAATATGTTTAAAAATACCTATATACATTCTGTTTTTTTTCCCTTCGTTTTGTTTGCCTAATCGCTGCTTTCCTTTATGCAAAGCTTCTATAATTTTTTCGGATTCCCTTATATATGCGCAGAGTTCCTTTATTGGGTCCTTGTTTACCAGTTCCTCAATTTTTTGTATGAGCTCCCCCCCCCCCCCCCCTACAGGGTCATAATTTTCAAGCTAGAACAAAAAACCAAAAATATTTTGAAAATAAATATAAAAAACTAGTCCAGTACGTAGGAGTTTTTTTCAAAATATTGATTTTTTTTTAAATGGCGTTAATATGAAAATAAAAGGGTCGAATATCGATCATAACATTTTTAAATTTCAACTTATCGAAAAAATTCTGCGTACTGGACGAGAAAATGTTGTCAAGAAGCCACAGTTAAAATTTCACGTCAATCGGGTATAAAAACATGTGCGAATTTAACAATTTTTTTTCGTATGAAAAAGTGATTCACTCACAAAGTTAATTACACATCTATTTAGTATGAATATCAAGCTGTTAGAAAATTTATATATATTTTTTTTTCCATGTACAAAATGGCCGACTACTTATATTTTCTTTTGTTATCTTTTTTTAGGCGCTCCGCGGCGTGACATTTAGCATCCACAATTTTTTACCTAGAGCAAAAAACAAAAGTTCTCGTCAATCTACATTAGAATACCTAGTGAAGTACGTACGGAATTTAAAAAATATTGTTTTATTCAAAAGTTGTAGGTATTTGAATGAATTTTCAGTGAAAAATTTCGTATAAAACTGCTCATAAAATGAAAAGTTTTCGAT
The DNA here is from genome assembly GCA_944452715.1 of Ophion slaviceki. Classification (NCBI taxonomy): domain Eukaryota; kingdom Metazoa; phylum Arthropoda; class Insecta; order Hymenoptera; family Ichneumonidae; genus Ophion; species Ophion slaviceki. The sequence goes on from OX101785.1 coordinate 7,758,221, forward strand.
TAATTAAAAATTCCGTACGTACTTCTCTGCGAAATGCAATTAGGAACATAACTTTTGAATCTGAATTAAATCGAGTGAAAATTGTCGAAGTTATTTGTCACGCCAATTGGAAAAAAGATGTTTCGAGAAAAATGCGTTTGAAGTTTTAGGTACTCTATGGCCGTGGCAGAGGTGGGCTTACGTTATACGCTCAAAGTCGGTGAAAAAAAATGTCTTTCTATAAATCGAATAGTAACTTATTCTTATGATGATAAAGCACTGTTTTAGCGGAAAGAAACGATTTTTTGAAAATTGTACTGTGGCACTGTAAAATCCCCTCAAGTACTGTAAAATCATGGAAATTTCGTTCTAACCTTTAATCGGCCTTTAATTTTCCCCGTCACAAAACTTTTTGAAAATTGTTTTTGGATAGTTGAGGGACCTTTTAAGGCGAGAAATCCCTTTAGGAGCGTGAAAAATAGGCATTTTTCGGGAATTTTTTTCGAGAGGATAAAATAATCTGATCATTTTCAAATTTGGACATGAGTATATTATTAATGTCAAGTTAAAAAAAAAGTTTTTTTTTTTTGGGATGACCAACAAAATGGCGGCGTTATTAAGGGTCTTCGGACGCCTGTTTTCCGCGACATCGAAAAGTGCTGCAGTTGTCACTCTTTTTCTGTTGATCTGTAAAAGATTTAATAAGTGTCATTCGTTTACTGACATATTAAGGGGAAGGATATACCTAAAAAATGATGAAAAAGTGCAAAATTGAAAATTTGGGAGCCTTTTTACTCCAAAGTTCGAATTTTCGACCATTTTTTCGACATGTTTGACCCCAAAAAAATTATTTATTTACACGCTACCTTTCGAACTTTAGGTGTATCCTTCCGATAATATTACTGAGAGTAACCTCCCAAAATGTCATCCAAATCGGTCGATAACTTTTTGAGCTACAACACGAGCAGTTTTTGAAAAAGTAGTTTCGAGATAATCGCGTTTAAAGTTCCAACACGTGAAAACTATTAATTGTAGTGACTCACCGACTAATCACCGATTCCAGGCGCAAATATTCAATATTTCGAGTTTTCCTTTGGTCAGTATATTCTTTGGGTATCGTACTTTCGAAATATGTTTAAAAAAAATCGATTTTTTGAAAATTCTAGACGGATTTCCCGCCATAAGCCAATAAAAAAAAATGGAAAAAAAATTATAAAGGTATATTCCCACATTTACCACCCCTTAAGGTAGTAGACGTGGGAAGCTCGGAGGAAGCGTTGGCTGCATTTTAGTCACGTTCATTAATGTCTGTGATGATAGTAGGCAAGGATTTGTTTTTTTCGTCACTTTTATACCCTCACCGGAGCGTCATTTTGAATGACAGTCGATGCAGAGAGCTAGTCACGTTGAATTCGCTATATGCGTCCACATAGGATCGGGAATCTCATTCCGGCTCTCTCCGCGCGAGTGGGGGGAGGAAAAGCAGCAGATGAGAGATCACGGGTGAGCTTCGCGAGATGTATGAATGAACGTTTAAGACAGTCGTAAGAAGTCTCGCATTCACGAAACCACACGCGTTTTATTTCTCGCTTCATCTCTCTCCCTCTCTCGCTCTCTTTCTCTCGAATCGACAAGAAGGGGAATGAAACTTCTTTTCATTGACTCCCCTCTTGGCTTTTTTTTTTTCGTCAATTTTGTCGTCTCTCGGGAATTTCTTTGACGTGGCCTTCTTTAAATCGAATGGCCGGCTCTTTTTATCGAGGCGAAATAACTTCGGGCGCATTGTCGTTGAAACTCAATTGTACGGGAAAAAATATCAAGCTTTTGTTCAACGGGCATTGTACACGTGTATATCGGTATACGTATATAGGAGACACGAAATTGTTTTGTGGCTTTCTTTCGCCCCCGGGAGCGATGAGAAACACTCCTGTGTGCACGAACACTTGTTTTGCTTTTATTTAATTCTTACGATCCGTCGGACTTGAAAACTTGATTTGTTTTTTCGTAAAATCAATCGAAATGGTGCTCTGAAGTGTGGAACAATTGCGTTCTTCGAGTAGGAACTCAGTGTTCTGTGCAATCGAGGATTAAAGTGAAACTTCAAGTTTGGTGATTTTTTTTTTTGAGAGAGAGAGAGTTGGGGATCTTTTTTTACCACATTTGTATTTTTTCCAACGTGTTATCTGTCGTTGTTGACGAGGGAATATCGCCGGGATGGAAGTGTCCTCCAGAAGAACATGTCTATGGCAACCCTGGCTCAATATCGGTTTTGAAAATATTCGGTCGATCTCAAAATCGAGAGGTACACGAAAACAAGTTGTCTATTTGACAGAATCTTTCCGGAGAATGGTCTGTCTCTAGGTCCAATTAATTCTTCACGACTTTCCAGTAGTTTTTTTCTTTCGATTTGACTAATGAAGTGTAAAAATATAGCGAAAAAGAATTAACTTTCAATTGAATATTGATTATTATTAAATATAATGATTGAAATTTGACGAACAATTCGGAAACTTTGCCACTTTCGGGGATCGAAAAAATCTGGAAGGTGCTACTTCGAACATTAATTGCACAATTTACTCACCTTGTCTGAATCTTTTTACTTTTTATTCCCATTCATTGAGTGAAGATGCCACAGAAAAGTATTTTTTTTTACTGGTTTGTGTGAATGTTTTTTTCCCAAGTAGAGAAAAAAAAAGATTTTGCTTACGAGTCGAAAAGCAAAAATTTAACGAAAAAGAATTGACTTTTAATTGAATATTAATTATCATTAAATATAATGAATGAAATTTAGTGAAAAATTCGAAAACTTTGCAACTTTCGGGGATCTCAAAAATCTGGAAAGTTCGAATTCGATCATTAATTGTACAATTTACTTACCTCGCCTGGATTTGTTTACTTTTTATTTCCATTCATTGAGTGAAAATGCTAGGAAAAGTAATTTTTTTTACTGGTTTGTGTGAATCAAGTTTTTTTTCCCAAGTAGAGAAAAAAAAGATTTTACTCGCGAGTGGAAAAATAAAAATTGAACGACGAAGAATAGACTTTTAATTGAATATTAATTATCGTTAAATATAATAATTGAAATTTAGTGAAAAGTTCGGAAACTTTGCAACTTTCCGGGATCTCAAAAACCTGAAAAGTTCGAATTCGATCATTAATTGTACAATTGACTTACCTCGCCTGAATTTTTTTACTGGTTTGTGTGAATAAAGTTTTTTTTTCCCAAGTAGAGAAAAAAAAGATTTTACTCGCGAGTGGAAAAATAAAAATTGAACGACGAAGAATTGACTTTTAATTGAATATTAATTATCGTTAAATATAATAATTGAAATTTAGTGAAAAATTCGGAAACTGCAACTTTCCGGGATCTCAAAAATCTGGAAGATTCTTAGAACATTAATTGCACGGTTTACTTACCGAGGCTGAATTTTTAACTTTTATTTCCATTAACTGAGTGATGCTGCCAAGGAAAAGTAATTTTTTTGCTGGTTCGTGTGAATACATTTTTTTTTCCCCAAGTAGAGAAGAAAAAGATTTTACTCGCGAGTCGAAGAGTAAAAATTTAACGAAAAAGAATTGACTTTTAATTGAATATTGATTATTATTAAATATAATAATTGGAATTTAATGAACAATTCGGAAACTGCAATATTCGGGGATCTGAAAAATCTGGAAAGTTCTTCGAACATTAATTGCACAGTTTACTTACCGAGCCTGAATTTTTAACTTTTATTTCCATTGAGTGATGCTGCCAAAGAAAAGTAATTTTTTTCGCTGGCTCGTGTGAATAAAAAGTTTTTTTTTTCGAAGCGGAGAAAAAAGAAAGATTTTACTCGGGAGTCGAAAAGTCGAGTGGTACTGTGGGAGTTTTGCGGAGCCATTTACGCACACGCTCGCACACGATTTTCTATATAAAGCGAGTGAGGAGAGCACGTTGCCTGTTTCGTTCGTCCATCTCTCTCTCTCGTTGCGCGTTTCTTCTTTCATTCATCTTTTCAGCTTCCAGCGATCGTCCTTTTCGAAAACCTGTTTGTTCGAACGTAGCTCGCTCGTTCCCTCCTTCGTTCTTTCCTCGTCGTTTTACCGAACGCAACACCGTGCATCCTCTCACGGCTATTAGGCACTTCCTGTGCCCCCTTCTGGGAACGGGCCTCATCCTCCGAGCCTGCTCTTCGTCAAACTCGCACGCACACGGGGTTGATTTTTCTCATCCTCCTCCACTCTTCCGCGGATCAAATTCCACTTTTGCGCCTTCCCCGTCGCATATGAGATCCATGATGGAGAACGCCAATAGGAAATGCTGCACTGGAAGCTGTCTTCCAGTGCAGCATTTCCTATTGGCGTTCTCCGACAGAGACGACAGAGACGACAAATTAATTGGATAAGTCGACAAGATCGAAGGGTTGAAAGGATCGTTAGGAGATTTATGAAAGTCATTTCGAAATCTGTTTTTACAAGCTTTTTTTAAGGGGCTATACCAGTGTGAACGCTGAAAATTTGGGTGATTTTCGGGAATTTTTTGGAAGAAAAGTACTCGATTAAATGTTTCGGAAAATTAAGAATATATTTGGCTATATTTGACCTATATTACACAATTTTTTCATAGAAAAATATTGAGATCCAAGCGACTTATGCGCTGCCTTCGGAGGCGCCAAAAAAAAAGTTCCTCCGCTGCTGACATGATTCCGGCCGATTGAGTAGCTGAAACCGAAAGAGGAAAAAATCTCGTTAAACTGGAAGGTATTTCCTGTACAATGACGTAGGATTTTCGAAAAATATCAAAATCTAACGAAATGGCGTAGTTATGAAAAAAAAAGTCTGTTTTCTTGCCTATAAAATGGTCGTTTTTTTCAATGCCAAATCGTCAATTTTCAGCCAATCAAAAATATCCTACGTCATTGTAGAGTAAATATATTCAAGAGTACTCAGTTCAAATTTCAAGTCAATCGGATAATTGCTCTTTGAGTTACAATGTCAGCAAATTTGGAAAATCTCATTTCGAGAAAAACGCGCTTAAAGATTTAACTATCGATTTTTGCAAGACAAAATGACATGGTATAAATGATATAAATGATAATGATATTCTTGAAAGTATAAACTGTCGAAAAAGGCAAAAAAATCGATTTTTTTAAGTGTCACTGTGGTATAGCCCCTTAACTTGCTTCGTTAGTGTGTCGTTCCGGTTTAAAAATTGTAATCTATTTTTTACAACTTTGGTGACAATGCAATAATGTGGTACCATGGAGCTGGTCTGATAACGGAGGTGGGAGGTGGACAATGCAACTCCTTAAGGCCGGAGCCTGAATTAGAAGGTTCAAAAAGCGTTTTTTTTTGAGAATTTTTGCAGAAGGGAAAAAGAACAAGTGAGCCGAGTAAACATTGAGGTTTCTTTGCATGTATATTTGAAATGTATAAAAAAAAAGTTTCAACATCAAACAATAAATGACTGCAGATTTATCAGCCTATTCCATGTGCGTCTTGCCACTGCAGTCCCCAATCGGCGGGAAATATGCAGCTCGTAATTCTTGACTGAAACAAAAAAACCAATAAAATTTTCAATTTTCATATATTTTTCTTCTGGGTGAATTAAGAAAAAGCTGAAAAAGTCGTCAAATTTTAACTTTTCTCAGGTTTGAAAAAATGTGTTAAAGAAAAACACTTTAACGTGCTATAAAAATAATTTAAAAAGACTTTTTCAACGACTTTTTTAATTCACTTAGAAGAGATTTTGGAAAAATCGTGAAAATGAAAACTGGAGAAAACGCGCTTCGAAGTTTTCAATAGGAGGAAATATCAATATAAAATATCAATCGTTTCTCTGCTTTTGGCCTTGTATCTTCGAAAATATTTACAACTGGCCTCTGTAACTTTGTAAATATATTCTTGGATAGTTTATCTATCGATTTAAGCAACAAAAAAAACGACTTTTCGGCCCTTCTAATTCAGGCTCCGGCCTTAATAGCATATATGAGGACAGTCGAGTTTGTGCTTATTTGTTTTGCTATCATGAGCACTTTTGATAACAATGGTAACGAGAGTCTGATAATGGTGATGGGAGGTGGGGACTGAAATTGCCCAATGACAAATGATAGGACAATCGAGTTTGGGCTCATTAACTTTGTTGACTTGAGCACTATTTATAAGTACACTATTATAAAGTTTCTTCCGAAACCTTTATAACCTACGGCAAGGTTTTTGATTGCGCCGATGTCTGAATGGCATGGCAAGTAAATAAACAAATTCTTATACTAAAAAGTATAAAATAAAATAAACGCCAATAAAACTTTTTTAAACGAGCTTTTATTTAAAAGATACAGTACTAAAAAGTAAAAAATAATGTTCAGTTAAATTGAAAATCAAAACAGTATAACTACAAAAAAGTCCCTTCCTTGGTCACTCATCATAGGTGCAAGTACTTAAGGCGTTACCCCCACTTGCAGCGCAAAAAAGGCTTTTTTCATGAATTTTTTTAAAGAAAACTACAAAACTTTTTTAATCGATCAATACACCATCTTAAAGAACACGTCTTGAAGAACTTTCAGTAATTTTTTTATGGAAAAATATTACATTGTTTAGTGGCAAATGGCCGTCAATGAAATAATGTTTTTATATATACGGTTTGCGGTGACCAACATTGCGGCGAAGTGGATCATCTGAAAAAAAATGCGGATGGATTTAGTCAAATATAAGTATAAACTAGTCTTTAATCGAAGGATTTTTAAAAATATTCATTTTTCACAAAATGGCGGACAGTGAAAGTTAATGGTTCGATTTTAACGAAAAAAACGGGCGTTTTTTGGCTATAAAACGGCCATTTTTTTTTAAATCGAACGTTTAAAGACTACATTTTTATGTATTAAATAAGCCTGCAAAATTTCAAGAAGATCGGTTCATTAGTGTTCGAGTAATCTTGGTCACCGACTTCAGCAATGCCATTTTGAGAAAAACGCGTTTAAAGTTTCAATTTCAGTTTACACGAAGAAAATATTTTTTTTTGTAAACTTACATAGAGTCATCTATTCCGGGCCCATACAGAAGTATGGGCCCGGATACTTATACTTCGAAAAAATGCAATAAAAAAAATCGATTTTTTAAAAATCGCAAGTGGGGGTAACCCCTTAAATGGTACATAAACGTAGATATTTTTAAAATATGAAATATACACTCTAAAAACTTGAGGCGTAAATCGTCGTAAGTACTACTACTTAAAAATTTCTGAAAAAAAGAACATCAAGCTTTTAAAATTTATATTTCATATTTTCAAAATATCTACGTTCATGTACCTTTTAAGGGGGCAGTCCCCTTTGGAGCCAAGAAAAAAGGCCATTTTCGCGATTTTTTTTTTTTGGAGGATTTTATGAAACATATAAATATAAAAGTTGTTGGGCTTGATAAATAAAGTCTTGAAATACATTTTAAAAAATGTTTAATTCATTTTCATTAATTTTTAAGTACAAAAACTATAGTTTAACGTAACGCCTCAAAAATAGGTGGGCTAGGTAGCTCCAACTCGGCAACGGCTTGTTGAAACAAAAAATCAAAGTCCATTAGATTCAGTATGACACCAGCTACAAAATGACCCTCGGATATAAAGTTTTATCAAAAAATAAAAAAATGGCAGATGAAAAACGAAAAAGTAAAAAAAACGCGTTTTTTCGCAGTTTTTCGCAAAAAAAGTAAAAATGAAAATTTTAAAACCATCGATGGTCATCCTGTTGCGAATCATGTTTACAATATGTGGTTCAAATTTCGAGAGAATCGGTTTATTAGTTTTAGAGATACGATGTAGCTAGATTTTGAAAATGTTATTTCGAAAAAAAAACGCGTTTGAAGTTTATACTATGAAAAACTCTTACCTAAGCTCAATCGGCAATTCCTGCACCGTACAAAATCCTTTCTGATTGCTCATCATCGTCGATTTCTTTACGTCTTGCTTGCTTTCGATTTTTTGAAATTTTCAAAGCGGACTGACCCCTTAAGTACTTGCACCTACAGAGTGATTAAGCATCTTTTTTCTGATTTTCAATTCTACTGAACATTATTTTTTACTTTTTAGTACACTACCTCGTAAATTAAAGGTTGTTTTTAAAAAGTTTTTTTTTTTCGTTTTTTTTTTACTATTCCTACAGGCACGAAACTTTCTATTCCTCGTGAAAGCTTTTGCGCCACCGAATGAGATTTTTTTTCCTTTTCATCGCTACGTACGAGCCGATTTCGTGAAAAATATACCGAGGAAGTAGGCAGAGATGACCGCGGAAGCGAGCGGGCCCTTTCTCTTTTCTTTTCACGCGTCTTCCGCGTTCTCCTGGTCAATTTATATTGTGTGTATGCAAATAGAGACAGACACGCACGAATGTGCCTGCGTACATTTGTACGGATGTACCTCGTCTCAATATCAGTGCATAAGAGCGAAATTAAATGGGCGGAAGTCATCGATATGATTATGCACAAAGTACACACGTATACGTACTTACACGCGTTGTACATGTGTTGATGTATCCATATGTATATTCTTGATGCAGAAGAACGTCCGAAGTCAACGAGTCTTCACAGAAAACCAAGCAGCGCGTGGCGCAGGGAACGTAGGAGGGACCCGATTCAGAGCGAGGCGCTGGATATGTCAGCAGCGAGGGTGCATCATCACAACAGGCCAAGTGTTATTGTACCGACCGCACCTCAACCCGGTATGTTCTAGCGCGAACAAAAAAGGCCAACGATGACAATAAAAAAGAGTGAAACGTCCATTGAATTTTCAGACCCGCGGGGCTGAAGGGGTTACGTGGGTTTCGAAGCCAAAAAACAGCTTAATTTCTCTATTTAAGGGGGGAAATCACAGTAGCACACAAAAAAATTGGCAGATTTTCGCGAATTAATTTCGGCTGAATAAAAGTATCAATCGAAAGTCTGTAAAGTAGGTTTTATAGCAATACTAAAAAAGTACAAAATGTAATTTTTTCAATAAAAAATATTTAAAAATGGCGGCTGCGCAGCATATGCCCCAAGGCGCCTTTTTTTGAGCTCGCCGAAGACATAACTCGAGCAAATTTTTACCGATCGACTTGAATTTTTTACAGTAGCTTCGAAACATCTTTCTCCACGGAGCTACGTAGAATTTTTTATTTTCTATGGCTTACTTTTTTTTATCGACGATTTAATGGCGTTTTTTTTTTTTGTTAAAAATTTAACTTTATTTTTAAACATGCACCATTTTGCGAAAAATCAATATATCGAAAAAATCCTACGTAGCTCCGTGGAGAAAGATGTTTCGAAGCTACTGTCAAAATTTCAAGTCGATCGGTGAAAATTTGCTCGAGTTATGTCTTCGGCGAGCTCAAAAAAGGCGCCTTGGGGCATATGCTGCGCAGCCGCCGTTTTGAAATATTTTTTATTGAAAAAAATTACATTTTGTACTTTTTTAATATTGCTACAAAACCTACTTTACAGATTTTCGATTGATACTTTTATTCAGCCAAAATTAATTCCCGAAAATATGCCTATTTTTTGTGTGCTACTGTGATTTCCCCCCTTAAGAAAAATATAATATATAAATTATTTTATTCAAAATGTTAAGCACACAAAAGCGCAACATTTCAACAATATTTTTAAAAAATGTCATCCAAAAATTTGGGCACTTCAGCCCAAAAAAGTGTCCCCGTGGTGGTCAGGATAACTCATGATAGCTTTATCTGAAATTAAAAAACCAAATTTTTTATGTTAGTAGATAAGTATAGCTCGTGATTGAACGAAGGATTTTTAAAAAAATTGAAATTTCAATTTTTGGCAGAGTTGTATGCAAAATAGTTCAATTTTTGACACAATTTACAATACGTATAGCCTTGTAAGATTAGTTGTGATCGAAAAAAAACCCTCGTTCGATCACTAGTCAATGCTATTTTGAGGAAGTGTGCGACATTTCAATAAGACCTGTGCATTAGTTTTTGAGAAATCGTGTCCACCGACTTCGATATTAGTGTTTTGAGAAAAATGCGTTTAAAGTTTTAAGGTAGTCCTATCGCTTCACATTAGTCATACCACTGATCATACTTGAGACTTGTACAATTTATATTTTTATCATATCCAAAAAAAAAAATTTAGTAACTCAATTTTCCATTTGTAAACTGTTTGATGAACGTTCACATTTAATTATAAAAATGAATTAATAGTTATTCCAACGATTCGCGCAGTATTTCTAGGTTTGATATTTGGCAATATTGGTTCTATCTCCGTCTCTTTTCACTCAACCAGGCGAGTTTAACCTCCATGCTTTTCAACGTCGATCTGTCAAAAGAATGTCAGGTGCGGGAAATATAAAGCATTGTATTCGGGCCACGACTGGTAAAAAGCGTGGAAAATTTGTGTCGGCGAAATATGTCGGTTGAAAATGAAATATGTGTGGAAATTCGAATGAGTGAGATGAGGTTAGGACTACAGTTAGCTGTTGCCTTGCTGTCACGTCGCTTTATCGTAGCAAGTGGTAATAAATCCAATACCGGAAGTTCAAATTAAACTTGATATTACGTAAAAATTAGGTCAATAAGCGTAATTTTTTTCTGAGAGCACTGGATCACTAGAGATGTCAAGTATGTAAATCTGATTATTTTTAAGAATCTGACGGATTTCCACTGTTATATACACTTTTGTAGCGACCGGAAATTGGGTTTTTGTATGTCGTCTCGGAATTCCTTCACAAAAATACGCAATTTTAATATTTATTTTCTCTGTTATTAGGTCGATGAACGATCCTGAAATTTTACAGAGACGATTATTAATATATTTAGTGAAGCTCAAAAAAAAATTATGAAAATCCTATGGATTGGAGCCTGGCGATAGGACTACCTTAAGTAGAAATAAAACGAAGAGTTTTGTATTTAACTTACGTATAATCGTCGGTTCCAGCTCCATAAAGCAAGGATCCTGCTGCAGCTGCGATGTCCAGTGCATCATTGTGTTCCCGCCTTGAGTTTTTGAAATTTTCAAACCCACGTAACCCCTTAAGTGAAATTTGTAAAGTCATCATGAACGTTTGGATATTTCGATGGATTTGAGGGAACGTGACGTTTCCGGTTTGCCGTAATGTGAATAAAGTTGGAAGTTAGACGTTAGTCTTCCTCGGCATGGGGAAGACTATATTTGAGACAGACCCAGTGCACTGATACTCATAAGAAACATCACTTGAGGGACATACCTTTAGGCGAGGAAAAAATTGCTGATTTTCATGATTTTTGTTCGAAAGGAAGGAATTCTTCGCCACTTTTAAGACTTACAGCCATATTCATAGTTCTTCCTTAAGGCCCTAGGCCACTCTAGAGGCCGAAAAATAGGCTTTTTGCGGATTTTTTTTCTTCAGAAAAACTACAAAATAAATCGAGATTACAAAAAAGGGTGTTTATCATACATATCAGTGACCGTGTACAATAATTTTTTTAAAGCGATTAATTTCAAAATGGCGGCTGTGCAGCGTTTATCTCAAAACTGCATTTTTTCAGTTGGCCGGAAACATAACTCGAACAACTTTCAACCGATTCACTTGAAATGTTGAATATATCTTGAAAAATACATCGTCTATGGAAGTACGTAGGTTTTTTTTTTATATTGCATAGTTCATCTGTTCTTAACAATTATCTGACGATTTTAAGGCAAATTTTTGGAAAGTGCAAAATTTCGTTAGATAATTGTTAATAACAAATGAACTATGCAATATAAAAAAAAATCCTACGTACTTCCATAAACAATGTATTTTTCAAGATATATTCAACATTTCAAGTGAATCGGTTGAAAATTGTCTGAGTTATGTTTCCGGCCAACTTAAAAAATGCAGTTTTGAGATAAACGCTGCACAGTCGCCATTTTGAAATTAATCGCTTCAAAAAAATTATTGTATACAGTCACTGATATGTGTGATAAACACCTTTGTTTGTAATCTCGATTTATTTTATAGTTTTTCTGAAAAAAAAAAAATCCCCAAAAAGCCTATTTTTTCGGCCTCTAGAGTGGCCTAACCCCTTAAGAAATAAGGATTCCTCAAGGGACATCTATGAATACCGGTCTTAGGGTATGCTTTATTTCTACTTTTGGCTATTACATGGTATTTTTTCATTTTTATTCATATTTAAAAATGACGTGGGTATGACGCGTTCTTCTAAACGGGTTGCGGCGGACGTTGTCAGACGGCGTGACACGTAGCGTTGGCGGACTTAATCTGAAAAAAAAAACCAACGAGCATTTTTCTTTCATGAACACTCATACGCAGAATATGAACCAAGAAAAAGTGAGAAATGTTGAAAATCGATGGAACGGCAGGCTTTGAAACAAAAAGATTGAATTTTCCGAAAAAGATGGCTACATTTTGCAATAAAAAGATACGTTTATTTCAACTTTCCAAAACATTTGGGATTTAGACGATAAGGTAAGAAAGATTTATACCAAATTTCACCAGAGTCCGTCGATTAGTTTTTAGCTACACGTCACGCTGGTTTTGAAAATGCAGTTTGGAAGACCGTGCCATACATCCGCCATTTTTAAAGATTAATGAAAAAAAAAACATACCATGAAATAGCCAAAAGTAGTGATAAAACATACCCTAAGTCTAAAAAATTGCAAAGAAATATTTCCTTTGCAAAAAAATCATGAAAATGAGCAAATTTTGTTTACCCCCCCTTAAGTCTCCGCCTCCGATATGGTGATAAAGGATTGAAAAATATTGGAAACATTTTTTTTATCGGCAGGAAAACGCGTTTAAGTGGGAAACCACGTCCCAAAAGAGGCATGTTACCCCTTAATTTAATTTTTTCAGTTCTTGTATAGTGGATTTTTCATAGCTTTACATTAGAAGAATTTCGGTTCTTGTTCCATTCAGATTGGTGGACTGTTTGTGAGTGAACTGCAAAGCCACCCCTCGACACGCCTTTTTAAGGGGTGCTTTCCCCCTTAAAATCGTTTTTCTGCCGATAAAAAAAGATACCGATAGTTGTCAATGCTCAGTCACATACACGAGTTTTAAAAAATCGAGGGCGGACACTTTAGTGATGTTCCTCGTCAGAGTGTATTCTTATATTGACCGAGGGATGTCACTTGAGTGGAAGCAGTGCCACCGCAATGACAAATATCAGCGTAGTCTCGAAAGAAGTGTGAACTTCTAGCAATTTTCAAAAAGTTGTCCCAAATTTGGCCAAACGGGTACCAAATGTCCGTTCGGAAGTTATCTCAAAGTTAACAACCATCGGAAAAGATAACTGTTGGACACACGATAACTTATCGGTAACTTCCAAGCGGACATTTGGTACCTACTTGGACAACTTCCGGACAACTATGTAGAAATTGCTACTTGGGTTCCAAGCAGACGTTTGGTATTCATTTGGACAACTTCCGGACAACTATTTGGAAGTTGCTACCCGGGACATTGGGTGATGGTTCCAACGGGCTCATTTGCAAAGCTATGTACGACCCCATGAATTTGTTCGAAAAATAGTCAGCGGGGGCTTCGAAACAACGCACAGTGATTTACGTGTACTTGATCAATGTCGAGAATTGATTTCAATGAAATTTTCACGCTCTTCGCGAGCTCGAATGTTGAATGTTGAGTCTGGGCGAGTCTCTTGATATCGCGATACTCTCATGCCGTAGGTACGACGATCGAGGATACGGCAGTGACGCCTACGCCCTCGGCAACGCCTTCGGCAGCGATAGGGGGCCAGCGAACGGGCATTCGCAGCCCGGGAGTCGTCAGTGATCCTGCGATTGACGAACACTTCAAGAGGTCCTTGGGCCTCAAGGAATACGCTGCCGTTTTCAACGGATCCTCGACAACCGACAAGGACACTGGCCTCAGTGGTGAGCGCTCCGAATTTTCTCGATTCGCCGCGCCTCCCAAACCTGCCAACACGAAATAATGCCTACAATCGTTGCTTCTCATTTTTTATTTGTCAATTTCAAAGCGTAGGGTTCACGTCTGTTCCCTTGTGGAGGTTGGAGCCGTCAAGTTGAGTCAACTGACGGTTATGATTTTTTTCGTCAATGAACCTCAAAAGAATACATACGAGATATAGATTTATTCTGTAGATGCTGATTTTTCATAATATATATCATTGAAGAACAAGGTGATGTATGTTTAGTTTCATCACGCAAATAAGAAAAACTTTTGTGTTACTGCATACTTGAAAAAACATTTAGAAGAAAAAAAAACCAACAACTTGCCTATCGTATACCATATATGTTCAATATTGAACCATCGAGGTTAGGTTTGATGAAAGATTACGAATCTTGATTGGCCAATGAAGAGCATTTTCACCAACCTCAATACTCGCGAAGTTGCCGTATTTCGGCAATACTTAATATTAATTAATGGCAATAACAAAATTATCGAGTGTCATAAATATAAATAGGCATAATTATAAATAATTCAAAATTTCATTCTGAGTCTTATAAAACTATCGCTGACGCAGTTTTCTTTCGCAATAATCGATTACGAAAAGACTGCGTCAGTGAATATTTTAAATAACTCTGTGAATGAAGTGAAATGAAATTTGATGGTTCGATATTGAATGTATATGGTTAACGATCGTTTACCATACAAACTATGCTACTCTTTTGTCCGCTTAAGGATTGCATTTCCAAAAACGCTGGAATTTCATTAATTGTGTCTAGGAGCAGTAATACAAAGTTTCAAGTAAATCTTCTGACCAGATTTATTTTGTTCTACATACAAACCCCCCTTTTTCTCCCCTTAGGGGATGAATTTCTAAAAACGCTGAAATACGTGTTTCGTTTATTGTGTCAGGTGGCACGAATACCAAATTTCAAGTGAATCCGACCAGATTTTTGAAAATTTCCATACAAACTTTGACACAACTTTTTTCCTCTTAAGGGTTGAATTTCGAAAAAAACGCTTCTTAGTGATACGTCGGAAAAGCAACCTACTGTCCAAATCTCATGTAATTCGGCGGTTTTGGCTCGGCGTTGATGAATCAGTCAGGACATGTTCTTTAATTGGGAGTACAAACAAGTCTCCGCCGTTTGACAAAAGATGGCCCCACCAGGAGGTTACGGTTGAAATTGTCAGATGTAAAACGTCATATCGTAAGATTGGACATCTGGCAAGATCGTAACTCTGAAATATTAGCGATTTTCTATCAGCATCGCGTCATTTTTATTCGTGCGAAAATGTCGAATTTTGAGCCGAATAAACTTCATTTTCGGGAACTTTATAATTCTTCTTTACTTTTTTAATTTAAAGAAATCCGCAGCTGAAGCGCATCGATTGTTTGTAGAAGCATATCGTGAGGCTGCTTTAACCCTTTGTGTAACACATTTTTCCGTTAGTCAAATCGGCTTGCAATTCATTACTCGGGGGTTTTTGGGCTTGCTGATGATGAATCTGAGCTCAGAATTCCAAAATTCAAAATGGAAAAAGTTTCTCGATGCACGGGAAAATGAGCAATCGGGGGTTTTTGGGGTCGCTGATGGCGAATCTTAGCTTCGAATTTCAAAATTCAAAATGGCGGATAAAAATTCGCGAAACGGTGCAAATATGATGAAAATGTATATTCTTGGATTTTTGGGATCGCTGATTATGAATGCCCAATCGAATTTCCAACATTCAAGATAGCGGATCCAATATGGCAAATTGAAATTTGAAAAACGATTGAAAATCGTTAAGTCGCCCCGAGTGGCGACTTTAACGCAAAAACTTCGAAAACCTTCGGTGATAATGAATTTTATCTAGAACCATTGCAATTTGTTAAGGTTTTTTTATGCGCGTAAACAAAATCATCCACGATTTTAAATTATTGCACATCAATTCTTATTCTTGAATATATGACTGATGCTGAAACACCAAAAAAAGTTCGAAAATTCCGTCGAAGTTGCTCAGAAAATGGTTATAAAACAGGTGGCACAAAGGGTTAAGTGAGAGAAGTTGTCGTGAGTGGTTTCAAAAGTTTAAGAACGGTGATTTTGACGTCGAAGACAAAGAACGTAGCGGAAGGCCGAAACGAAGGCGCGGAATTGGAAGCATTATTGGAGGGAGATCCAAACCCAAGAGTTTCCGCAAATGACGCTTATTCGGTTCAAAACTCGACATTTTCGCACGAAAAAAAATTATGTGACGCTGATACAAAATCGCTAATATTGCCAGATGTCCAACCTTACGATATGACGTTTTACATCTGACAGTTTCAACCATAACCTGCTGGTGGAGCCATCTTTCGTCAAACGGCGGAGACTTATTTGTACTCCCAATGTATGTACAGATATATGTACTTTTTAAAGGCGTTACCCCCACTTGTAGCGCAAAAAAGGCCTTTTTCATGACTTTTTTTAAAGAAAACTACAAAACTTTTTTAATCGACCAATATACCATCTTAAAGAACACATCTTGAAGAACTTTCAGTAATTTTTTTATTGAAAAATATTACATTGTTTAGTGGCAAATGGCCGTCAATGAAATAATGTTTTTATATACACGGTTTGCGGTGACCAACATTGCGGCGAAGTGGGTCATCTGGAAAAAAAAATGCCGATGGATTTAGTCAAATATAAGTATAAACTAGTCTTTAATCGAAGGATTTTAAAAAATATTCATTTTGCACAAAATGGCGGACAGTCAAAGTTAATGGTTCGATTTTAACGAAAAAAAACGGCCCTTTTTTGGCTATAAAACGGCCATTTTTTTCGAAAAAAAAAAATCGAACGATTAAAGACTACATTTTTATGTATTAAATAAGCCTGCAAAATTTCAAGAAGATCGGTTCATTAGTGTTCGAGTAATCTTGGTCACCGACTTCAGAAATGCCATTTTGAGATAAACGCGTTTAAAGTTTCAATTTCAGTTTACACGAAGAAAATATTTTTTTTTTTGTAAACTTACATAGAGTCATCTATTCCGGGCCCATACAGAAGTATAGGCCCGGATACTTATACTTCAAAAAAATGCATTAACAAAAATCAATTTTTTCAAGATCGCAAGTGGGGGTAACCCCTTAAATCTTGGTTTGTGGCTAACGCTCCGCCCTCCTTATGTATTAATTCTATCGCATACCGTTGTTTCAGTGGACGATCACTTTGCAAAAGCGCTGGGTGAGACCTGGACGAGGCTCCAGGCAACGGGGCGCAGCAAGGACTCGACATAACCTCCGTCCCCCTCGGAATTTCGTGATAATTTTAAAAGTCGCTCAAAAGATAATTCGACTCGACGACACCGATAATACATTCGAAGTCCACGCTCGACCGTCACGAGACTAGAGCGAGCGAGAGATCGCGTTATTCCGTTTTTTCATTATTTTTTGTTTTCGTTTTTTTTTGTTTGTTTTTTTCCCCCCTCCATTCATACTCGTTAATTATCCCATCAACTCGGGTGGAGAACAAAAAGGCCTCGTACGTTATACGCATACAGACACAAACAGTACCAAATGCCTCGGAGATTGTGTACATAGTTGTAAGTCCCGGAAAGGCTATCTCCTTTCTTCGTTTTTCCTTACTTTTCCCTTTGCGTCGGAGTTATCCGTCGGAGCGTTCGCGCTCGACGCGCCCGGGGACTCGGTTATTTATTATTGCGTTATTACACGATACGACTAATTCCTCGCAAATGAACAAAAAAATCGCAGGCTTCGCGATAGAAAGGCGAAACCCGCTGGAACGTTCGCAGATTTATTTTGTAGATATATGTTATAAATATATGAATAAATATACGTACCTAAATACACATAACCGTAAGGCCATTGGAGAAACGATAACTGAAAGAAACGTGATATTTTGTTATTTCCCGGATCCTGGCGATCTTTTTTTTCTTTGGTTTTCTCAATGGTATGTGCACGGCTGTTGTGCGTATGGAAAAGAGGGAACGGCGGGAAAACTCAGGGACTTGCTTTCCTCCTGAAATAATGGGGAAAAAGTCAGGTAATTTTGAAAATTCTCTGGAATTTTTTTTTCCAGAATTTACTTTTTGCAACGATTGCGAAAAATGAAACGGACTTGAAAAAAAAACTGAATAGTATAAAAATAACTATTTTTGTATATTTTCAATACTTATATCAATCTTTTTCAACAAGTTTTTTATAAAATGCTATTTTTTCTCTTACGACTACCTGAAGGGGAGGCACCTTTAGAAAAAGTTTTTAGAACGTAGAAGTTTTTAAAACGTTTTTAGAAAAACAGGTAAACTTCGGGAATTTTTATCTCAAAAACTAATGTTTCGATTGGATCCTGGTTTTTTTTTTATTGGGAAATATGTATATTGAGGTATGTTTAGGAATTTTTAAAAATAAATTCGTTGACTGGAAGCGATTCAAACGCGATTATCTCGAAACATAGTTTTCAAAGTCGGTGCCAGATGTATCTCGAAAACGGCTTGTCCGATTTTGTCCAAATTTGGATACAATATTCTTCGATAGTTTTTATCGTTCGCCACGTAGGGGTTTTTCATTTGATTGAACCATTGCTTGTTTATGCAATGTGTATGCAATCCAAAATCGTCGGAAATTGCGAACGAAAAACGAATGTTAAATTAAAACGGTCGCAATTTCGTGAAAAATGAAAATTTCAAAAAAATCCTACGTGACGAACGAGAAAAACTATCGAAGAATATTGTATCCAAATTTGGACAAAATCGGACAAGCCGTTTTCGAGATACATCTGGCACCGACTTTGAAAACTATGTTTCGAGATAATCGCGTTTGAATCGCTTCCAGCCAACGAATTCATTTTTAAAAATTCCTAAACATACCTCAATGTACATATTTTCCAATAAAAAAAACCCGGATCCAATCGAAACATTAGTTTTTGAGATAAAAATTCCCGAAGTTTACCTTTTTTCTCGCCGTTTACTCGGGTACTTCCCCTTAACGTATTTTCCACTCTGCATACTCTTTCCCTTGTCACTCTCTACCATTTCTTTGTTTGCCTTAGTTTAATCCTCTCCTCCATCTCTTTCTCCTCCCCCTTCCTCCTTGCACATCTTTCTGCAGACTTCCTCCATTTCCCTAAAATACTCGCATATGCCTTTTTGTATCTTCTCTCCCAACATATTTATCATTTCTTCCTCGTCGCCAAATTATCCATTCCTTGCACCCACTCCTCTGCTTTCTTTCTTGCTTTCTCCGTTACTGACTCCCAGCCTTTTTCACATACAAACAGGTGCTCCAGCGTCTCATTCTCTTTACAAATCCTGCACCTCCAATCCTCCCCCCCCCTTCTTTACTGCCCTTCCTATGTTTCCGCATCTTAATCGCGCCCACATTTCCTTATCCCTTCACTCCCTCTTCCGACCAGTATTTCCATGGTCTTTTTTCGTTTTCCACAATATATTTGTATTTTTCATTATACGTTGGTTGCTTATTTTTTCCCTTTCCTTCCTAAAAATTCCTTTTTTAGAGTTTTCTAATTCTTCTTCTATCCTTTCTTCTTTCCCTTGTCATTGTTATTATCTCTTCTATTCCCATATCCCTTACAATTTTCTCTAAATCTTTTCCCCACTTTGACGGGATTCCGTTTGTTTCTCTTATTTCCTCAAATACGCAGAGTTTTGGCCATCTTGACTCCTCCATCCTAAGCACCCATCTTATATACCTTAAGGCTTTCTTCCTTATAATATATTCCATGGTAGGCACCCCCAGCTCTTTTCTCCAAACGTAGTTTGGAGTTTTGTCCACTCCCAACGCCATCTTACAGTACCCACTCTGTATTCTTTCAAAAACGCTTATTTCTCCCATTCCCCATATCTCCACCCCGTACATTGCTCCTGCTTTCACTATCGAATCTAACAAATGGAGTCCCTCCGTCTATCCCTCCCCGTTCAATACTTATATTATTCTTTATTGTATAAAAAAAAAGTTATGTCAGTGCCAAACATTGAAAATTTAAAAGCTAAAAACTATTTTACTCTAAAGCTCTATACGTTTCCATTCGATTTGTCGATACACAACCACAAAATTATTATTGTAGATAAGTGTTTGTATTTATTTTTTGGCAACATCATAACAAAATGTGTTTTTAATCAAGAACAGGTTGTGTATTTGCGTTTAATATACTTAAAACAAACTTAAGTGTTTATATTATTTTTCGAATTTCAGTTTTTAAACATTTAACAATTTTAATCTTTAACATTTTCATACATTTGATCTTTAAAAAATTATGTTCTTCATTCGAGCCCCATCTCCGTGGAATATTTGCAAAGCCTGGAAAAGTAAGGGAATTTCTGAGTCAATAATGCGTAACAACCATGATTCGGCGCAGAGAAGAAAAGTCAATATTTGTCACAAAATGCAAATCGTCACTGACCGTTCGTTCGTGTGCATTTGCAGATCTGGCAGAGTAAACGAAAGAGCAGTACTGATTTCAAATGGTGCTAGGAAGTTTAATTGTGGACCCCAGCACTCACAGAAGTCAGTGCCTCTACCTTCTGACGCAATTGCCTCGATCTGAGCTTTTTCTCGTATTTTTTTATTTTATTTATTTTTCAAACCGAATAAAAAGTCTTCGCGATTGTTGTAAATTCAACTCGTTTTTTGCACATTGGGTATTTGCCATTTTTATAATCGAGATACTCCGAGCAATCGGGTCTGGATCTTACACTCGGTCAATCAATAATTCCGATCGGGCTTGTGTTTGAACACTTTTTTTATATCATCGTCCGCAGATAGCCACGCAACTTCGCAATGTCACCCCGGGCACCGTTTTTCAACCGCAACTCCGACGAAAAAGATAAAGCGAGAGAAAAGAAAAAAAATAAAAATTCGAGAGATCTTTTGCTAACTAGAAGCTTGCGGTTGACTGTTGAGCCGCAAGGTTGCTCGTAGCACCGCAACGTGCGAGAAAACTAGCGTGGTAATAGACACGAGTCACGACAGCTTGGACGGCTCGGATCTGGACTCGCCTACATTACGAATCGGCAAAATCAACATTCGTTATTTCAGACGAAAGAACTCGACCACAGGTGATGGATATATTTGTCGGTAAAAATCAATTTCTTCCATGCTTTTCGGTCGTGTATTCCGAACAGAAAAAAAGACTCGAGTAAGTGTGAATTTTTTCGGTGAGGCTACAAAGATGCTTCGTTTTTACCCCTTTTCACATAAAGGCAAACGGGTCATACGCATCCTCGAATGGAAAATGCAATTAATTTAAAATTGAATAGATTTTATTCTTGAAAGTTAAATGTATAGCAAAGTTTATATATATATATATATATATATATATATATATATATATATATATATATATATATATATATATATATATATATATATATATATATTATGAGTTCCGTATACAACGACGACATATTTTTAAATTCGCTGACCGATAATACAATTGTTCAAAATAGCAAAAAAATTACCGATTAAAATAATAAAAATTACTGAAACTTCAATGATGAATAACGATCTGAAAATCAATAACTTGAGCACAGATGATAGATATATATTCCCGTAAAAATCTAATCTTTTTATTCGTGTATTTCGAACGGAAAAAATACTCGAGTAAATGTGATTTTTTTTTGTTTTTACCTTTTCAGATAAGGAAAAACGGGACATACGCACTCTCGAATGGAAGGTGCATTTAATAGGTTCGAAATTGTGTACATTGTTGAAGATTGAATCTGTATTGACGTATTATATTTTGTCTCATAATTTTCACGCATAGCAGCGATTTTTTTCAAATTCTTGGACCGATAATAAAGATACTAAAATTTATTTAAAAAATTACTGATTAAAATAAGTAGAATGATCGAAACTTCAATAATAAAGAATGATCTGAAAATCAACGACTTGACCGCGGGTGGGAGATATACTTTCCCGTAAAAAGCAATTTTTTCCATGTTTTTCGAACGTGTATTCCGAACGGAAGACACACTTGAGTCAGTTAGAATTTTTCGATGAGGCTGCAAAGATGCTTCGCTTTTACCCTTTTCGCACAAAGGAAACAGGTCGTGCGCGCTCTCGAATGGAAAATGCAATTCTTTTGTTTTAAATTGTGCATATATTGATTCATCGCTTGATTTAAAATTGTGCATATATTGATTCATTGATTGATTTTAAATTGTGTATATATTAATTCATTGATTGATTTGAAACGTGTTATATATTTTCTCAAATAACTTTTGTATACACCGGCGACATTTAAAAAAAATCGCAGACCGATATTAAAGATCCTAAAAATCACGAAAAAAATTGATTACAAAAAAACATACCGCTTAAAGTACTTAAAATCAAACCGGTGCGATGGTCTAGTGGTTAGCGTGCTCGCCACTAAACCAGCGGACCGGGAGGTTCCGGGTTCGAATCCCAGTTGCGTACATTTCGTCGTGAAATGTTTTTCTTCGGCATTTCGCGGCGAAATAAGACTAGTTCCACGACTGGGGGGCGAACTCGATGACCGGCTGTATTGGTATAGGTTTTCCGCAGTTTCCCTATACCCATGACAGAAATGTCATGATGAATATAATACAGAGGGGGAAGTCGGCTGCGGCCGCAAGAGGGGAGAACAGGGAGAAAGATGGAGAAAAAAAGGAGTAAACAGTAGAGGAAAAAACGGTCATAATGATGGGAAAGAATAGGTAACAAACGCGACAAGCGTGTACCTAAGGAAAAAACCAATAAAAAAAAAGTACTTAAAATCATGAGGAAACATGGGCGAGGATAAGGTGTGGAAATATAGGGAGGGGGAAAAAAGGTGGAAGTAGAATCGACTTGTAAGATATGTAAACGAGGAAGAAAAACAATGGAGCACCTGATTACGTGTGAAAAAGGAAGAGGGGTGATATCTTAAGAAGCAAAAACATATATAGAGAAGTGGCTAAAGAGGAGAAGGGATGAGAGGGGAGTAGAAGATAAATTAATAGGGATGCTGAGAGGGCAGATAGATGTAAATATGTGTAAATTTTTTAGGGAAATAGAAAAAAATAAAGGAAAGAGAGAAAAGAGAAACGGAGGTAATGGGGAGCGAAAATGCAGAGTGTGACTAAAACTAAAAATAACAAAGCAGGAAAGATATAAGTTCGATTGTAAGAGAGCGATATTTAACGGTGTAACAGCTTTGTAAAAAGCCGAAAAAGCGATGCAAATAATAATATAATATTTTTATATTATTACAAAAAAAAAATTATATTATTATAATAATTGATATAATATTTTTGGTGGTAGTTTGATATTTACTTTGAAGAGTGTCAATCACACAATATTGATGCAAAGTTTCAGTCGATTTGATCGTATTGTTTTTAAGTTATTAATTATTTCGTGCAAACGGTTGTTAAAAATACTCAAATATGGAGAAGAGTGCCCTTAAGGCAGTGCTGGCTTCGAAATCCTTGACCACCCACCATATTCTCCGGGCTTAGGCTCCAGTGATTTTCCCTTATTCCCAAAGTTAAAGGAGCATATCCGGGTGAAGAAATTTGACGATGATGACGCGGTTATGGCTGCCATAGAAGAGTTTTTTCCAAGTCAAGAAAATGTTTTTTTTTTTTAGGAAGGAATAAGAAAGTTGGAAAAGCGGTATTCTAAATGTAAAGAAGTAGAAATTATGTAGAAGACTAAAATATTTTTGTTTGAATTTTCTTATATTTTTATAGTGATTCAAAGAACTTTTTTTATTCACCCTCGTAAAATGTCCTACCACTACCGTGAAACGGGGTTAAATTGCCATTAGGGGTAGCTTTGACAGTTTTCGGGGCTACTACAACAGAGCGCCAAAATACGGTTTAATTAAATGTGTCACAGACTAATTCTTTTTGCACCTTTTTTCTCTTGTTGCTCAAATTTGTTGTTCAAGTTTATTATAATGTTGCTAAAGTTGATTGTAATGTTGCTCAAGTTGATTCTGATCTCAATGATAATTATAAGACTGATCAAGTCCCTATAATTCTACCCTGGTACTTGATATTTTTATGCAAAATGTTTCCTCAATAATGATGACAATTTAATTGTAAAAAATCGTCGTTTGTAATTTTATTCCATGTATAATGCGTAAGATATTAAATTTTTTTTTATCAAAATAAAGTACCCCTCAATCTTCAATCTTAAGTTGAATTTCAATGCCTTGTCAAAGAAACCCCACACTCGAGGTTTCTTTTGACACTTTAAAAGAAATACATATAAAATTGTGGGGGTTTGTGGGGCTCGACTTTCTTATACATTTGACAGTCAAAGGATACATTGTTCTATTGCAGCAAAAAAAGTTGGAATTTGGGATGTTAAAAAAAATTATTTCTTTAAAATCCTGAATTTCTAAATTCTAGATTTTTAAATCCTAAATTCCATTTTACATAATAGATATTTTTATGTAAAATGTTTCCTCAGTATTGATGACAATTTGATTGTAAAAAATCGCTGTTTGTAATTTTATTCCATGTATAATGGATAAAATAATAAACCTTTTTTTTATCAAAATCATGTGAAAGTAACCCTTATTCTTTGACATAAGTTGCATTTCAATGGGTTGTCAAAGAAACTCCACAATCGAGATTACTTTAACACTTAGAAATATATATATATATATATATATATATATATATAAAATTGTAGGGGGTTGGTGGGGCTTGACTTGTTCTATTGGAGCAAAAAAAGTTGGAATTCAGGATTTTAAAAAAACGTAACCCACAAAAAACTTACAAAACCTGTTGAAAGTAGCCCCATTTTACGGTACTCCTTAAAATCAATGAAACTTCAACAATGAAAAATACCGCGCAATCTTCACTGCAAAAAAAAAGCACGAGAAACATCTCGCCCGAATGTGCGCAAATTGATAAAAATATGAGCGACTACTGGAATCCCAAAGATTCAAGCCGCGACATGTGACGTTTTTCCCAATTGAGGAGCTGGCGAAAGGAATCGGACTTGTCCATGAGTTACTTTTTTACAGGAGAGGGCAAAAACCAAAATAACAAAATAGAGATGACTGAGAATTGTTAAGCTTTAATATTTTAAGGCTCTATCAAAATGTAAACCTGGACCTGGCTTCAGTTTAATGAAAACACTAACTACCATCTGTTTATTTTTATTTTTATTGTGGACAAGTCCGGTTTCGAATGAGAATGGTGGACAACTCCGCTTTTGAGAGAAAATCTTATGGACATATCCGATTATAAATAAAACAGATTCTTCGAACTGAATATAAATTTGTTTTTTATTATCAATTTAACAATCCTACACAAACCCTTCCATGTCAGGCTCTCAACACCTGCATTCAATGTCATCATCGTCATCACTGTGGTCATCTGTTACTGATTTTTCATCCAGCCAGCCATGGACAAGTCCGTTTGTGCTTGAAACGGCAGTTTTAAACAAATTTCAAGGTGTTTAGCGCCGGATTTGGTGCAAAATATTTTGGGACCCAATAAAGATGTGTTTAAAGAACAGGAAAAAAATTGACGTAATGTGGACAAGTCCAGTTTTGTTCGCCAGCTCCTCAATTACTGACAAGCCATTTCCGGCGTGGAAAAAAATCTTTAAAAACATGTTTTCGTTGCCGCACTCGTATCCGAACTAAAAAAATAGATCCTGCACACTTGGCTCACCATCGTCGAGGGGTATCCAAACCGAAGAATCTTCCCGTTGGGCACACGATCAAAGCCACTGTCTTCGTGTGCCAAAAAATCTGTAAAATTCTCCCCGAATATCCTCGTCCGCGACTAATTCTAATTTCGCGAAGAAAAAGAAAACCAAAAAAAAGGACACCCGCCCGAAATTTCGTCGCGAGGGTCGCGGAGGAAAAAGAGATAAACTGGTGGGTTCGAGTCGACGAGTGAGGGACACAGGCGTTTTTTCGCGAATAAAAACGTAGGTGGGCGGCCCCCCCTGTAGACGATGCGAGGAGAGACTGTCCCCAGGAGCGTTCGGATGGCTTCCTATATGCTGGCAGCCTGTTCACTTGCCGTAAAGCAAAATGGTAACTCAATATTATAGACTCGAATATAAGTACAGAGTAATCCCACACCACACAGTCCAAAGTAAGTCTACACCCTACCCTCCCTCTGCATCTCCCGCGCTCGGCCTTTTTTTCTTCCTCTTCTTCTTCTTACCTTCTTTTGTCATTATTATTTTCGCTTTTTTTTTCCCGCACGCAAACTCCCGCCTCGTTTCGTCTCCACGAGCGGGACTCATCGAACTCCCTGGAGTGTGGATAATGCAGGGATACCAGATATCCTAGGTGCAAATTGCGACGAATTTTTCTTCCTTCCTTTTCACGTATCTCTTCTTCCCTCGCTTTCTCTCTGTACCCCGGTCCTCCATCTTTTTTTCCCGCACTTTGCTCATCTGAAATTCAAGAATCAACATCTTTGCATCACAGAATGGAGCTTGGACGATCGGAGCTTTTTATATTACCGGTGTTTCGATATTTTCCGATATTCATGGGAAACCTTGATTAAGGGACTATACCAGTGTGAACGCTGAAAATTTGGGTGATTTTTGTGTTTTTTTTTTTGGAAGAAAAGTACTCAATTAAATGTTTCGGAAAATTAGGAATATATTTGGCTATATTTGACCTATATTACATAATTTTTTCATAGATAAATATTGAGATCTAAGCGACTTAGGCGATGCCTTCGGAGGCGCAAAAAAAAATTCCTCCACTGCGGACATGATTCCGGCCGATTGAGTAGCTGAAACCGAAAAAGGAAAAAATCTCGTTAAACTGGAAGGTATTTCCCGTACAATGACGTAGGATTTTCGAAAAATATCAAAATGTAACAAAATGGCGTAGTTATGAAAAAAACGTTTGTTTTCTTGCCTATAAAATGGTCGTTTTTTTCAATGCCAATTCGTCAATTTTCATCCAATCAAAAATATACTACGTCATTGTAGAGTAAACATATTCAAGAGTACTCAGTTCAAATTTCAAGTCAATCGGATAATTTCTTTTTGAGTTACAATGTCAGCAAATTTCGAAAATCTCATTTCGAGAAAAACGCGTTTAAAGATTTAACGCAGTCCTCTAGTTTCTCGGCTGTTTTTTTACGGCTTTTTCAATAATTTTTTACGGGCAAAGCATCGAAATAATCAATCTCACTGTTTTTACATATTCTTTATTAACATTTAAATAAGCTTTACAAATTTTTTGAAGTCAAAATATATAATAGAGTAAAAGTTATAGTGGCCGACAGGAAGACATCAAGTAAAAGAGGTGCTTGACGGTGACCAAGATTGCGGCTGTTCTGCTTATCTGAAATAAAAAAACCAAACGGCATTTTAATCTTCATATTTAAGACTAGCGATTGAACTAGAGTGAATTCTAAATTACAAAAATTGACTTTTTTATACACTTTTGAAAATTACATTCTATTTTTTACTCATTTTTTCTTAAGTTTTTCGCTCGTACAAAAAAAACTATCGAAGCAATCATGATAATCCTAGTTCAATCGCTGGCTTATAACATATTAAAGATGCTGTATAAATTTGAACAAGATCGGTGCAGTAGTTTCTGAAATATCGTGGTCACCGTTTTGAAAAATGGTGTTTCGATAAAAACGCGTTTGAAAGTATACCTGCTCCGTATACCTGCTCCGTTCCAGGGCCGTAACTTGTGAACCACTTCGAATATAGAAAAATCCTTTGGCACACATTTTCTACACATGTTGCAGATGTGATTAATGAAAAAAAAATCGATTTTTTCGACCCGGAAAACTGGAGGACCGCCTTAACTATCGATTTTTGGAAGATAAAATGATATTGATATAAATGATATAGATGACAATGATATTCTTGAAAGTATAAACTGTCGAAAAAGGTAACAAAAAAAATCGATTTCTTAAAAGTGTTACACTGGTGTAGCCCCTTAAGGCGGAATATACATTTAGACAGGAAGAAAATAAGTAACATTGAGGGATTTTTTAAACTAAGAAATAATCATTCTACAATTCTCAAACTTTAGGTATACTTTAATAGGGTATGTAAGTATTCGAAACAATTTTTTTTAATCAATTCATCATCAAAATGGCGGAGCTGTGGCAGAAGGTTACAGCAAGGTCGCCGCGGGAGTTGCGAATCGGCGTGCAGTCTAGCTTCCCGTAGACTTTGATTTGCAAAAAAGTTCAAACATTTTTTCAGTTAGAACATGTATAGTCTCTACGTGACGGTAATTCAAATGAAGAAAATGCAAATTTGAGAAAATAGCACGCATTTACAAAAAAAATCAACATTTCGGTAAAGTGTGGATTAAAAAAGTAGTTTTTATTCAATTTTTCGAAAACAATTTTCGTCAAGTAGAAGGTACCAATATTATCAATATTTCTACCAAGTTTCAACTCTACCGGCTCAATAGTTTTTGAGTAATAGTGCACGCCAATTTCGATAATGCAGTTTTGAGAAAAACGCGTTTGAAGTTCACGCCCGCTCCGAATCCGAGCGGTGAGGCACAGCGTTGACGGGCTGTTACGTTCGAAGTTTTTCGAATTTCGCTTCGGAACTTTGGGAAAATATTTTACATATATACTTCTCTCGTTTAAAGAAGAAAAAAAAAAGAAATCGTTTTTTTTATCGTTGTAAATGTATATCCCGCCTTAAAAACGCTAGAAGCTTGAAAGTGAAGATGGAAATTGTAGAAATAATAGTGTATACCTAAGTGAAACTGCAGCATTTATCAAAAATCACAGTCTTCTATTGAGATCATCATTTATTATAAATACATTCCCAAACGTACTCCGCTATGTTCTTGAATATATTTAACCCAACATAAAGTAAATCAACAAAACAGGAACTTTTATGCAAATCAAATAAGTACGAAACAAGCTAAATTAAAATTAGGAAGTTTTATGCAAGTCAGCGTAGTAGTAGCTAGCAGAATGCAAACAAATGGCATAGCTTGTGACAGGCAGGCAACAGCATGATCACTTTAATTAACGAAATGGAGATTATTGAAACAATGACCGGAAAAAACAGAGGACATCTAAAGTTTCGTCTTTGAGAGACGACCTTACCTTGTTGCAGGTGTAAGCCGCGGAAGAAAAGGCTCGTTCTGATTCCACACTCGCAGATAAATAAGTTGACACTTCGGAAATATTTAATGTAGGTATATTTTAAAGCTGTTGAAGTATACTCATAGGGTAAAATGTTTAAAAAATCGATATTTTTGTTTGCATTGTCCGATAGTATAGAGGGCCGTCCATAAATTACGTAATTTTAAAATGTGGGGGGGGGGGCTCTGGTCGTTTGATGACGGTAATGATAATTGGATTATAGGGATAGGAAGGATAAGATGATTTCGGGGGGGGGGGGGGGGGGTAAAAATCTGCAAAAATCGATGACGTAATATATTGACGGCCCCTAGACGGTTGTGAACATGCTGTCCATATACTTACATAAACGTAGGTAGACAATTTATATGAAAATTCCGCACTCGAAATTTTAACCGCGTTTTTCTCGAGATGTCGTTTTTCAAAACGGTGTACACTCTCAAACGAAGAGTTTTCAAGCCGTCTGTCTCAAATTTTGACACAACATTCTTCACGTCATTTTTTACCTTGCTATGAAGGCTGTTTTTATATCTTTTTTTTTAATGAAGACTTCCGAAAAAATTGGATAGATTCGATACTTTTTTTCAAACCGCCAGTCAATTGTGATTAAAAAAAACCTCCATAGCAAGATAGCGGCTTTCATACTGATTAATAATCGTTTTACAAAGTTTGTTTCAAATAATATTTACGGCCACAACCGTGTACACGTGAGGACTCCTTTTTTTCGAAGACATTTTCAAACGTTAAAAAAAATGCAAAGTGTAAAATGTAAAAAAGGTTAAAAATGTAAAAAATGTCAAATGTAAAATGTTAAAAAATTGTAAAATGTGAAAAAATAAACGTTCAAAAATTTATTTTTTGTTCTTCATGAGTGCTTTGATTTGACATTCAAAAATCAAACCGATTGGCGTATTTTTACCAGCGACAAAAAAATCGCGAAAATCAGCCATTTTTCAACCAGTTACACTGTGACGATTTCTTAAACGAATTAAAAAAAACAAATAAAAGTAATTTAAATGGCAATAATAACAGCAGAATTTAGGAAAGATATCCATTTGGGCCGATCGATCGCCACTTCGAGTAAACTTTGGAAAAATCTTATTCGAATGGCCGATCGATGGTGGCTCCAGGTTGAAAATGGATCGTGGCATTTCGAGCCTGTCATAGCTGTGCTGTAGATGTTCGTTTGTTTCCAAGTCTCAGGCGTATCCTATTTCGGTACGAGACTGACCGCAGCCAGAGGCTTCGTCTTCTCGTTTTATCGTCCACGAGGACAACCTCGATGGGAGCACCCGAGCAGCGTTACGCTACTCGCTCTGCTACACCGTTCTACCTCGGAAAGACAACTACGCACGTGTAAGTTAATATTTTCAGGTGGAAAAAAAATATAAAATAAAATCATAGAGCGAAATAGAAACGCCTGGAGGAAGGCGGCGCGGGATGTTGCAATCTCCGTTTCGTATAGGTGTACACGATTTTTCGTACTCGTCGAACTCTCGATTGATGTGCGAGACGCGCTGCCGCTTGGCCTTGCGTCGAAATCTCTCGTTCGGAATTCACCCCCTTTTTTCCTTCGTCACTCGCGATCTACCACCCTCGACCGTTTCACGGGAAAACTTTACGGAGTACTGCGAACTATTGATGGCGAGAGGACACTTTTTTCGGAATCTCGAATTTGGGACGGATTTTGAAAGAGGAAATGGTACTTTTTGGATTTTTTGCCTAAACATTTGCCAGGAGTCCGCGCTTGTTTCTTTTTGCGAGAATTTATCATTTTTATCTAGCAGTTTGAACATTTGGTGGTTTTCAGAAAGCTTTTCGTTGTCTGGAAAGTATGAAGATTGTATTTTTGAAAACTGACAAGAAACCTCACTTGAGTTCGATTTTGTTGAAACTCATATTTGTGATGAAGCATTGAAAACTAATAGACACGTATTTTTTTTATCTGCGGAAAAACGATTTTAAGGGGGGAAACAATTCCTCAAAGAAAGGCGTGTCACCCCTTAATGTTTTTTTCTTCAATCTTCCTATTGTGGATTTTTCATGGCTTTGCACGAGAAGAAATTCGGTTTTTGTTCCATTCAGATCGGTGGACTGCTTGTGGGTGAAACTGCAAAACCACCCCTCGACATGCCTTTCTTCGAGGGGTGGTATCCTCCCTTAAAACGATTTTTTCGCAGATAAAAAAGAAGACGTGTCTAATAGTTTTCAATGCTTTATCACATATATGAGTTTCAACAAAATCGACAGCGGACCCTTAAGTAATGTTCCTTACAGGAGTGAAGAGCTTGTTGGGTAGAAATTAGTAACGTTTCGAAAACGGGAATTCAACAGCCGAAAATGGGGAACGCTAGGTTGAAGGTTGGCCCGTTGCACTCATATTGGAAGAAAATCGTTTAGTCATAAAGAGCCATACATCGAAATATTAGAGGGAAGGGATATCTTTAGGCGAGAGAAAACTGCTGATTTGCATGATTTTTTCGAAAAGAAAATATTTCTTCACCATTTTTTAGACTTAGGGTTTGTTTTATTACTAGTTTTGGTTGTTACATAGTATTTGTTGTTTATTAATCTTTAAAAATGGCGGGGGTATGGCACAGTCTTGAACACTGCATATCCAAAATCATTTAGTCATAAAGAGCCACGCATCGAAATATTAAGGGGGAAAGGAAAACTATTTCTGAAGCGAGGAAAAAAATTGCTGATTTGCATGATTTTTTTTAAAGGAAAGATTTCTGCACCCTTCTTGAGACTTAGGGACTTAGACACTTCGAGACTTGAATTTTATTACTAATTTGAGCTGTTACATGGTATTATTTGTTTTCAAACTGCATTTTCAAAACTGGTGTGACGTATAGCCCAACAACTAATCGACCGATTCTGATGAAATTTGATATAAATCTTCGTAACCTTATCGTCTAAAACATGAACCTAAATGTTTTCGAAAATAAAAATAAAAAGGTAATTTTTCATTGCAAAATGTAGCCATTTTTTCGAACAATTCAATCTTTTTGTTTCAAAGTGTACCATTGAATCGATTTTCAACATTTTTCACTTTTTCTCGCTTCATATTTTGCGTATAAGTATTAACGAAAGAAAAATCATCGTTGCTTTTTTTCAGATTAATCCCGCCGACGCTACGTGTCACGCCATCTGACAACATCGGCTGCAACCCGTTTAGAATACCGTGCCAAACCTTCGCCATTTTTAAAGATTAATACAAAAATAAAATACCATACAACAGCCAAAAGTAGTAATAAAAGACCCTAAGTCTCAAAACATCTTGGTGAAATCTTTTCCTTAAAAAAATCATGAAAATCACCCCCCTCAATATCTCCATAATGCGAAATGATTTCAAGGTTTGTATCGTTGGAATGCAACAAAAGTTCTTTTTTATAGAGAATCTATTGGGATGTTGAACAAGTTCTCGCTGTTTTTTCGTGAAAATTGATGCTTTATATAAAAAAAATTATTCCTGATGCTTTCGAACGTTTCGAAACTGCTGTGTGATCAACTCCTAATGATTCTGCTCAGCCAGCGTCAAACACGAGTCTTCATGAAGTAATGCCTCCAATTCAACACATCAAAATCATTATTTTTGAAGCGACTAAACCAATCTCTGCATATTGCCTCGACTATTGAAGCCGAATTTGTGGCGTCGCTAGTATCGAGGGATGTTGTTTTGATCACGGGTTAGGTCATAACGTGAATGCATGAGTATCGTTGTCTCTGTCGCACACAAAGCCCCTCGATTGCAGCGCCTCTAGCGTCGAGCTTCGGCAAAGGAACCACGTGATCTAACAGAGTTTCCAGACCTGTATGTAAGACCGTGGCCGTAAGTGTCAACAAGAATTCACTGTGCTTCAGCTGCAGATTTTTGTTGAATATAGTAAGCAGTAAAATTCCCCGTAAATGCTCTTCTTTTTGGCACGAAATTTGACATGGTTAACACTATAAAAAATAGTTGTTTACACTTCGGCGAAATGACATACACTGAATTCCAAGCTTGCTTATAGTACTTCTTTATAGATGCGTTACCATCTTAAACTACACGGACGCCATTCTGGTAACGCCATCTGTTGGAAAACAGCGAGAACTTATTCAAGTCCTAGTAGGAAAAAAGGTAATATGGCATACGGAGACAATAGCTGCCGGATGTGTAGGGAAGAGGAGGAGAGCTTGGAACACACTTGTGGCTGCGAAGCGATGAAGGCAGAAATCAGAGTGGAAGTAGTGGAAAAACTGGAAGAAGTGCTGGAGTACAAAGGGGGGAAGAACTAAGACAAAAATTAGAGGAACCGGTGAGGAATAACCCCCCCCCCCCCCCAAGAGCTTTGTGCGTATGTAAAAGAATTCGACGTATTGATAAAACAGGTACAGCGAAGAAAAGGAAATACCGGTATATAAAAGCTTGCGAAAAAGGAAATACATGTATATAATTTGTAAGAACAAATGTAAAGGAGAGGAGGGGCTTTGTGCAAACACCCTCGAAGGGTATACCACGGAAATAAAGACTACTACTACTATTATTAAGGAGGTTGGAGCAGTCTAGTTGAGTCAAATGACGGTTTATGAATTATTTTTTCTATGAACCTCAAAAAAATGCATACAAGCTGTAGATTTATTCTGTAGATGCTAATTATTGATAAAATATGCAATTAAATACCAAAATTATGCATTTTTATATTTTTATTACGAAAATAAGAAACACTTTTGTGTTAGTACCAACTTGAAAAAGTATAACATTATGGATGATTATTATGAAAAAAACTGCGTCAGTGAATGTTTTATACAATTCAGAATGAAATTTCGAGTCATTCATAATTATGCCTATTTATATTTATGTCACGAGATTATTCATAATTACCATTAATTCATACAAAGTGTTGCCGAAATACGGCGACTTCGCGGACATTGAGGCTGACAGCGATGCTCTTCATTCGCCAGCCAAGATTTGTAATCTTTTATCAAACCTTAATGGTTTAATATTGAATATATATAGTTGACGATAGGCAAGATAGTTTCCTTTCTAAATCTTTACATGATTAAATTATTTCTGTCAAAGAATTGAATGGTATTAAACGATTTTTACATTTAATCTTATTTAGTTAAAAATTAAATCGTATTAAATGATTTCTGATAAAAACTTATTGAGGGATTTTTGTAGGCAAATCTGCTGAGAATCAAAGGTATTCAAAAAGATTCATTTTCATTGCATTTCAACGATGGATATTCGTTGGAAGGCAACGAAAGTTCTGTTTTCCATTTTTATTTCCACATCTTTATTGATATACAAAATCTTCTTGCGCAGATTTAGGTTTTGGATCTCTGAGCAACTCAAAATGTCCGATTTTCGTAGCTTAAATCCACCAAAAGAAATTTGAGAGATCGAAAAAAAATGGTCATTGCATTCCAAAGATGCAAACTTCCAAGTCATCAGTTCAGGCCTTTTTATATTATTTGGATGTTGAATAAGTTCTCGCTGTTTTTTTCATAAAAATTAATGCTCTATTTGAAAAAATCATTCCTAATGCTTTCAAGCGTTTCAAAACTGTTGTGTGATCAACTCTTGATGATTTTGATGACGTTGAAGTTTGCATCGTTGGAGTGCAACGAAAATGGAATCTTCTTAATTACTCACATTTTTTGTCGATGTAGGATGTGAAAATCGCTCAAACGTTTCAACGTATTTGGAAATTAACATCGCTAATTTGCAAAAAAAGCCTTCGGTAAATGATAGAAATAAAATAATGAAAAATCAGAAGAAAATCGTTGCATTCCAACGATGCAAACTTCAATATCATTGATTTTGCGAGTTCAACTAGCGTCTGACACGAGTCTTCTTGAAGTAATGCCTCCAATTCACACATCAAAATCATTATTTTTGAACCAATTTTCTAAAACCAATCTCGGCATGTTGCTTCCGACCACGGTCTTATATACAGGTCTTGAAACGACGGTGGTGGGGGAAAGTTCGCTTAGCGTCTAATTTTTGCTTCGATTTTCGACCGCATGGTGCGTATAGGAAAGGGGGTCTCCAGCGCGAAATAAGCAGCAATATCGTGTGCGAATGAGATGGCAATATCGTGTGCGAAAGAGACAGCGATCTCTTTCTGTCTTGCACACAGCGCATGTGCTTTAAACCGAAATTTCTCGGTTTACATTTTCTTGATTCTTTTTTGTAAGAAATATCCAGTACACGAAAAGTAAATTACAAAAGCATGTATTTGCATGCAAAAATGAACAAATAAATACGTACATGCTCAAAAATACAACCAAATTTTTATTTACCGTGTGCAGAAATCAAGTAATTATGATAAAAGTAATTCATATTTTATTGCTCTTATTACGGTAATATAGTTGCGCTAAATGGTTCCGCTTGCACTCGGAAACGGAAAGTTGTGGATCGAATCACAAGATACTTTTTTTTCTTTCGCGTTATCAATATAGCATTTTAAATATAAACTTTGGTATGACCAATTTATAATCAAATATTTCTTCCAATCTTTTATTTGATTATTTTAATTAATTTTTGTACGTGACTTTATATAATTGACTTATAAATTAGAATGTTATTTATGTTATTGATTTGATTCTTATTGATTGAGTTTAATTGAAGACTTTATAATAATGATAACAACGGCACGGCGTTGAGTACAGCTGTAGAAGCTAGTACGTTATGTTATGATCGGTTTAGGTTAGTTTCATAATTTCCCCTCGATCACGACACACGGTGGCGGCGATAAGAAAGAAAAGCTTGGACAATAGACGGCCCACTCGCCGCCTATCAAATACGACCGTCGTTTCAAGACCTGTATATTAGACTGTGTTTCCGACAGAGCATGGTCGCCGTAAATGGTGCACATTTTTGTTAAGGGGTCAGGCCACAGTAACGGGTATAAAATCATGTGCGAATTTAACAATATTTTTCGTATGAAAAAGTGATTCACTCATAAAATTAAATACACATCTATTTATTCTGAATATCAAGCTGTTAGAAGATATTTTTTTTGATGTACAAAATGGCCGACTACTCGAAACTTCTCGAAACAGCTTTTTTCCAATTGGCGTGACAAATAACTTCAACAATTTTCACTCGAATTACTTCAAATTTAAAAGTTATGTTCCTAATTGCATTTCGCAGAGAAGTACGTACGGAATTTCTGATTAATCGAAAACTTTTCATTTTATGAGCAGTTTATGAGCAGTTATAACGAAATTTTTCACTGAAAATCCATTTCTTAAGTTCAAATACCTACAACTTTGGAACAAAACAATATTTTTCAAATTCCGTACGTACTTCTCTAGGTACTCTAACGTAGATTGAAACGTAGATTGAAAAATCACAAAAGAAAATATTAGTAGACGGCCATTTTGTACATCGAAAACAAATAAATATATATTTTTTCTAACAGCTTGATATTCATACTAAATAGATGTGTAATTAATTTTATGAGTGAATCACTTTTTCATACGAAAAAAATTGTTAAATTCGCACATGATTTTATACCCGTTACTGTGGTCTAGCCCCTTAAATAAAGTAGTGCAGTAAAATTCCCCGCAAATACTCTTTTTTGGCACGAAATTCGACACGTTTAACACTATAGAAAAAAAGTTGTTTATACTTCGGCTTAACGACGTACACTGAATTTCAAGCTTGCTTACAGTACTTCTTTATAGATGCGTTACCATCTTCAACTACGCGTACGCAGTTTCGGTAACGCTATCTGTTGGAAAACAGCGAGAACTTATTCAACGTCCTAATATATCGACTCAGGTATGTCACCTGAGTCAAATCAGCGCACAATGACAAATGTCACCGTAGCCTTGACAGAAGTGTCAAACTGACGTGCCACGTAATACAAAACTCAAAACTCTGAAAATGAAGTTCCGGTACTGGGACATTTTGTTGTAAAAATAGTCCCAAGTCCTCGGGAGTGCAAAATAAAAGATGCCCGATTGTCCATAGATTTGAATGAATAGTAAAAATAAATAAAATAACAGCTCTACTGATAATTGTTCCCCAAATTTTCTACCGGACTGTATATGGCTCGTATATGACTCGTATATGGCGAGCGCACAGACGCGAGTGGTACATCGAAGGCTCTCATTTGTAATACCAACAAGGACGCCTACGGAACGTCCCCCTTTTTTCGAACCCCTCTTTTCAGAAGCACAGAGTCAGAGTGACAGAGAAACACACACATGTATATGTACAGAAAGGGGGGCCAGGGGAGCCATCTGCCACCGTGAACGGAAGCGCCCCTGCGATTTCATCGATTAGAATTTTTCCCTATTAACGAAAGTCAACGTGCACACATAATTTCGTCCTATGCCATCTATATGCTGTTAAAAAAATCATTTCTTTCGTGCCTACAACAGTAATGCTTCCTACGACATCACGCTTTTTCTCGTCAATTATTATTTTTTCACTACGACACTATACGAGGGCCGTCTGCGATATTTCAGAATCATCGACTCGGATGCAATTTTCGTTTCGGACTGTATACTTACACGAGTCGTCGGTTTTAAATACGATTGCAGCAGGACCGTAAGTGTTCGAATCTCTTTCGCAAGATAGATCTTTGCTGATTGGATCGTCGCATAGAGCCTCTATGTATTTCATATGGAACCAATTCGTCATTTCCGGTTTATTCGTGAGGTATAAAAAGAAACTTTTAAATCCAGTGTACACTGTTCGTCTTTGATTTACTTCCGGTTGAATTTTTGTGCATTTTACATAATCCCCGTATCGTTATTTACCCCCGCCCGATACTTCCACAATTTTACACCCTCGCAGCTTCATCTTCATTTCCGGTTGTTTCCTTTCCACCGTTTACTCGCCATTTCGCGCTTACAGTTTCAAAACCGCGTAATCGCGAACTTGTATTCCCGAGGGAGAGTTACTTCCGTCTCCGGCGCGTCTTTCCGGTCGGCGAGTGACCGGAAGTTGGCGCTTCTCGGCTCGGAGGTCCGCGAGGCGGCGCGCGTCGCACAGCGCTGCGGCGCTGGCGGACGCCGGTAGGAACACACACGCTCGTATCACAGTCCAGAAGAGGAAAAGATCGGTGGCACGCTGCTCGATAGCCAACGAAAAGGTGACGATAAAATGGTAGGTAGCTCGTACGCATTTCTTCCAAACACGCGTTTTTCATCATTCGACATTTCGTTTTGTGCATGCCGCGCGTCAAACGTTACGGTAGTCGTTGAACGAGTTGTTTACTTTGAGTTTTACGGCCCGTTTACGGATGACGGGCGTTTCACGACTGTTAGGGACTCGGGACACGACTGATCGAGTGACCGAGGGGGTAGCATCGCAAGTTTATACCCCTCCTGTTTTCTCTGCTGCTGCTGCGGCTCCTGCCGGCATG
Source organism: Ophion slaviceki (assembly GCA_944452715.1). Classification (NCBI taxonomy): domain Eukaryota; kingdom Metazoa; phylum Arthropoda; class Insecta; order Hymenoptera; family Ichneumonidae; genus Ophion; species Ophion slaviceki. Next base: position 7,796,510 of record OX101785.1, read on the forward strand.
TATAGAATTACGCGCGTGTTCTGAACGTCCCTCTCTCTCTTTCTCTCTCTCGCTCTCGGACGGTCCGTACCGTTCGTACGCACGCTTCTCCCGTTCCCCTTTTCGTCGAGTGCGTGCGAGCGAGAAGCATCAACGCGGTACGCAACACAGAGGCAACACGCGCGCGCGCGCACACAGTTTGAGATGGCGAAGGGGTCCCTGAACAAGGGGAGAAGTCGAGCATATTCCCGCGCTCCCCTTCGATTTTCTCTCTCTCCCCTCTCGAGCCTGCAATCTCGTCTCTCTCTCTCTCTCTGTATTTTGTATACATGCTTGCGTGAATCATGCATATCGATTTTTCTCTTTCGTTAGTGCTGGCCGTTTGGTTCTCCACGGGACTCTCTAGCCTGCCGCGTTTTCGCTCGCCTTCACCCTCGCCGGGGCAAAAAATATTATCATCCGGCTCTCTATACCCCCCTTTTTTTCTCCTGCAGATACTCGCCAACTTGTCATCCTAGACGGGGAGCACCGGAGAGCTCGGGGCCAAGAGAGAACGAAGTTTCGCGAGTCATCGAGCAACGCGGGGGCGCTGCTGTGAAACTCTTCAATCGAAACGACGAGACACCAACCACTTCTGCCAGAACTGACTGGAACATTTGTCAAATTTTACTATCTACCTGTTCCGTCGCATGAAACATGTTTGAAGTTTTTAATTGTTGGACGATAATTTATTCAAGGACGCCTATAGCCAAATAATACCGCTCTTTTGGACACGAGGACCTCTTTAGCCTAAGGACCAATAAAAAGGGAATTTCCCGAATTACAAGCGGATCCGCGGGCAGCGCTGTACGTGTCACTCCGCTCGAATCGAACAATCGCTACATTTGGCGCGTAGATGCGACGATTTTTAATCTCTTTACAGTTTAAGCCGTATCGTCTTCATTGCCGTAAAGAAATAGTTTAAGATCTTGTGAACAATAAGGTACACGTGCAAAACAGCATGGACTATCGTCGAGGACTGTCTGACCAGCATAGTCGCACACCCTAATGAAGGGATTAACCTCTGCGCTCACTCGACGCTCAACTCAAGCGCGGGAATCTTTTTATTATGGTGAAATACGAATCTTCAGTTTAGAAACTCACCTCGACCGAGACGCATCAAGAACTACTGGACAACAGTTGAGATCGTCTCGTGTCTAAAAACTATCACACTGTGCCTTGAGATTACTCTCAAGCATAAAGTTTAAAAACTCACCTCGACCGAGACGCATCAAGAACTACTGGACAACAGTTGAAATCGTCTCGTATCTAAAAAATATCCACTGTGCCTTGAGATTACTCTCAAGCACAAGGTCTATAACTTCAACTCAACCGAGACGCATCAAGACTTACTGGGCAACAGTTGAGATCGTCTCACGTCGAAAAAACATATTAAAATCACATTGTGCCTTGAGACTACTCTTAAGCACAAGATTTAATACTCATTATCATAACAACAGGTAAACCTTAAGTGATTAATTGTAAAGCGTTGAATTTTCACATAGATAACATTTGTTCCGGTACTCGTCTTCAACAACTAATTTCACTTCCTAAACTAAAATCAAGTCGTTGGTGATTAATTTCCCTGACGACGATACCAAGGGACTACGTTGCTGCCAGAGTGTAAATCGGGCCTTACAACCCCGATAGGTTGAAGTGTTACCGCGCGGTCCCGACGTATCGCACATACCAGTTTAATTTTGCCAATTTCGAGTAAAAAGCTTACGCTTGTTAGGTCTTGGCAGTCTTGGGGATCGCACTTGGAGCAAACGGCAGGGCGATTTTCGTCTTTTCGAAAAGGGAGGGTGTTTTGCCATTTTCCAAAACGTCAGCCGCGTTTTTTTTCTCTTGACAAATCTTTAAAAATATTTTACGGAATTGGCTTGAGAAGAGCCACGGAGGAAACAACTCCAATGCGTAATGTACAAAGTGCATACGCGAATATTGAGTGCACGCATTGTATGCGCCGAATTCTCTTTTTTCGCACAATGGCTCGTTCCCTTGATGACCGAGCTCCAAATCATCAACCCCCACTTCCCTTCACCATCGCCTTCTCTCGTGCCCTTCGCACTAAACGCCCTGCCACCCCCTCTGTGCACGTGGTGACGCTTTAGTGATACCGGGAGCAAAAAAATAATCTGCACCGAAGGATCTCGTGACGCGGAGCACCGCGCGCGCGCGCGCGCGCGCGTGTGTGTGTGTGTGTGTGTGCGCGCGTGTGCGTGTGCGTGTGTGTGTGTGTGTGTGTGTGTGTGTGTGTGTGTGTGTGGACGCGTAGTACCGTTGTACGATGCTGCGAGGGAGCGGACCAAGGGTGTCGAAGTAGTATGAAATTCATACTGCCCCCCCTCTCTAGCCGTTCGCTGTGTGGTGTTTTAACCCTGTAAAAGTTTGCCCCCCTTTTTCGCCATCTTTCTGATTTCTTTTTTCACTTTGTCAACCCCTCTCCTCGAGCTACTTGTCTGGGACGTCTCGGTGAGCCCCACACTCTTGGCACCGAATCCCTTCCCTCAATAATACACTTCTTTTGTCCTTCGCACCACTACGCCTAAGTGCTCCTCGCACACCCCCCCCCCCCCGCCCGATTTGTCGCCGTTACAACGCATTGCTTTTTTACACTCTCCTACTACCTTCCAAGGATTTTTAGCTTCCGAATCGCTTCTGAAGCTGAATCGGTTATTTTTGTTTCTCTATCGAACGATACAAGTAGACTCTGCTTGGAAATGAAGGTTTTTGTTTTACACACGTATAAGGTTCTTTCTCCGAATCCCTCCGACGTGGGAAAAGTCCTATCCGACAGTTGAGCGGATAGGCTACTGTGAAGACGACGAACTAGGGTTCGTCTCTTGAGGCAAATCAAATTGGAGAGAAAGGTCCAACGTATGGTGCAGGAATCGCAGATTGAAGGTAAACTTATAATTACAACGAGAGAACTGCATGCTGATAAAACTTTAAACGGGTTTTATCTCGAAACTGTGTTTTTCAAAAGGGTGTACACGATTTCTCGACATCTAATGAACGGATTGACCTGAAATTTGGTACACTTATTTAATGCAATAGCAAGGGTTAGCGCGCACTGCAGTGCAGCGAGTTGGGGCGCGTTTTTAAAAGCCGCAATAGAAATATTCCGCAATAATTTGGTACGCCCACTACGGTAGAATTTCTGTGAGTTTTGCCATTCGCATCGCAACCTTCGTCGAAGAAGCACGGCCATGGACTATGAAACCAAAGTTAGCATTTGGGTTTATTTATTATCAAAGTGCACAACGAAATATAAGCGTAAGCAGTATTGGGTAGATCCATTAACTGCATTGTAACCTGTCAAGGGTTTTTAAAAAATAACATATGATGATTTGCGTTTGTATCCGAAAACTTTGCTTCACCACGTTTCGAGCATTACTGCGGCGATCTGTGGTTTTTTTCCGTGGTGCGCGGGGCTTCATACGAGCCCATAGGGTGCAAAATTTCCGTGCGGAGACGCACCGCAACAAAACTGTAGCAAACCACAGAATTTAAATCCGCGTGCGATTTCTTCGCGCAGTGCGCGCACTTCCACTGTGGTTCATAGTTCGAAGATTTTGCGAAAAAATATCGCACGGAATTTTACCGCAGTGCGCGGTAAGCCTAAACGGCATGGACTTGGAAGATATTCTTTCAACAACATGGCGCAACCTGCCACACTGCGAGCGAAACAATGCAGTTATTGCAGACGAAGTTTCACGGTCGCGTTATCTCGCGCCGCGACGATATCAATTGGCCACCAAGATCCTGCGATTTGACGCCATTGGACTTCTTTCTTTAGGGTTTTACGAAAGAAAAAGTGTATGCCAATGATCCACATACCATTCTGAGCTCAAGGAAGCAATTGCACGCACCATTAATGAAAGGAGTGAACGTTTGCAAACAGGGACGAGGCGGCCATTTATCGGATATTGTGTTCCACACATAACCTCCATGTTTGTACCTTATAATAAAATAGAAATATTCGTACTTTTCGAATGATAACACGTTTTGTTAATTAATTAAAATGTCACGTTACCACCGTTAGCTATTAACAATGATGATGTAATTTTTTCTCGAGAAATTGATAAAAAAATTCAATTTTTTTTCTGATGCCCGAAATACTATAATAAAAAAGCTCGGTCAAGTCTTAGGCAATATTGTCTATTTTGAGAAAAAAAAATCGATTTTTTTGTTGTTTTAGATCAACCGGGTGGCCAAAATCGTGAACACCGTTAAGCTCCTCACGTTCGACGGTCCTTCACGACATTGTTTATAACTTCTTTAATTATTGGTATTTTTAAATGAAATTCGGTGAACAAATTTGTTAATGTACATATAAATAATTGTCCAAGTCGTTTTTCAATCTTACTTATTCCGTCATGTTGTCTTTTAAATACAGTAGAACCTGGATTATCCGGACCACGATTTGGTTTAGGGAGCGTAAGCAAATTACGTAACGCATTTTGGGGGGTCCGGCCAGGAGTTACTGTCCACGCAGGTGGGGGGAGGGGGGTCAAAGTTTGTGTTACGTTACGATTTTAGAGCTGCCAGAAATAGCAAAATTTCTGTATGTTGAAGTTTAAAATTTAAAACTCGCGCGCAATTCAAATGCGGAAAGTTGACAGCTTTCCATACGAAATGTCAGTTAAGGGGGGAAGTCACTGTGCAAGAACTTGCACAGTAGCTTTCTCACTTTACCTAAGCAAAAATTGAAAAAAAAATTGTTTTTATAATTCTTGAAAGTACATATGTTCAAAAATATGTTGGCAACATTTTTATTCACAAGTCCGAAAATTGACGGAGTTACAGTCACTTTAGTGAGTACAGGTAGCGCGACCGGTTAGTGCCCTCATTCCCTACAGGTGTGGCATCGTTCACAACAGATGAAGTGCAGGCTCTTATTATTTTGTGAAGTATAGCGAAGATGAAGAACCGTCATATCGGCCGTGACTAGATTCTCATTAATGTAAGTATCATTATTCTAGAAAAAACACAACTTTATATCAAGAAAAACGGAATGAAAACTCCGAACGCGTTTTTCTCGAAACTACTTTTTTCGACCCTGTCCCAGCGAATACTCAAAAACTTATCAACCAATTTTCAATTTTTTGTTTGACTTTTTTGTAATCACCGTGACTAATCCCGAACTGTTGGCATATTGTAAAAAAACGGCTACGCATAATGATAGCTACATTTGTATAGATATCGATAAATTGTTGACTTTTTATTTACAGATAACCTTTCATAAAGATATCGATGGGACAATGAAGAGAATTTTTTTTTTCGTCATCAAATCAAGGCATATATCTCGGTTAATTTGAAAGATTTTTTCATAAAAATTGGTGTAAAACTAGATGAATATATGCTTCATAAAATGAGTATAAACCCGATCCTTTCATAATTAGTTTTGTCTATGAAAAAATTGGAAGGGGGGGGGGGTAAACATTTGGTAACTTGTGTACACCCCCTTATCCGAACGCTCGATTATCCGAACGTTGGCACGAAATATACGCTGCGGTTTTGCAAGAAACGCGCGTGTTCGAGCGCATTTTTCGTCTTCCATTCTTATTTGTTCCTTGCAGCGCATACAAATACATGTGAATTGTTGCAAATCGTTTACATCCCGTTTATTTCGCGTAGTTCGCATGTCCCAGAACTTTAACTCCAACTTTTTCACTTCCTAAGCATAAACGTAATGTTCTCGCGTTAGAGAAGAAACTAGTAATCCTTTCGAAGCCAGACAAGAGCGCACCTAGCGCAGCTTTAGTGCGCCTTTATGATGTTGGAAAAGCCACCATGACCGATATTAAGAGAAACCGAAACACGCGCACATCTTTTGCATCTACACGGATAGTGGTGCTGCTTTTGAGACGGGTCTTGAGTGGTTCGAGAAACAGGTGGAGTGTTTCCCTACGCAGCTACTGTTCCCTAAACGGCTGCGAGATTTAGACGCCCAAAAAAACGTAACAACCGGTTCGTCAATGGACGATGGACGACTATGTAAAACCAACAAAAAAAAGGCGCTCGATGTTGGGAAGACGTTATATATATATATTGTAATATTGAACCAGGTCAGCGTAACAGAATTCGCAATTTTATGTATAGTTATAGTAATGTTCTGACATCCAAATAAACCTTCTGATGACCAAAATTGACAATAAAAATGACCAAATGATTCGTCTTTTGATTTTATCGGAAGAGAATAACCCGTTATTGAAAGATAAAATAAAATCCTTGTCCAAACTGAGTTAGCTGCAAAAAAAAGAACATTACAAATTGGCAAAGGTTCACATATGTGTGTATATATATATATATATATTTACACACATATCTCCAAAGGAGATTGTGTAGCTATTTCAATTTCTGTCGTATATTGTCCCTTGAGAAAAAAATTACCTTTCGATTATCCGAACTGAGTTCAGTCCCAATTGGTTCGGATAATCGAGGTTATTCTGTAACCCTGATTTTCGGATCGTCACAGTAGCCTAGCCCCTTAAGGAGTTTCGGGACAATTGACAAAATATTACCATTTGATTTAAATTTGTACAGTAAACGATTTGTCATTTACTGAATGGGCCCTCAAAATTATAGAGCAGTCTACACCGTTTCTATACAATTTATAATTGAAAAAACACTTTCCAACATATGGAGATGCCTACCCTTATCGCTGAATGGCAGTTTTACGCATGAAAAAGTGCGAAAAAATGTTTAGAATGTTATGCAAAACCGTCAAATCACTGAGTACATTATGACAATTTTGTCATCAGTATCATAATGTACTCCTTATGTTATCTGATCATAGGCAACTCCTATGTTAAAAAATGTTTGTCTTAATTGTAAATTTTATAGAAACGGTGTAGACAATCGATTTAAAATTTGGAGAGTGCATTCAGCATACGACAAAGAATTTATTGTATAAATTTGATGCAAATGGTAACATTTCGTCGGTTCTCCCGAAAATCCTTAACGTATTCCTTTCGCGAACCCGAATAATTGACAATTAACTGATTATCGTCTATAATAAAGTAAAAATACTCCCCAGTATACTGGACAAATTTCGAGCCAAGTTACCGAACGTTTAAAGTAAAATTTTGACACTTGAAATCGTCTCATTGAAAGGGCGCTTTATGAGGATAACACGATAGCCACATTTATATCTAATAATTTATATGCTAAATAACTCCAGATGCCTAATGTAAACGGCTCACGTATGTAAAAAATCTAAAGATTCCGGAACGACAATAAAAACAGCCGAACCATCTTGGGTTCGATTCTCGCTGCTGCCTGCTTTTAAATTATTTTTTTTGCTTGCAATGTTCAACTATTTATTGTAGAATTTAAATATATTCAAGCAGTTAATTTGTATAATTAGGTTAACTTTCAATCAAAATAAGCAGTGCAACATCAATTCAGTGCTCCTGTTTTCACCCCTGATTCAGTACGCTTGGTTTGCAAAAAAAATCGACAAAAAACCTTCCATGGGCCGTGGTGAAAAATCTGGTGAAAAATTTGTATGTTTCAAATTTTTCTACAATGAATATCGCCCTAAAAATTGTGAAATTATTTCTGATCATGAATAAAAATCAGCATACGTAATTAATTGCAAGAATTTTCGGAATTTTTATTTTCATTAGAAACTTAACCTAATTATATAAATTAACAGCTTGAATATATTTAAATTCTACAATAGTTGAACATGGTGAGAAATAAAAAAAAGAATTTAAAAAACTGTAGCAGCGGGAATCGAATCCAAGCCAGCGGGGTGACAGACAATGCGCTTGACCACTGTGCTACGCCGCTGACTTGGAAATGGTTGAAAAAATATCCCTCAAGCTCTACTCGGACCCACCTCCTTCACACGCAGTTTGGGCGAAATCGGTGCGTCCCGATTGGCACTTGACCAGTAGTTGCACAAGGACCTGCTTCCGAATGTGAACTGGTAGGCTAGCATATGCTTGTCGCGGTGGTCGGCGTATCCGACCCCGAGGTCGCGGGGCCCATGTTGTTTAAGGCACAACACCACTGAGACCCCCTGTTTTTTTGCCATTTTTCAAGAATTTTTTTTTGTGGGAAAAAAAAGAGATATTCGAAAAAAATTTTTTTGTTTTGTTCTTTGTTTATTAAAGATACATAAAAAAAAAATTTCAAATTTTTTACGCCCCATGGTGACGCTGGGGAAGCTCCCGCGTCAGGTACTGTTTCCTCTGCAGTGGTTCGAGGCACGCAGCAGAACTCTCTTCAAAGTCGATCTGAAAAAAAATACCGAGTGTTTTCGTTAATAATATGATATTTTGAAGAGAAGTACACAGGGATTTGAAAAAATATTGATTTTGAAAAAATAGGCACGCTTTTGAAATTAAAGGACGATTTTCGAGCAAAATTTCTCGTCGAAAATAGGCTATAACTTTTTTTATTATTGAGATATCGAAAAAATCCTATGTACTTCTTTAGATAATCTAGTTTTATTGATGCAGTCCAAATTTGAAGTCGATCGGATAAAAATTGCTCGAGTTCTGCTGCGTGCCGCACTCAAAAAAGTGGTTTTGAGAAAAACGCGTTCAAAGTTTTAGGTTTGTTAATTTATGCGATAAATTGGAAAAAAAATGTTTACCTTTAATCAGCGATGTCGGCACCATATAGCTGGCCTTCAAGAAGCAAATCATTGTCCCTAGCATCTTTTCTCGAACTTGTAGAGGCTCTTCTTGCCTCTTTTGCAGCGTCTGTGAGCGAGCGCTCCGCCAGCTCGATCCGCGCTGCGTCGGTTTCAACGCAAAAATTGAAACAATTTGGGCCGATAGTTATCCCCAACGTCTCCAAAACTTTCATGAGGCTTCTCAGGCCATCATTGAATAATAATACCGCGATATCAGCTGCAATATCGACGATTTTTTTGCTCCCGGACTGACACTTGGGGGCTATTGCCCAAACTGATTTGTTGTAGCTTTCGTTGTTGTTTTGCGTGAAGCCGCCCAAACAACGCTGCAGCAAATCGTCTCTGCTCAAATTTATATATCCCGGTATACCTGCCGACCCTGAGGCGCGCAGCTGCGCGCGATCCCGAGCGTCACGAAGCGCTGCACCGCTCCACAAAATATTCAATATCTCCGAAAATAATTATTTTTTCGACCTGGGTCCAACGGCATCTTAATCTTAAATGTATTTTAGATTTTTCTAGATGGTTTTCAAAAAATCGATTTTTTGAAGCCGTCACAGTGGTGTTGTCCCTTAAAGGACCAGTCCAGTTTGGAGTCACGAAAAAAGGCTATTTACGCGATTTTTTTTGAGAATTTTATAAAAGATATGATTATAAAAGTTGTTGGGCTTGATAAATAACGTCTTGAAATACATTTAAAAAAATTTAATTCATTTTTATTCATTCTTAAGTACAAAAACTATCGTTTAACGTAACGCCTCAAAAATAGGTGGGCTAGGTAGCTCCATCACAACTCGGCAACGGCTTGTCTGAAACAAAAAAATCAAAGTCCATTATATTCAGTATGACACCAGCTACAAAATAACCCTCGGATATAAAATTTCATCAAAAAATAAAAAAATGGCAGATGAAAAACGAAAAAAGTAATAAAAAACCCGTTTTCTCGCAGTTTTTCGCAAAAAAGAGTAAAAATCGAAATTTTAAAACCATCGAGGGTCATCTTGTTGCGAATCATGTTTACAATATGTGGTTCAAATTTCAAGAGAATCGCTTTATTAGTTTTAGAGATACGATGGAGCTAGAATTTGAAAACGTTGTTTCGAGAAAAACGCGTTTGAAATTTATACTATGAAAAACTCTTACCTAAACTCAATCGGCAATTCCTGCACCGTACAAAATCCCTTCTGATTGCTCACCATCGTCGATGTCTTCAAGTCTTGCTTGCTTTTGATTTTTTTTCAATGTTCAAAGTGGACTGGCCCCTTAAGGCCACAGTAACGAGTATAAAATCATGTGTCCATTTAACAATTTTTTTCATGTGAAAAAGTGATTTACTCAAAAATTAATTACACATCTATTTAGTATGAGTATCAAGCTGTTAGATTTTTTTTTTATGTACAAAATGGCCGACTTGTAATATTTTCTTTTGTTATCTTTTTTTTATGCGCTCCGCGGCGTAACATTTAGCAACCACAATTTTTTACCTAGAACAAAAAACAAAAATTCTCGTCAATGTACATTAGAATACCTAGAGAAGTACGTACGGAAATTAAAAAATATTGTTTTATTCAAAAGTTGTAGGTATTTGAACTTAAGAAATGAATTATCAGTGAAAAATTTCGTTATAACTGCTCATAAACTGCTTATAAAATGAAAAGTTTTCGATTAATCAGAAATTCCGTACGTACTTCTCTGCGAAATGCAATTAGGAACATAGCTTTTAAATTTGAAGTAAATCGAGTGAAAATTGTTGAAGCTATTTGTCACGCCAATTGGAAAAAAGCTGTTTCGAGAAGTTTCGAATAGCCGGCCATTTTGCACATCGGAAAAAAAAGATATATTTTCTAACAGCTTGATATTCATACTAAATAGATATGTAATTAATTTTATGAGTGAATCACTTTTTCATACGAAAAAAATTGTTAAATTCGCACACGATTTTATACCCGTTATTGTGGCCTAAGGCGTTAAGGCTTTCTAGCTGGCACAGCACGTAAAATCAATGCGGTTAATCTATTCCGATTGGCATCCTCCCCTTACAAATCTACTAAATTTGCGCGAAATTCTTTATCCCAATTTATCATTGGGTATGAAAATTGATTGTGCCTTATTTTTATTACGCGCCACTGTAATTTACCAATGATTCGGAAGGGCCCCTATGCCCCCGCAAAATACGCCCCTCCGGGAAGGGATCACCTTGTCATTTGTTTGCTGCTCTGTAAATTGAAGGATTTGAGAATGGTGAATGGAAGGTACTTCGTTCTTATAAAGATTATTTTTTTTAATAAGTAAACATGATTATAGCAACTATGTCCGTTTAACATGATAGAAATAACTCTTTACACCGGCTCACGACATCAATATACAATTCAATTGTTCTTTTTTATACCTCATTATATGTATACAACGTTCTTGGCGTTTGACCACTTAGCAAAACCGCCGAACTTGTCGCGTTTCCGTCCCTACTGTTTTTTTAGTCTATCCCAATAAATAAATAAAAAGATCTTAGAACAGGATAGTCGTGGCTTGATCGTACGAATATCCGCACACACACATTTACACGAGTTATATCGCACTTAATTACGCTCAATTGATTCTAAGACCTCTATCAAATGTACAATATATTCCAACGGATTGCATGTGGACCCGTTGTCGTATTATGATTTTTTTTTGTCTATGGTACGGAAATATAGTGCACGCGGATTCTAGCGAAAGAATCCACGCGTTGTGTCAGTGTTCGAAGAGTCTTGAAATGCGTATGGAATGATTGCATGGTTCGATCATTGTGTACATCACTTTTCTTTTGTTTACATTTTTTTTGTATCGTAGTCAATGTTATCTCGTATAATATACTTTTTGGCCTCTTATTATTTTTCTTTCTTCATCGTTATTTCATTCGTCTCGTATTTTCCTCCACTTCTCGTCAACTTGACGATTTGCTTTTTTTTTTAAATTTGTTTTCAATAAACTATACAATCTTTTCGTTCTCGAAGAGTCTGAAAACTTTCGTGGTTTTCTTTTGTTCCCTGTCGCTTATACGTATGTAATCGTAGGTTTATCGAGTTCGAAGACATTCTACTTTTCTTTTCTCGCGGGTGCCTATTTCGTTTGCTCGATAAGTACGAGAAATATAATAAAGTTTAAGAAATAGTTCTCGTTACCTCGATAAGTGCGAATGAAACAAGGTTCGAAGGAAAATTTATTTCGTACGGGATGTTGTCCAGAACCACAATTTCGTGTAAAATGTTGAGATTATTAAGGTGGTCTACACTTTGTTGTGTTCAACATTGCCATATGCGTCCATCGCGTAGTCAGATTTTTAATTACATTCTTATCAATTTAGAAAATGATTTGTAGTGGTCGAAGTGAGCAATTGAGGGATTACATTGCGAATTGATTTTTTTTCACACTCCGGACTGAAGGGTATTTCATTTTTACTTTTTGTTTTAGAATTATTATAAGTATCGTATCGAAACAGTAAATAAATCCTAAAGTGAATATGTGCGAGTCAATTTTTTCTTCTATATTTTAAATTCATTACGTCAGGAAATGAACGAAAGTAAACTACGATGAAAAAAAATAAAAATAAACCAATATAGCTTCAAATTTTATGGAAAACGTGGGCTGAGCTTACGGAGTAGACTTTATACACACACACACACATCTGCATACTATATATACATATGTCAATTACAATAATCGACAAGAATTTTTTAAATAATTATCATAATAGCAACATGGCAGATTTTTTTACCAAAATGTACGTAGTATCGACATATAAATTAATTTATGACCTCGAAAAAAAAGAAACGTTTCGCTACCTTCCTTTACCTAGATCGAAATGAGATTGCGTCTCATTTCATCCATCAAGAATTCACCTTAGATCCATGTTTTATTCTGGGCGAGGCCGAGTACAATTTTCGCATTATCGTAACTAAATCGGCATGAGGAAAGAGATTCTCTATTATTCCTTCTAGTAGTACGTACAGCAGTCTTCTATTGAGGACGGGTCGTTGAAAGAGTTCGAATACTCTGAGAAGACCTCGCCTCGTCGTTTCGCTGCCAATGATATGTTTCAGCTCATCCGATAGACACGAGAGTAGAGCAACTTTCGCGGCGACCCGAGTTCGGTACTTGGTCTCTTCGTCCCTTGGAGGCTTTGCTTCGGCCTTGACACCATTCGGCCAATGGCTTTGCCTTAGATCAGAATTGTTTCAAACATTGGTTTTTATAAATTAGCATCGTATCGATTAAAGGGCTATACCAGTGTGACACTTTCAAAAAATCCATTTTTTTCCCCTTTTCGACAGTTTATACTTTCAAGAATATCCTGTAAAAAATTCAAGGCCGTATTTTATTCATTTTATCTTGCAAAAATCGATCGTCAAATCTTCAACACTTATGCATAATTATCGAAATGTTCAGCGTTCACACTGGTACAGCCCCTTAACAATACACGAGACTTAAAATTTTACAACTCGAATATACTTTACGAAGAATGTTATTGCAGTTGGAAAAGCGCGCGAACGATTCGGATGAGGATACGTAAGAGATCGTTGAGACTCACTTGAAAAGACGCAAATACGTTGCGACGTTGTTTGGGCTGGTCAATAGGGAGACGTACTCGACGATTCGCCGATTAACGATGTCGCCGAACACCGTTCGTATTATTGGTCTGAGAAGTGTTATTATTCTACGTCTCAGCCATTGGTTTCTTACTTTCAGGTCGAACACCTCGTCCATCAGCAAAAGTATTATCCTCAGTGGGATGTTATCGTCCGTCTGAAAGCGAGTGAAATCCTCTCGGTGTAAAAGTCACTTTGAACTGGCGGAGGGACGTTTTCTTTTTATTTTTTTTTTTCAGCTGAATTGTGAAATATTTGAATACCTCGGTGTCGAGACTAGCACCGACTTTCACACTTTCGTAAAACATGCTGTTCTTCCGGGGATTGCCAAAAAATTTGCTTATATTGTCCATTACACCGTCGACCGTGCTAAGCATATTGTCAGGCATTGTTTTCACCGCCTGAGTCACCGTTTTCATCGACGTCTTCAACGGGTTTACAAGGGTATCGATCTGGAAAAGAAAGATCGGTGAAAATTTGTAAGATCGGGCGAGGATCGGTTCCCTTTGAGGAGGTTGGAGCGGTCCAGTTGAGTTAAAAGATGGTTTATGATTTTTTTTTTCAATGAACCTCAAAACCAAATGCATACGAGGTATAGGTTTATTCTGGAGATGCTAATTTCCCATAAAATATATCATTAAAGGGCAAAATTATGCCCCAAAATTATGCCAATATTATAATATTTATATTTTTATCACGTAAATAAGAAAAACTTTTGTGTTACCGCGAAACTACACAATTTATAGTCCAGGGCCTCAACTATAGTCCAGCTACCTCTTCAAACAAAATCGCATTGGCTCCGACTGTTAAATACGTAAAAGCGAGGTATTAAATATATAAATCTATTCTTTATTGGGAGAAACACAAATTTGAAACCCGACAAATTTGGACCACAGTTCTATAGTTTTACGGTACTACAAACTTGAAAAAATATAACATTATCAATGATTATTATGAAAAAACTGGGTCAGAGAATGTTTTATACAACTCAAAATTTCATTTTGAGTTATTTATAGTTGTGCCCATTTGTATTTATGTCACGAGATTATTTATTATTACCATTATTTAATATTACCACTTTGTCTGTAAGCTTGGGCATTTCGTGTCCGAGACAAAACTACTTTCCTACCGAGTTGCTTCATTCATTCAACAAAAAATATATGAAAAATCGATTTTCCTATAATTTTATGATTGATCTATTGAATTGAACGTTTCGAAAACAAACGAGAACTTTTCAGAATTTTTCAAATGTCTTAACTGGATAAAAAAAATGGCAGGACTTGAAATACCCAGGTTGACAGACGGGAGTACCGGAAATGGTACCGGAAAAACCATTCCAGACGAAGTGTTAAGGGATAATCATAGTGTAAATTTTTTTTTATCTATTTATTTTTGATTATCCGATAGTATAGACGGTTATAAACACGTTGTTCAATTTTCGGGGCGAAATTCGAATTATTCCGGTTGCTACAGCCTTTCTCAGAAAAAGGGATTAGACCAGTTGCGTGAGATCTGGCGCGGACGGAAGCCTTTTTCTCGAAATGTCGTTTTTCAAAACGGTGTACACTCTCAAAGGAAGAGTTTTTAAGCTATCCATCTCAAATGTCGACAAACCATTCTTCGCGCCATTCTTCATCTTGCTATGAGAGTTTTGTTTGAATCTTCATTTTTTTTAAACGAAAAACTGTCGTAAAAATAGGCTAAATTCGATACTTTTTTTTTTCAAACCGCCGACATTTTGACAATTTTGATTTTTTGAAAACCTCCACAGCAAGATAGCGGCTTTCATACTGATTACTAATCTTTTTACAAATTTTGTTTCAGATAATATTTAGGGCCGCAACCGTGTACACCGTGAGGAGTCTTTTTTTCGAAGACATTTTCAACCGTTAAAAAATGTAAAAATAAATAAAAATAAACGTTTGAAAAGGTATTTTCTGTTCTTCACGAGTTCTTTGATTTGGCATAAAAAATCTGACTGGTAAGCGTATTTTAACAATCGACAAAAACAATCGCGAAAATCGGCATTTTTCGACCCGTTACACTGCGATGATCCCTTAAGGCCGGACACTGAATTAGAAGGTCCGAAAAGTCGTTTTTTTATTGCTTAAATCGATAGATAAACTATCCAAGAATATACTTACAAAGTTACAGAGGCCAATTGTAAATATTTTCGAATATACAAGGCCAAAAGCAGAGAAGCGATTGATATTTGATATCGATATTTCCTCCTATTGAGAACTTTGAAGCGCGTTTTCTCCAGTTTTCATTTTCACGATTTTTCCCAATTGGCGCGCGTGATAGAAAAAAAACTAAACGACCTATTGAATCAAACTAAAGTTTATTTTCTTCAGTATGAAAATCTCTTCTAAGTGAATTAAAAAAGTCGTTGAAAAAGTATTTTAAATCATTTTTATAGCACGTTAAAGTGTTTTTCAAACGCATTTTTTTCAAACCTGAGAAAAGTTTTAATTTCACGATTTTTTCAGCTTTTTTTTAAATTCAGCCAGAATAAAAATATATGACAATTGAAAATTTTTTCGGTTTTTTTGTTTCAGTCAAGAATTACGAACTGCATCTTTCCCGCCGATTGGGGACTGCAGTGGCAAGACGCACATGTAATAGGCTGATAAATCTGCAGTCATTTAATGTTTCATTTTGAATTTTTTTTATACACGAAAAGATACGTCAATGTTTACTGAACTCACTTGTTTTTTTCCTTGTAAAAAAATTCCCGAAAAAACGCTTTTTTGGACCTTCTAATTCAGGCTCCCGCCTTAAGTCTTGCCGAAATCTGGCGACTTCGCGGACATTGAGGTTGGCATCAATGCTCTTCATTCGCCAGTCAAGATTCGTAATCTTTCATCAAACCTTGTGGTTCAATATTGAATACGTATAGTTTTCGATGGGTAAGATGGGTTTTTTCCCCCAAATGTTCACAAGGCTTTAGTTTGCGTTGACCCATTGCTAAAAATGGTTTATGTTGGTGCTAAATAGCCAAAAAAATTACATCACCCGCAGCATCTTGGTCATCCAACCGCACGTACAATTACACGCATTAAACTATTTTTTATCTCTGATGTTTAGTGGTTAAATTTTTTTTAAAGATTCCTAGCCTCAGTATAGTCTGGCCAATAACAAATATTTAAAAAAAAGTAATCTTTGATTGTGGCTAACGCCCCAACCTCCTTAACGGGAGATATACACCTAGATGGTCGAGGTCGCGGATTTAGACGTTATGAAAATTCCGTCGACCGTAGAAGACCCACACTATGGGCCTGGTATCGATGATTCCATGTAAGTTGACAAATTTCATGATTCATTCATTCCCAAATTTTCAAACGCGTTTTTCTCAAAACCACGTTTTTCAAATCGGTACCCAAAATTTCTCGAAAACCAATCAACCGATTGCCTTGAGGTTTTTTGTGGTTATTCTATACACCATTATCTAGTACTTGTCATAGGATTTTTTTCCGTTACTTTGTTTTTGTTTTATAGGCAAAATAATAACTAATTTTTGGCCCAAAAATCACTATTTATGTTCAAACGTCCGCCATTTTGTCATAAATCGATATTTTCAAAATCGGCTATGACAAGTACTAGATTATAGTATCTAATTTAATAATCTTTTTGGTTTTCTTTTTCAGATGATTTTTGAAGAAACGCCAGTGGGTACCGTATACGCAGATTTTTTTACGACGCTCCAAGGATCATACAATATCCTTGTATATTTTTGATATTTTTAAATAAAGAAAATTAAACATATTTTTCAATGTATATACTTTTGGATACTTAAAGCCCCAATCCGAAATTTCAAATAGTTTTCCTCGAAAAAAATTCACAAAAATGACCTTTTTGTCCGGCTCCTAGGTGTATATCTCCCCTTAATTCTTCGGACGCAAGGATAATTTACCGTTCTCGATATTTGTCCTCCGGTAACGCCTTTGTCGTAATCGCCCTGCTCGAGAAAGGCGAGCAACATATTTTGGAGTCCCATATGGCCATCGACGATCCCAGGCTTGGTGAGTTGTCGCAGCCAAGCATTGAGCATGATCATTCTCTTCTCAAGTACGGCACGTTCCATATTGTGAAACGCTTTTTTAGCAGGAAACGCCATTTTCGCGAGATCGTAATATTTTTCCTTGATCTTCTGATGAAGATCATGAAAGTCGGAGTATCTCCGATATATGTGCCACTTTTCGTGATAACCGGAGTCGTAACTTTTTTTAACGGCAACCGCGTATATGCCGTAAGTTTTGCCACGATCGTTAACGACGCCGGTCTCTATTATTTCGGCGGTTATCTCGAATCTGCCTTGTTGCAGTTTGCGTATGGCGTTTTGATCCCAGCTCGCCTCGTCGAGTTTCACGTACTGTCGTTGTTGCTGGGGCTCGGTGCTGGATTCCAGATAAAAATTTGCACCCTTACCCTCGCTTATGCGATCGGAATCGATGCTGGACGCGCTTCTCATGCGAGTCATACCCTTGTGCGGCATCGTGAGAAAATTCTCGGAATCCGTCTCATCGTAACCGACCTCGTTGTCGTTCATGCTCGTGAGACTGGCGGACGAATTCGCTTTCGATCGTAGTCCCTCCGTGGTCGAATATTTTCTCGGCTCCTCGTTCCGAAGTTCCGTCGATTCTTCGAGTGTGTCGAGCTCGTTGCCCATACTGCAGACGCTCATGCCGTCCAACGATTTCACATCGTCCTCGCACGGTGGATCCTTCAGCAAGTCCAATTCGGCTAATAACTTTACGTACGAAAAGGACCTCCTGAAAGCAGGCAAGAATCTGTCCTCCGTCTGAAGTTTCTCGTAGCAGCAAGCTTGCAACTCGTCGAACCACGTTTCACGCACAACTTCCGTTTTTATTCGCGTCAAGAGATTCTTCACCAGTGCATCGTCGAGGGACAATCTCGCGGAGGACTTTTCACTCAGGTACTGCTGATATATCTTCAACGCGGCTTCCTTGAGATTCTCGAGATTCACGTTACGACGCTTAGCCCCGCTCGAATTAACGCTCGATCGAGCGTTTTGCAACTTCTGCAACTCTATGTCCGATATTTGCTGCTCGGCCGAAACTTTCCAGCCGTATATGTTCAGGTAGAAGAATAGATAGGCCTCGGCATTTACGCAAGTCATGTAATCGATGAAGTAACTCAAGGAAATGTTGTTCTTCAACAATTCGTCCAACGGTATGTTCACCAATTTGTAACTGGGCATGAGGAATCTGTTCCAATCGGGATGCGCGCCGATACCATCGATTTCCGTCTTCAACAAACCTTTTTGCATCGCAATGATTCTCTGCTCGAGGTTTTCCTTCACGTACAAGAGACTCTTCAGTTGTTGCTTGACCAACAAATCGTCCTCGCCACCGGAATCCTTCGAGCGCAAATGGGCTATCTCCCGACACACTATGTTCTTCGTCGCTGTTAATTCCTCCAAACTTTCGGTTATACGCATCACAGTTAAGAATACGTCACTCGGTAAAGTAGCTTCTTTAGTACACTGAAATGGAGAAAGCAAAATGGACGATGCCAATTGAATCGACCATTTGAAACACGGTTGGTGGAAAGTTTGCGATGATGCTTCAATAAAACAAGTTGCCTCGCTAAAATTTGATTCGGAAGCTGTTTCTGCTACTCCAAATGGAAATAGTAGATGGCGAAATTGTCATAACTTCATTGAAGCAATATTGCTTACTCTCGTGCCACTACTTACGAGGAAAATCACCTTGGTGGGCGCCTTGGATTTTTTTAACTGACGTATAGGGTAGAGCATTAAATTAGAAGAGAATGCGCGCAAAGTTTCAAATCAAAACGAAAAATAAATAAGCTGTGATTCAGTGAAGGCAGTGTTTGGCTAGGTTTTTAAATACTTTTTTCCAAGTGGATGTTGATGTATTTTTACCCCCTGATTACGCATTCATCATTAAGGGAAGGTACCTGAGTAAACGCCGAGAAAAACAGGTAGACTTCGAGAATTTTTATCTCAAAAACTAATGTTTCGATGGGATCTGGATTTTTTTTTATTGGAAAATATGTACATTGAGGTATGTTTAGGAATTTTTAAAAATAAATTCGTGGACTGGAAGCGATTCAAAGGCGATTATCTCGAAACATAGTTTTCAAAGTTGGTGCCAGGTGTATCTCGAAAACGGCTTGTCCGATTTTGTCCAAATTTGGATACAATATTCTTCGATAGTTTTTCTCGTTCGCCTCGTAGGGGTTTTTCGTTTGATTGAACCATTGCTTGTTTATGCAATGTGTATGCAATCCAAAATCGTCGGAAATTGCAAACGAAAAACGAATGTTAAAATAAAACGGTCGCAATTCCGTGAAAAATTAAAATTTCAAAAAAATCCTACGTGGCGAACGAGAAAAACTATCGAAGAATTTGTATCCAAATTTGGAGAAAATAGGACAAGCCGTTTTCGAGATACATCTGGCACCGACTTTGAAAACTATGTTTCGAGATAATCGCGTTTAAATCGCTTCCAGCCAACGAGTTTATTTTAAAAATTCCTAAACATACCTCAATGTACATATTTTCCAATAAAAAAAAACCCCGATCCAATCGAAACATCAATTTTGGAGATGAGAATTGCCGAAGTTTGCCTGTTTTTCTCGCCGTTTACTCGGGTACTTCCCCTTATCCTTTCGACTGCACACTGGGTCGTTTTGACCCCATTTTTTCAACTGACTGTGTCGCAAAACGGGGTAATCTATTCTCACACTCGGTCCCCATCCTACATCCTGACCGTCTACTGAGGACAACTGCCGAAAAAGGAACTGGGTTTGAGTCGACCCAGTTTATGCAGTAGTGCGGCGAAAGTGAATTTTTTTATTGTGAAATTTGATTTTCTTACGACTAATATGTAAGTGAGTTACGAGAGAAAATGCTCATAGATATTTCTTATTCGCGTTACCATAATAAATTATGTATTTAGAATGCCGATCATAAAACTAAAACCAAGTGTCCGTTATGAAAGAGGGCCATGTGCAACGTGCATCGAATGTACTTATGCATCGATTGCGGTAAATGTCAATAATAATAAGCCATTGAAGTAAAGAAGAAAAGCGGAAAGTATACGTTTTCAACAATTAATGTGCCGGAGGAGTCGATTCTTTCCATTTTTCGCTATCCCGAAAATGCTCAAATTCAAACCTCCGAATAAATATACTTTTTGGAGAGACAGTCGACACGGTCTTTTTTCGTATCTACAAACCTTCTTCTTTAAAAACCTCAAAGGATTTTTGTTTAATTTTTTGAAAAAAAAAATTATGATCTTTTTCATGCATTCATGCAAAAAAATTACGTACTTTTAACGCATCTCTCACTTTGAACGAATGTTTGGGCATTTGATTTTTGTTTTTCTTAAAAAATAAATTTTGGGCCATAAAATAAGGACCGTTGACTACAAAAAACGGCGCTACAAAAAAAAATACAAACTTCATAGACAAAATATACTTTTTGGAGAGACGGACGACACGGTCCTTTTTTCGTATCTCCAAACCTTCTTTGAAAACCACAAAGGATTTTCGTTTAATTTTTTGAAAAAAAAAAAATTATGATCTTTTTCATGCAAGTACGTATTTTTCAACGCATTTCCCACTTTGAACGAATGTTTGGGCATTTGATTTTTGTTTTTCTTAAAAAATAAATTTTGGGCCATAAAATAAGAATCATTGACTACAAAAAACGGCTCTACAAAAAATGCACATTTACTGAAATACAACGACCCGAAAAATGTCTGGGGTCCGATCGACCCCATATGGAGTCAGAGGTTCCAAGCGGAAGTGTGCAGTCGAAGGGTTAATTTTCCCCCAAACCCAAAATTTTTATTAAAAATCGTTATGTGTGTGATACGACGTTTTTCGCTTTTACCACCCGTAATTTTGAGCTTTCGATAAAAACTCGGTGATATTCGTAATCGGCGGTAAATTTCCCATTAGATAGACTCTTGAAATGGGGTAAAAGTCGAGATTTTTTTTTACCATTTTGGCCGCTAGAATGGCGTTGGATTTATCCCGATATCTTGAATAATTCTCGATGAAAGTGTTATTGAAAAACGGCCTTAAAAGAGGCAAAGGGAAGCACGCATGGGAAGATTCGCGAAAATCGACAGTCCGACTTTGAAATTCTACCAAAAATCGAAAAATCATCGAAACTTTATCAACCCACCGGAATTTTGAGGAGAAAACGATTACCGAGAGAATGCGCACAAAGTGGAGTTCCAAATCCAAAGGAAAACGAAGTTATCAACGATTCCGCGAAGAAACTTTTTTTTCGCCAGTTATGAAAAGAAAATTATTTTTAATATTTTTTTACGAACGCACGATTATATTTGCCCTAAACCGTTTATTTCTATAAGCAATTTTTTATTTATAGGGACTTAAGGGGCAATACCAGTATGACACTTTCGAAAAATCGATTTTTTTTTGCCTCTTTCGACAGTTTATACTTTCAAGAATATCATTATCATTTATATCAATATAATTTTATCTTGCAAAAATCGATAGTTAAACCTTTAAACGCGTTTTTCGCGAAATGAGATTTTTCAAATTTGCTGACATTGTAACTCAAAGAGCAATTATCCGATTGATTTGAAATTTGAACTGAGTACTCTTGAATATATTTACTGTACAATGACGTAGGATATTTTTGATTGGATGAAAATTGACGATTTGGCCTTGAAAAAAAACGACCATTTTATAGGCAAGAAAACAGAATTTTTTTTAATAACTACGCCATTTTGTTAGATTTTGATATTTTTCGAAAATCCTATGTCATTGTATAGGAAAAACCTTCCAGTTTAACGACATTTTTTCCATTTTCGGTTTCAGCTACTCAATCGGTCGGAATCATGTCAGCAGTGGAGGAACTTTTTTTTGCGCCTCCGAAGGCAGCGCATAAGCCGCTTGAATCTCAATATTTTCTATGAAAAAATTATGTAATATAGATCAAATATAGCCAAATATATTCTTAATTATCCGAAACATTGAGTACTTTGCTTCCAAAAAATTCCCGAAAATCACCCAAATTTTCAGCGTTCACACTGGCCCATAATTTTGAGCTTCCGGCAAAGTCATATTCGTAATCACCAGAAAATGTCTCATTCTAGTTTCCCGCCGATAAAAAAAACGTATTTAATAAGTTATCATGCCGTGCCATATCTATGAGTTTCAACAAAATCGAAGACGGACACCAAAGTGATGTTTCTCGTTAGCGATATTTCTCAATGTCGACAACTCACCAGCCATATACATGCTTGGTTAATATAATCAGGATCCGAGAAGAGATTCAGCAGAGGCCTGATTATAACGTTAACTAAAAGTTCCCGGAGAATAAATCTGACGGTGAGGCAATCAAAGTCTGCCTTGGGCAGCAGCAGGTACAAGAGAATCTCGGCTACCTCACCGAGAAAATTCAACTCTTGTTCTTCGTTTGTGCACACGAGATCTCTGCATATCAAGTTATTCTCCATTTGAACCTCGAGATCGAAGAATATTTTTTCCAGCGTGACGTCCTCGTTTTTATCACGTTCGCCGTTGCATTGCACGGGTTCCGGTATATTAGGAATGTAAAACTTGGACTGGGAGTACCACGATATATCGGTCTCGCTTTTGTTTCTACGATGTGTCGGGGTCCGCTTGGGCGTACCGCCGGAAGTACTCGAACTGCTGCTGCTTCCCTTGTGAGCTTTGTTGCTCTGCAGCTGTTTCATTTTCGCACGCGCCTGTCGGTAGAGCCGCATATGCGAAGCTGCGTCGTCCACGAGACGAGTTGTCAGATAAGGTATCCAATCAACATCCTTAACTCTGTCGAATAACAAAAATGTCATGCCCTTTAAGGCCTTACGCCACAGTAACGGGTATAAAATCATGTGCGAATTTAACAATTGTTTTTCGTACGAAAAAGTGATTCACTCATCAAATTAATTACACATCTATTTAGTATGAATATCAAGCTGTTAGAAAATACATTTTTTTTTCTTTCGATGTACAAAATGGCCGACTACTCGAAACTTCTCGAAACAGCTTTTTTCCAATTGGCGTGACAAATAACTTCAACAATTTTCACTCGATTTACTTCAAATTTAAAAGTTATGTTCCTAATTGCATTTCGCAGAAAAGTACGTACGGAATTTCTGATTAATCGAAAACTTTTCATTTTATGAGCAGTTTATGAGCAGTTATAACGAAATTTTTCACTGAAAATTCATTTCTCAAGTTCAAATACCTACAACTTTTGAATAAAACAATATTTTTTAAATTCCGTACGTACTTTTCTAGGTATTCTAATGTAGATTGACGAGAATTTTTGTTTTTTGTTCTAGGTAAAAAATTGTGAATTCTAAATGTCACGCCGCGGAGCGACAAAAAAAAAGATAAAAGAAAATATTAGTAGTCGGCCATTTTGCACATCAATAATATATATATATATATATATATATATATATATATATATATATATATATATATATATATTCTAACAGCTTGATATTCATACTAAATAAGTGTGTAATTAATTTTATGAGTGAATCACTTCTTCATACGAAAAAAATGGTTAAATTCGCACATAATTTTATACCCGTTACTGTGGCCTAAGGCCTTAAAACGCCCTGCCAGGCAGGGTATATTTTTCGTTTCGTGAAAGTTCCAATGGCTCGTTCGGCCTTTCGGTTATCGTACCTGTTGGCTACATTTATAGCGATTTTTTGAGCTGTGTCCCTGACGGATTTCGTGAATTCCTCGTCATTCGTTACCACGCTGTACCAGGGTTCGACGTAATCGCGCAATACAAAGTCCAATATGTCCTAAAAACAAATTCAAAAATCTCTTTAAATCCGAGTTACAAGTATTTGTCAACTTTGTTCCAGTACAATAACGCGCGGACTCACTTGCAGAGATTCGTCGATAATGTGGCTACCGGTGACTCTTCGATCCAGAGTGAACATCATTTTTTTCTTCGATACCTCTTCCAAAAACTGAAATAAGTCGATCGTGTATCCATAACTGTGGGAGATCCCATGGCCCTCTTAAGGCCGGAGCCTGAATTAGAAGGTCCGAAAAATCGGGTTTTTTTTATTGCTTAAGGGGTTAGGCCACTCTAGAGGCCGGAAAAATGGGCTTTTTAAGGATTTTTTTTCAGAAAAACTAGAAAACAAATCGAGATTACAAAAAAGGGAATTTATCATACATATCAGTGAGGGTATACAATAATTTTTTGAAGCGATTAATTAAAAAAAGGCGACTGTGCAGCGTTTATCTTAAAACTGCATGTTTTTAAGTTGGCTGGAAACGTAACTCAGACAATTTTCAACCGATTCACTTGAATTGTTGAATATATCTTGAAAAATACATTGTCTATGGAAGTACGTAGGATTTTTTTATTGCATAGTTCATTTGTTATTAAAAATTAGCTGACGAAATTTTTCACTTTCCAAAAATTTGCCTGAAAAATCGTTGTGAATAAAATCGTATTGAATTAAAAAAAAGTTTATTTTCTTCAGTATGAAAATCTCTTCTAAGTGAATTAAAAGCGTTGTTGAAAAAGTCTTTTTAAATAATTTTTATAGCACGTTAAAGTGTTTTTTTAAACACATTTTTTTCAAACCTGAGAAAAGTTTTAATTTCACGATCTTTTCAGTTTTTTCTTAATTCACCCAGAAGAAAAATACATGACAATTGAAAATTTTATTGGTTTTTTTGTTTCAGTCAAGAATCACGAGCTGCATCTTTCCCGGCGATTGGGGACTGCAGTGGCAAGATGCACATAGTATAGGCTGATAAATCTGCAGTAATTTATTGTGTCATGTTGAAACATTTTTTCTATACATTTCTAATATACATGAAAAGATACATCAATGTTTACTGGGCTCACTTGTTTTTTCCCTTCTAAAAAAATTCCCGAAAAAAAAGGTTTTTTGGGCCTTCTATTCAGGCTCCCGCTTTAAACGTCTAATACTCACCAGACGTAATTTTTCAGTCTTCTTGTATAAATTTTGTTTGCCGGAATCAATGTCATTTTGAAGATTCGGCGCGTACTTTCTATATATACAAGTCAGAATTCTGAAATCAAGAAAAAAACGTAATTTTTTCCCCTTACCCGTACGCTTGATTCAAAAGTATTCGATTTTTTGGAACTGGTCTCCACATATTCATCAACGCGAGGCAAGGGGTAATCTTACCCTAGAATCAACACCAGCAGACAAACAAAGATTTTCAGAAGAGTTCCCAGGTCGAAGATGACAAAGAGCAGGATGATACAGGCCCCGATAGTTCCACACAACGGAACGCTCATCTGAGGAAAACGAAGCGATATGGTTATAAGAGAATATGCACAAAAGGGAAAAGGGGGAATAAAACATGGTTGGGCTCGTGCTAGATGAAGGCAAAGCTCAACTCGACGAGTACCCTGAAATATTTAAACCATACATACGCCGGTTGAGTTTGTTATTCAAGGGGGAAGATACCTTTAGGCGTGGAAAAAATTTCCTGATTTTAGTCATTTCTTTTTTTAAAGGAAAGATTTTTCCACCGTTTTTGCGACTTAGGGAATGTCAGCATTGAGAATGCTTTTAGAACTGTATATGTTTGTCGGGGTAGGCTGGGTATAGAAGTATAAGGGTTAAAAATTATATTACAACTCATATGACAAATATATTGCGAAAATTATATAACAATTATTATACAAATAAAACCAAACAAACACAAACAAAGCTCAATGTATAAATATTTTTAGAAAAATAATAAAAACCAACTCATATTATTTACATGTACTTGTTTTTTTTATTACCTGATAAGTCTGATTACATTTTCAATGCCATGAAATAATTGCACTTTGTGTAAGATCTGTAGATTTTTTATTACTGCTTTTGGCTGTTACATGGTACTTTTTTTTATTAATCTTTAGAAATAGCGGAGGTATGGCACACTCTTCTAAACTTCATTTTCAAAACTGGCGTGACGTATAGCTAAAAAACTAATCAACCAGTTCTGATGAAATTTGGTATAAATCTTTCTAATCTTATTACCTAAAACATGACCCTAAATGTGTTTGAAAATTGAAAAAGAGTATTTTTTATGGAAAAACGTAGCCATTTTTTTAAAATTCAATCGTTTTATTTCAAAAGTATCATTTCATCGATTTTCAACATTTCTCATTTTTTCTTGGTATGAACGTTAATGTTCTGTGTATGAACGTTAAGGTTCTGTGTATGAACGTTAATGAAAGAAAAATCTTCATTGGTTTTTTTCAGATTTATCCGACGGACGCTACGTGTCAGGCCATCTGACAATGTCTACCGCAACCCGTTTAGAAGATCATGTCATACCTCTGCCATTTCTAAAGATTTATCAAAAAAGAAAATACCATGTAACAGCCAAAAGTAGTAATGAAAAATACCTTGAGTCTCAAGAATGGTGAAGAAATATTTCCCTTTGAAAAAAAATTATGAAAATCAGCTGTTTTTTCCTCGCCTAAAGGTATCTCCCCCCTCGAGGAATTGAGATATTGTTCTTGGCTGCAAGAGTAGGGATGAAAATACAATAAGTTTTCGGCAAGCTGCCAAATTCTTGCAAATGAAATTTCATGTAAAAATGAACTATTATTGGGCAATATCCAACTCATAATATTGTTGAAAAATATTTCTAAGCCGGGTAATGATATGAATAGTTATTTTTACAATTAAAAATAAATCATTGCAATCATATTGAAGAAAAAAATCAACCGATAGACTTGGTCGCAGTGGCCGTTCCTGCCATTGGCAGGACTGAATATCGCTAAAGCGTTGTGGGCTCCCCATCATTTACACAGTGAATAACATTTAAGGTTTAAGATTTCATAAAGAGTTTTTGATTCGACAAAGTCGAGAAAGCATTAAAAATGTCTAGTGGCCGAATAGATACATTTCATTATGAAGTTCAGATGCTGTAAATACTATGTACATTTTAAGGAGGTTGCTCAGGGTCTTTGTGGGGCAGGCGGCAAGAGGGGAACGCATATGCTTACACTCGGGGGCCTGTAATGGCTGCCAACCCTGAATAATCAAATTTTCGGTTACGTAAAATGAATAAATTTCAGCTAATAGATATGTGAAACGCATATAATAGACTGTTTAGAAATGTTATTAATCTTTTTTGTTTATTTACATCGCGAATAAGTTATTAACCAAGTTGAAATGTGGCAAACGCGCAATTTAGTTCTCAGTAACTGGTATCACTGAGCTCAGATACGAACGTCACATCGTGAGCGCGTAGCTATTAAACATCCTTCGCGAGTTCCGTATTTTGTTCGGCGAAAATGAAAAGATGGAAGGGAAAAATGCAAACCGAAAAACAGTTCAATCGACGGTAGGAGCGAGTACAACCTGGAAAGCGGCGGAAAAAAGTAGTTGAGCTGGAAAATGAATGCACAGTCGAGGGACGACGCGTAATTGATTTGAAGGTTCTGTCGAAACACATGCACTGCAGCTTCTGTAAAGAATGATTCAAAATATTTAAATACTCTTTATGAAACCGCGGTAAGAAATTTATAGCAAGGAAGCAATAGTTTGTGCGTTTCAAATTTTGGCGCCTATTCAAAATGGCCGACTTGACAGCAGCGTTGCCACGTGCCGTAGGGCTCTTTATCGTTTTACGCGAATCAGCTGAAATTTCCTGTTTTATTTCACGAATATCTCGATAACGAGACAGACAAAACGCTGTACTCTTCGTTGAAATTATTCATAAAAATCTCAAGAATTTTTTCCGCCTATTTCCATTCAATTCTTACTATTTTTATTATGTTGCGACAGTTGTATTAGAGTTCTCATCAAGCTTTTGCTATGTCGCCCGTGTATAAGAGCCTAACTTCAATAATTAATGGCTCAACAACCACGTGGACGAAGTACTTGAAATTTTACACGGAGTCGTAACACGTGTTCGCAAATGTCCTCAATAAATTTTAGCAAATTCTCACTATTTCGCGACAGCTGAGCAATCTCCTGAAGGAGAGATATACACCTAGATGGTCGAGGTAGAGGATTTAGAAGCTATGAACATTCCGTCGACCGTAGAAGACCTACACTATGGGCCTGGTATCGATGATTCCATGCAAGTTGACAAATTTCATGATTTATTCATTCCCAAATTTTCAAACGCGTTTTTCTCAAAACCACGTTTTTCAAATCGGTACCCAAAATTTCTCGAAAACCAATCAACCGATTGCCTTGAGGTTTTTTGTGGTTATTCTATACACCATTATCTAGTACTTGTCATAGGATTTTTTTTCCATTACTTAGTTTTTGTTTTATAGGCAAAATAATAACTAATTTTTGGCCCAAAAATCACTATTTATGTTCAAACGTGCGCCATTTTGTCATAAATCGATATTTTCAAAATCGGCTATGACAAGTACTAGATTATAGTATCTAATTTAATAATCTTTTTGGTTTTTTTTCAGATGATTTTTGAAGAAACGCCGGTGGGTACCGCGCACACAAAAATTTTTTACGACGCTCAAAGGATCATACAATATCCTTGTATATTTTTGATATTTTTAAATAAAGAAAATTAAACATATTTTTGAATGTATATTTTTAGACAATTAAAACCCCAATCCGAAATTTCAAATAGTTTTCCTTGAAAAAATTCACAAAAATGACCCTTTTTCCGGCTCCCAGTTGTATATCTTCCCTTAAATACCCGCCGATTTTGAAATACCCGCCAGTTGATGCTTGACTGTGAGTGGCTCACCCGACAGAGCCACTTAAGGCGAAGTAGAAGATCTACCACGTGACATGAGTGCGAGAGAGATAGCCGAAATTTTCGAACAGAGATTTCTCAGCATGAATAATATTTAAGGCAAAAGGAAATCATCAAGCTCTGCGTCAGGGAATTCGCAAGAGCCTTGTTAGTAGAGTGATGCTTCGTTTATGCTAAAAAATGTTACTATCTATGAAAGAATTGTGTTGGAAAATTTGTGAGGTTATGTTGACCTTGTAGATGCCCTTAACGCGGTGTTGCCACGTTTAACCTATAAATTCCGTTAATGCCCGAAAACAAACCTTCCGAGCTCAATATTCACATTTTTTTTCGAGTATTATTCATGAAGGAAGTAGAGAAACCGCCCAATTCTTTTATACATCTCCAACACTATAATGACGGTTCGCTCAGTTTTTCATTTAAATCGAAGTATTATTCTAGTTTACGACGTGCAATGGACGTTCAACTTGGACATTAAAAATCTCCAAAACTACGTGGAGAAACCGATGAATTTTTGGACGGTCAATGCATTGTGAATTAATCTCTCGGTGATATAAATTTCAATCGTCTACAAGCATTTCTTTTTTGTTCTCGACACTCCACCAATATAGACTGTTGGCTAACAAGACAAATCAATACCTTCTATATCCTCGTTTGTTTGTTCATCACCTGATCGCTGAGGTATCGAACAGTGCCAAGCGTTTGCGAATTTACTAATGTTTATTTTCACTCTTATCTTGCCGCTTCGGAAACGCCTGATCTTTCGACAATTTATCAATCCTTTTGTTGTCTGCCAATGGTTTTTCATTGCACTATTAGTCTTACAACAAAATTACGAACTTGTACAGAATCAATTCTCAAATCAGCCCGTTGCAACCATTACGCAATGTCCTCATGCTGGAAGTTTGTTTTTAAAATGCGTTGAAAGTTTTGAACTACTAGGCCCGTTGCTTTGACACTTTCGTTCTGTCTGTGTTGACGCTCGTCATTGCAATATCACTACCTTTACTCGGGTGACATCGCCGAGCCGAAAACAGCCTTCCCGAACCCGCATACTGTTTAGTCACGTAGATATAAACATGACGTTGAATTTTGCATCGTTAAAACGCAATGAATTCTTTTTTTTAAGTGCACATATCTTATTTGACCGATTTAGACAGTGAAAATCTCTCAAACGTTTTTACGTATTCTCATTAGATTTATGACCTCAATTGCAATAAAAAGGGTTCGGAAAACGATAAATAAAGAAACGAAGATTGACGAAAAAAATCATTGTATCCTAACGATTCAAACTTCAATGTCGTGATGTTAACGTGGGTAAAAAAATTGCATTTTTCCTGACTATTTTTATCCGATAGTATCACCTTTTAGCTATATTCACTGAAACGTTCATTGTAATATTCCTAAAACTGTATGAACTAACGATGCTGAAGTTTGCATCGCTGGACTGCAACGAATTTAATTTTTTTCGGCACATTTCGCCTACAAAAGTCCTTCAACCATTTTTTAATATATTTATTAAGGCCTTAGGCCACAGTAACGAGTATCAAATCATGTGCGAATTTAACAATTTTTTTTCGTATGACAAAGTGATTTACTCATAAAATTAGTTACACATCTATTTAGTATGAATATCAAGCTGTTAGAAAATATATATATATATTTTTTTTTGATGTACAAAATAGCCGACTACTAATATTTTCTTTTGTTATCTTTTTTTAAGCGCTCTGCGGCGTGACATTTAGCATCTACAATTTTTTACCTAGAACAAAAAACAAAAATTCTTGTCAATCTGCATTAGAATAGCTAGAGAAGTAGATACGGAATTTGAAAAATATTGTTTTATTCAAAAGTTGTAGGTATTTGAACTTAGGAAATGAATTTTCAGTGAAAAATTTCGTTATCACTACTCGTAAACTGCTCATAAAATGAAAATTTTTCGATTAATCAGAAATTCCGTACGTACTTTTCTGTGAAATGCAATAAGGAACATAACTTTTAAATTTGAAGTAAATCGAATGAAAATTGTTGAAGTTATTTGTCACGCCAATTGGAAAAAAGTTGTTTCGAGAAGTTTGGAGTAGTCGGCCATTTTGTACATCGAAAAAAAATTGTAACAGCTTGATATTCGTACTAAATAGATGTATACTTAATTTTATGAGTAAATCACTTTTTCATACGAAAATATTATTAAATTGGCACATGTTTTTATACCCGTTGCTGTGGCCTGAGGCCTCAAGTGATCTACAGTGTAAATTTATGAACAAAGATCGCCTGTAATAATAAAAACATGGAAAATAAAATGTAAAATGGAACTTTCGTTGCGTTCTAACCATACGAGCTACAGCTTCTAAGAGAAAGCCGGACGAGCGGTAGCAGCACCATACTTCAAACTTTAAGCACGTTTTTCTCTAAACACTGTTTTCAAAGTCGATGAACATATCTCGAGAACCACTTGATGGATTATTTCCAAATTTACAGGAGATACGATGAGAAACATTTAAAGGTTGTTGACAATCTCACTTTTTGAAAATCGATTTTCATTTTTCAACAGTTACGTAAAAATGACGACACCTTTTCATACATTTTGTATACACGAGATTCAATTCATCGTCACGTGAACAAAAATTATGTAAAAAATGGACGATCGTCAACGGCTTGTATTTATTATGAACTTGAATAACCTGTTTGGTTTTTAAATTTCAGATGTACCATTTAAGCTTGTGTCCACTGCGAAACATTGCGAAAAAAATTTCATCCCCCGGCGGCCATGTTTTTGTTTTTCTGTTTTTTTTTGGTGATTATTTATAGCAAAAAAACTCGGAATTTGGCCACTTTTTTCAGGCCTCTAGGTAGATGTAGTCCCTTAATATTTTCGTGCGCGACTCTATACGGCCAAATGGTTTTCTTTTATTCGTACAATGAGTCTGAAATTTGGATACAAGTATTTTCACAAGAAAAACATAATAATTCTTTAGATAAGTGACATTTCCGAAAAAATTTTTTTTGCTACTTTCTTACTTATTGGGTTATAAATTATATCCACTCAGGGGAAGCTACAATTTTTCATTAACAATTTTTTTACGAGCAAAAAAACGTTAAAACTAATATCGAATTTTTCAAAAACCCAAACAAACCTACTATAGGCGTCGCAATGTTCAAGAAATGTTCTATTTTATGACGTGTTTCCGCGAAATTCAAAACCCCATAATTTTTTATGGGGGGGTGAAATTCAGCTTCCCCCGACTGAATATGATAATTTAAAGCCAATAAATGAGAAAATAGCAACAAAAATAATTTTAGGCTCATTTTTCGGAAAAATCACTTATCAAAAGAATTACCGTAAAAAAAAACAATCTTGAGCGAAACGTCACGTACGTGGGGACCTCACCTTTGGATTTTCGAGTAAGCGTTACCGCGCATATTGCAGAAATTCCGATTCGATCCTGTTCACCATTTGTTCTATTCCACACGCGTACTAGCTGAACGACGTGTTATTTGCATGATTATTATTATCGATAGAACGAAAGTCCAATCGTATGGACAGGTTTTCCGACATTTCCGCGGATCCTGCGCGAATGAATGGTGGAAAAAGCGGCACACTCGCGATTCACGCGTTGCCAAATAACGTATGCGTCCAAGCGCCACGACGATTATTGCGTTTTGCTTGCATTTTTTTTGTAGACGGTGTGTCACTTCATCACGAGACACTATCTAAGGCACCCGCAGTGAAACTCGACGCGTTCATGCTTTTTTTTCTTTCTTATTTATCTCATGACCTCCGATTATACAGTCACATTTCGCACTGTGCCGATTACAACTGTGTTTCTTGACTTTTTGTGCAACGACGTGTGCAACGTATCGTTACGCACGTATACTGTAAACGGAGAGAGCCACTGGTGCACGAAGATTGAGCGATGCAGCGCTCTCGACGAAGAAAGTACCGCCACGAAATAAAAACTTGTCGGTTTTATCGCGGCGTTTTTTTTTTTTTAACGCAACGGCCGGTAAATTTCCATTTGCCCGGGTGATTCAACACGGAGACGCGTATATCGTCGTACAATATCAACTGACTGATCCTGCTGATACTGACGTGTGGATTGGTGTGGATTGTAGTAAGAAAATAGTCGTGAAACGTCAGTGCAGGCTAGTGCGCCGAGTGGTCGATAGGCGGCGTAGCAGGTGCGGGAATTACAATTGATGTTCGCTAGCCAAGACTAGGCCAGAGTTGCCAGACGTGTAGTGACCGAAACCGCCGCCAGACGCCGCTTGCGTAGCCCAAAAACCGCGGGACTTTACGAAGCCCAAATAGCGCGGTAAAAGCTCGCATATAGCCCAAATTCGTGGTTTTGGTAGGTCATGAAGCAAAAGCACCGATACAAGTTAGAAATTGAATTATTTCTTTAATTATTTCAAAATCAAATATCTGTATTTTTTAGCAGGCTAAAATAATCATATAAATAAACAAATACTTATTTCTTGAGATTACACTAGTACAAAAATCACCCAGTTTCAATCACAGTCTCATATATGGTATATGAATAAGAATATTAAAGAAAATATCTAGAATTCTAAATCAACTATGTCCATCAGAGAAACATAAAATTCGTTTAGCAGGTCCTCTGCATTCGAAATTTGAATCTCTGGTACATCAATATTCTTTGGCACATTCTCTTGGGCAGGGACAGGGCCGAAGTCCGGATCATCCGGATTCAAGTTGAACTCAGCTTCCCTTGTCGGCTGAGAAGAGGACGCGGGGATATATGTGTGTATCGGGCTGAAGGAAAATGCTTTTTTATGTTGGTCGTTCGTTATGTATTTTTATTTTATGATACGTGATTAATAAACAGTTTTTCTTTTTTACATTTGAAGTTTACTTTTCCTCCAATTCATAATCATAAATTTAAAATTCGTGTTGTCTGTGACCATGAATTCAAGCGGGACAATAATAGGTTTTTTGTGTGACGCAATTTCATACAAACTTTAAATCACACCATGTGAATCACATAACAATGACTCGATGGCTGTATAATTGTATATTTTTATTTAAGATTTTAATAAATATGAATTCACTACGTTCAATTATTTATAGGTATAAAATATATTACTCTAAAACCCATAATGAAAGTTACCTCCATAAAATAGTTGTTAACGATTGCGTTATCGACTTGGGTGCACCTCTATTCTTCTATTTAGGCGCATGCATAAGTATAGTGTGTAAAAAAGAACACGATTTTTGTATAATCGTTTTGTCAGCGTGCTGTATTATGTTATGTGATGATATGTTTCTTATGTGCGTGAGTAAATACGTGATGATAATTTGTGACCGTAGAAAATTGTGTGTGTATTTCCTCACTCCCTGTAAAAATGTGCGGATGGTTTTGTTTGAAACGAACTATGCAAGGCGCGTCCTGTGGTTACATGGTCTAGGAGCCCAAAGAAAGCCGTTTTATTTTCGCATATAGCCCAAATCGCGCTTTAGCGCGATTCAAAAATTTGGGCCGCGAAATGGCCTCCCAAGATAGCCCAAATCGCGGTTTATAGCCCAATCTGGCAACTCTGGACTAGGCAAGGAGACTATAGGGAAGGGGTCCACCTTTGTATGGTGAGACGGTATAAGAAACGTCCGTAAATTTGGGCCCAGAGCGTGGTGTTAAGTGTGGCCGTAGGCGTCGTCCGTGTCCTTAGTGTATCAAAATATAGTAATACAGCCAGTGCACAGCGTGAAACTGGCTGTAATGACGGCTAATTGTTAACGCTTGTCAAAAAAACACCTCTCGTGCACTAAAGTTGTTTTGTTTGCGATCTAGTTCGTCTAATTAGTTTACTGCAATAATTGGTATGACAATTTTTACAAAGTTCTTACATTTTTGTTTAATTACGAAAAATGTATTATGACTTTGTAAATAATTTTTATAATGCATTTTTGGATAGTTACAAAAAACGATCAACCACCAATAAACACATTAACGTTAATAGCTTTTAGGAAATTTAACTATTTTTATTTGCGTTATTATGATTCTTATAACAAATGTAATCAATAATCGAACTAATTTACCGATAAAAGGCATAACAAATAATTTTAATTAAAAAAAATCATTTCAGTCATAAAACTTTCAGACGGAATGACACCTCATAGCGGTCGGTATGGTAGAACAATTATAGATACCCAAAAATCTCTGAAACGGCCCTTCAGATCCCGTCGAAACTTTGCCAAACGACGGCAAATAGATAAACAAACAGCTGTCTGGCCCTCAAATTTTCTGAATTTGATAGAAAAAACTGAGATTGACTTATGATAAGCCAATCTACGTTTCTTTCTCAAATTCAGAAAAATTGAGGGGCAGACAGCTGTTCGTCTATCTATTTGACGTCGTTTGGCAAAGTTTCGACGGGATCTGAAGAGCCGTTTCAGAGATTTTTGGGTATCTATAATTGTTCTACCACACCGACCGCGATGAGGTGTCATTCCCTCTTAAGAGGAGAGATTCGAAAGCAGTACCTCGCACGGTGTCATGCAGTTTTTTTTATATAGGGCTCAGGAAGACTAGAGGTAAGAAGTACGAACGCCTGTGGCGAGCCCGATCCAAAAGCGTCCGTGAAACTGTGGATTTTAGTAGTTAGTGTTTTCACGGCGTGCGTCGCTAGTGCATCACCGCACCGAAGTGAACTAAGCGACAAGAACACAACCGACGTCATGTGTCATCGATGATTCCCGCTCGTCGTTCGTGTTGACATAAGGCGTGTTCGGGCTAACCAATTTAGCGAATTGTGTTAGATGTAAAAAAAAAAAATTGTCTCGGTATAAAATATATTTAGTGATCTGCGGCGAAAACAATCAATCGTAGGTAAGAAAAATAGTACTTACATTCATAAAAAGAATGGTTTCGTTTTATCGTACCATTATTGTACCGAGTGAAATAAAAATTATCACAAACGCGAGATATGGAGCAAGTGTCCCGTCGATCAGACAAAACTTGCAATATATGGATTTTTTTCGTATATTGCACGTTTTGTCTCATGTCTCGAAAATAAACAAAATGTTTATTTTCGAGGCGTGAAAATGGGTAGTGGGTGGGTGAGTGGGTGAAATATCAATTTGCCATTTTCATAGAAAGTCAAATTAAATAAAAGCTTGTAATATTGTTTGAATTGTTGCTTTCAGTGCCCGAACGCGAGACAAACGTGGAGTGCAGCGATCGATCGAGAACTGCCGTTAAAATCAACACTCTCCATCAAGTTCTCGACAAAGTTTCGGACATGAAAAATTTAGAGTACGAGGGATGCCAAGCACACAATGAAGAGTTCACGAAGTGAGTGATAAACTATTATCTCGTCATGAGAGGACATTTTCTAGCGCGATCGGTCAACGAAAATAATCACGCAAGGAAAATTAAAACGAAAGACAATACGAAAAAATCAAAACTGTAAGATCGATTTATCTGTACAGCGTGTCATAATGTGCAAATATGATGTGTGATAATTTGTAAATCTTTTGTTTGAATTCAAAATTCTTATCAATTTTCTTGTGTCTATGTTTTTACTGCTTCCGCAACGAAAATACAATTTGATAATTTGAAAAACTTTTGTCTGGATTTAAATTTCTTATAAATTTTCTTGTGTCTATAAATAAATTTTGTTTGTTACGGTTTCCGGAAGGAAAAAAAACTGACTTTATTTCTATTTGTCGTTATTATTCTTTATCTGTACAGCGTGTCACAATGTGTAACTATGGTGATAATCTGTAAATTTTTTGTCTGGATGCAAATTTCTTATGAATTTCCTTGTGTCTATAAGTAAATTTTGTTTGTTACTGCTTCCACAACAAAAAACTAATTTAATTTCTGTATTTCGGTATTCTCCAAAACAATCTATATATAAGAATTCTGTCTATCTATATAGAAATTGCCTTCACCAACTGGTTGAACAACTAATTTGATGAAATGATCTGTTAGCAACCGTAAATACGGACCAGTCTAGCGTGTGTGTGTGTATGGGTGGGTCGCGATTGGGGAAGGAGTTTTGGAGCGCGGAGATCGGAGCGAGCGAGAGAGTGTGGAGAGTGAGTTTTGCGAACTCGGAGCGTACGCACGAACGCGAGCGAAAAACGAACGCGACCGGGAATTCGAGCGGGAACGAGAGCGAACGAACGCAAAAACGCACCACTGTAGTGTTTAGTGATCGAGCCTAGTCATAAGTTTTGAAATATATATATATATTCTTCGTTGCTAACAATAAACTAATAGAAACCTTGTCGCATTAAAACGGGAGTGATTCTTCCCTACAAGTCCTCACTCCGCCCCCGCGTCGCGCCTTCGGGATCTCCGAGCCGCGTGTGCGGTTCTTTTGTATTTGACGGATGCCCTCATGAAAACGAGAGCTCCCCCGCACGCTAGGAGAGTTTTTTCGTTAACACTTCAGAAGTGGGATCAACCGCAAACATTTGAACATAAAAGTACGTTTAGTGAGGTGTCGTGCGCAAGTAAGCTTTGGACACATTTTTTTTTTCTGTGTGCGTTTGTTTTCCTTCTCTTCGTGTCCGGTGTTATGAATCCAAGGCCGCTGCTAAGGTAAACATTTGATAGTTCAGCGAAATGGCTAGTAGAACGGCTATAGAAGACCAAGAAGGGCTCCGAGGATTCGCGTCCCCACCGAGCGATCCCGCGGAGTCCGCCGCGGCCACCACCGCGCCACCAGCCTTACTGCAATCTAACGAATCCCGTACGAGTTCAAATCTGCCCATTGGCGCCGCCAGCAACCGACCCGCCAATGAACAAGAGAACGTGCTAATGAGGGGAGTACCGGAGCAACGCGAGGCCGTGCCACGAATTACGGTCAACCAGTTTACACCGACATATACGCAGAGTTTCGAAGGGCAGTACCATCCGTCGTGGCAACCCATGCATAACCGGAATCAACCCCGATCCCGACTTAACCGACGGTTGGGAGCCGGCGGATTTGAGCAATCCCTGCTTTACCAGCTACCAGTGCGGACACCGATGGCGACCAACTTTGGAAACGTGGGCGCTCCTCAACCACCACCCGTCGGTAATCCGAGTGGATATGTACCATACGGGCATCCACCGCCAAATGTCGCCCCGTCTGACCCGTCACCAGAACCCGCTATAACCGATATCATTCACATGATAATGGAGGATAACCGACGCCGAGATTCGATGCTGGAAAGAGTTGTCGACACACTGGCGGCATCACAGTCCGAAAGAGCTCGTTCCTCGCCACAACAGGATATGTGTTATCAGGTCATGCCAGACCTGTCAAAACATATCGAATCATACGACGGTGAGGGTGGCGGACGAAAAGCGCACGAGTGGATTAAAACGCTTGAAGGCATGAGAACCCTGCACAAGTGGCCCGACAGCATCGCCTTGGAGACCGCCCGAATGCATCTCGTAGGAGGAGCAAAAGATTGGTATCGTATGCGCTCCGCGGAATTCGTTTCGTGGGATACTTTTCAGACGGGGTTCCATAGGACTTTCACCGTGTACGAGAGTCGTACAGCGAAGTGGCAACGGATGACGGAGAGGATCCAGAAAAGAGGCGAATCGACCCAAGCCTATTACCACGCCAAGGTTCGGCTATGCGCGGACCTGGATTTAGGCCCCAGAGACACGAAGGAGCAGGTCCTCGTTGGGCTATGGTCTAAAGACCTTTGCAATACGATGGCGTCACGGGACCATTACGGTCTCGAATCTTTATACCACGACATTGTGGCGTACGAGCGACTCGAGGAACAACGGGTAAACCGAATTCGAGGTGGACAACAACCTGCAAACACAGAGAAAAGTAGGAATGCGCAAACAGTAAGTCAAACACGCACTCCCCCCGCTTCGGTTTCACCAAGCCCACTCAAAAACCCAGATACTCGCCTACCCATCAAAAACGAGGCGGGCGAATACAAATGTTACAATTGCAACGGGTATGGACATCTGTCGAGGAGTTGTCCTGAGCCTAAACGTCCACTGACTTGTAGAATCTGCGGGCAGACAGGTCACACCCAGCGCCACTGTACAGCATCCTCCGCACCGGGCCCTGCGACGATGCACATAATCGATGGGCCGCGCCAAGATGCCGTGGCTAAATACATCAAGACGGCGTGCGTCGGAGGACGCTCGTTACAAGCATTCGTGGATCAAGGTAGCTCTGATTGTACGATAACCGCGTTCACGGTACTGCGGGAAGGACTGCACATGGAACCGGCACCAATGGAGCTTCGCAGTTTTGGACCGGACCATTTCAAGGTGAGCTCGCCAGGGGTGGTGACGACGGATATCTCACTCGATGGAGTGACAGTGCACAATGTTCCGATGCGGGTAGTACCCGATAATGCCCAGGCTACTCCGGTACTAGTGGGGCGCACATTCACCGATGCTCCTCACGTGAATTATCATAAGGTTGGAGGTTTACTGACGTTCACCGTGGCTGAGGACGACCCGTTTCGGGGTATGGAATTGGAGGAAAATGACTCGGACTATTTAGATGTGGCCGAATCAGTAACAATTCCGCCGCACACAATGAACTGCATTCGAGTCGTTGGACGAGGCACTGAATGCACGTTGCCTGTGATGAATATCGGTCCAACCGAGCAACGTTTCCAGAAAGGGCGCACGGTAATACGCGGGGAATTTGCCGCTGTCCCCGTGCGCGATGCACCGCCTTCACTCCCGCCAATTAAACGCGAAGAACTCATCGTAGGAATCGATCGGCAAGAAGAGGAAGTCGAAGATTTGCTGAGTGTGCTAAATCGGTACCGGGACTGCGTATCAACCGGTATTAGCGACCTCGGCTGCACCGACGTCATCGAGATGGATATAACTGAAGTACCAAACAGTAAGCCGGTGTATGCGAAACCTTATAAGGCGAGCAACTCTGAACGAGCGGAAATAAAAAAAATTGTGGACGAGTGGAAACGAGAAGGGATTGTGACTGAAACCAGCTCACCATACGCGAGTCCCGTTTTGCTCGTTAAGAAAAAAACGGGCGAATCACGTCTCGTGGTTGATTTCCGCCGCTTAAATCAACAAACTGAGAGGATCCATTTCCCACTGCCGGAGATAGATGACCACCTCGCTGCAATCGGAGACGCGCGCCTCTTCATCACGCTGGATTTGGCGCATGGTTATCTACAGGTGCCGCTTACACGAGCCGCGCGGGCCAAGACGGCGTTCATAACCCCGGACGACACGGGCGAATTCACTCGCATGTCATTCGGCCTGATGAATGCCCCCTTCTTTTTTTCGAAACTGATGCAACGTATCCTCGGACCGCTACGCGATAGCTCGATACTCTTTTACTTGGATGACGTACTCATCCCGGGCCAGGATTGGCCAGAACTTCGCGATCGACTCATCCAAGCTCTGGAAGCTCTACGCGGGGCAGGGCTTACCTTAAGACTGGCAAAATGCCAGTTTCTCATGGAACGGATCACGTACCTGGGCTACATAGTCTCCAAAGACGGAATAGAACCAGGATCCAACAAACTGCAGGGGATCGTCGATTTCCCTAGACCGACCGACGTACACCAGATACGCCGATTCCTTGGGTTGACGGGTTATTTCCGACGATTTGTACCACGCTTCGCTGAGCGAGCGGAGCCGTTAAGTAAATTGTTGAGGAAGGATTGCGAGTTCTCGTGGGGCGACCGCGAGGAACAAGCTTTCCTCGATTTGAAAGAGGCCCTCGGAAAGAGTCCCGTATTGCAGTTGTACAGTCCCAGGCGCCGTACGGAATTACATACCGACGCGAGTGCAAGTGGACTGGCGGCTATGCTACTGCAGGAGGACGACGCGGGCCAATTACGATTAGTATACGCGATCAGTCGCCGAACGAATGTACCCGAACGAAATTATCACTCGTCGAAACTCGAGTTGTTAGCGATTGTCTGGGCAGTGACGCGTTTGCGCACCCTACTAATTAATATCGTCTTTAAAATCGTTACAGACTGCCAGGCGCTCGTATACCTGTGTGCAAATAAAACGAAAAACCCACAGATCGTGCGTTGGTACGCGCTACTGGGTGAGTTTACCTTCGATATCGAACATCGACCAGGAGAAAAGATGAGCCACGTCGACGCCCTGAGCCGTGCTCCAGCAGACGCGCGCGAAGACGAGAAAGTATGGAGCGAGATCGCGGATGCTGTATATACAGTTGTAAGTGCGGACGACGAAATACGAATGTACCAAAGTACGGATGACCTATTGAGAAAAAAATGTAGCATATTGCAGAAGCCATTGCGGGCTCGTAACTCGTATGAGAAGGCTGAAGTTTGCGACTATGAACTAATTGACGGATTGTTGTATAAGCGCGTGAACGGCAATCCACTGTACGTCGTCCCACGAGCCATGCGGAAAAGTTTTGCGGTACGTTTTCACGATCTTCAGAGCCACATGGGCGTGGATCGAACCGTGTCGAAGATGAGGCGACGATATTTTTTCCCTGGGATGCGAGCATATGTCAAGCGCCACATACGCGCGTGCCTGCAGTGTATCATGACGAAATCTCCAACGGGAAAACAAGCTGGATTGATGCATCCCATCGCCCCGGGGAAGAGACCGTTCGAAACGATTAATATCGACCACGAGGGACCGTTCGTCCCCAGCTCTAAAGGTAACAAATACATATTCGCACTGGTGGATAATCTAACGAAATATGTAGTGATTCGAGCTGTGCGGGATACTTCAGTACGTCCCGTAATACGCGTGCTCGACGAGTTCGTGCTGACCTACGGAGCCCCACGCCGCATAATATCAGACCGAGGTACCTGCTTCACCTCGCGTAAATTCGCAGAATTCTGTAGGAGACACGGAATTGAGCACGTACTCACCTCCCCGCGCCACGCCCAAGCGAACGGACAAATTGAACGCGTCAACCGAACGTTATTACCGGCTGTACAAGCAAGTGTAACGAAGCCCGACGGGCGGGACTGGGATGCCCGCCTCAAGGAAATCCAGCGCGATTTGAACGAGGCTCCAAATAAGAGTACAGGCGAAGCTCCCTTCACGGCGCTGTATGGATATGCCGCGAGGCACGACGAAGGACCTATCCGGCACCTCGTCCCTGACGGCGATGGGGAGTATCGCCTCCCTCCGGATCTACAAAAGGATGTGCGCGAGCATATCGAACGGGCCCAAGATCGGAGCAAGGAGCGCTACGATCGAGGACGACGCCAGGTCGACTACGAACTGGGAGACATAGTCTACATGAAAACGGCTCCAATCTGTACCGGTGAGAGCACCAAGCTTCAGCGACGTTTCCGGGGGCCGTTGGCCATCAGCAAAATCTTGCGAGGGAATACGTACGGGGTCACCGACCTCCAGTCGACAGGACGGGGACGACGCTACGCAGCTACAGCTCACGCCAGTCAGCTCAAGCTTTGGCGGCCAGCGGAGAACGAAGGACCTGATAACGAAGAAACGGAAGCCACGAGTAGCAGCGACAACGAAGAAACGGAAGCCACGCGTAGGAGCGACAACGAAGAAACGGAAGCCACGCTCACGAGCGACAACGGGGGTGCGGAGATTGCCTCCCCATCCGACGCAACCCCCGGTGTACATAACGAAGAAGTCGGACGTTGTACGGAAACGGTGCGGTCAAAACGTATCCGAACCACGCCGCATTATTTGCGAGATTTCGTACTTGGCTGAGAGCTCGAGGACGAGCTACTATAGGATGGCCGAGTGTTAGCAACCGTAAATACGGACCAGTCTAGCGTGTGTGTGTGTATGGGTGGGTCGCGATTGGGGAAGGAGTTTTGGAGCGCGGAGATCGGAGCGAGCGAGAGAGAGTGGAGAGTGAGTTTTGCGAACTCGGAGCGTACGCACGAACGCGAGCGAAAAACGAACGCGACCGGGAATTCGAGCGGGAACGAGAGCGAACGAACGCAAAAACGCACCACTGTAGTGTTTAGTGATCGAGCCTAGTCATAAGTTTTGAAATATATATATATATTCTTCGTTGCTAACAATAAACTAATAGAAACCTTGTCGCATTAAAACGGGAGTGATTCTTCCCTACAAGTCCTCACTCCGCCCCCGCGTCGCGCCTTCGGGATCTCCGAGCCGCGTGTGCGGTTCTTTTGTATTTGACGGATGCCCTCATGAAAACGAGAGCTCCCCCGCACGCTAGGAGAGTTTTTTCGTTAACAGATCGCTCCATATAAAGTGGCAAAGGGTGCTTTTTGCATATCGTACGGCACTGCCTTTACAATTCATTTGATCAAATTATCGCTTCATATGAGGGAGCGTATCTTACGGCACTGGTTTGTTGCTGACTTTACTTCAGTGCGGTAGGAGAGCAGCGCCGCCCTTCTCGTCCTCACTTTTGCGGACGTTTCGACAACGCGGCGTTCGTACTCCTTACCTCTAGTCTTCCTGGTTGCCACATGCCGTAGGGCGCTTTATCGTTTTACGCGAATGAGCTGAAAGTTTATGTTTTACTTCACGAGTATCTCGACAACAAGATAGACAAAACGCTGTACTCTTCGTTGAACTTATTCATGAAAA
The DNA here is from genome assembly GCA_944452715.1 of Ophion slaviceki. Taxonomy (NCBI): domain Eukaryota; kingdom Metazoa; phylum Arthropoda; class Insecta; order Hymenoptera; family Ichneumonidae; genus Ophion; species Ophion slaviceki. Next base: position 7,840,075 of record OX101785.1, read on the forward strand.
TCTCAAGAATTTTTTTCCGCCTATTTCCATTCAATTCTTACTATTTTTATTATGTTGCGACAGGCGTATTAGAATTCTCATGAAACTTTTGCTATGTCGCCCGTGTATAAGAGCCCAACATTAATAATCAATTGCTCAACAATTACGCAGACGAAGTACTTGAAATTTTACACAGAGTCGTAACACCTGTTCGCAAATATCCTCAATAAATTTCAGCAAATTAATACTATTTTGAGATAGCTGAGCAACCTCCTCAATAGACCGTTTACTCTCTTTCGGCACTACAACGGAACAGGGAAACACGATTCAAAGCCTTTGAGGAAGGTCTCTATCGCTGTATATCTATATCTACAAGTCCCCTACGTGACGGCGCTCCTAGCGGATAAATGATGAACTAATTTGTGCCTCACCAACGATGACACTTCCCACCATTCAAAAACGCTGGAGATTCCACTCTGTACATAAGACCGTGCTCGCGAGGACCAACATACACACGTGCGCTCACGTGATAGCGGAGCGGGGAATGTCTGCTTTCTGGACGATAGCTAACGTAGAGTTCAGTTGTACCAACGTCGTCGGTATCGTACGTATGTATCGCGCAAGCTTTGAGTACGAAACGTTTCGTTTTTGTACTCTGTCGTGTTTGTGTGTGTATATTTGACCAAATACGTGGTGTTGCGCCGTTCCCTGTCGGTGAATCGATGCTTCTCTCGCCATAACGTCAAATTTTGCACTCCCTCGTTCTTTCTTACATTCACGTAAAAAAATATAAAGCTATGTGTTTCGCGTTGGATGTGTGCGACGATTATGGCTCTGAAAATCACTGATGTGAAAAAGTATCGCGTGATCGCGACCAATTCGGAGAATTCGCGGCTCGTTTCGGTCGGAAACACGTAAAACGTCACTCTGACAGGAAAGGAATGATCGCGAGTTTAACGTTTTTTTTTCTCTTCACGGTGTCGTCCACGCGGATAAAGAAACCTCTCAAGCGTTTGTTTTCAAAGTGAAACGGGAACATCGCGCAGTATTGATGCTCGTAACGTCCAGCTTGTAATGAATTTCGAAAGGTGCACGAAAGTTTCGTAATTCGTTTTTTTCTTTTCGTACGACGAACGTCAAGGTGAAAGATCGAGAAAGTGGCCGTCCCGAGTTTTATTCGAAAGCCATCAATGGTACACTGCAGGGCCTACACTTTCGTCTCGCATTTTTTATAAATATATATATTTTTTGTTTGTATGATGCTCGAGTGAACAAATGCGATGGAAGATTACAAGTTTCTTTTCAAAGTCGTCGTGGTCGGAAATGCAGGGGTCGGCAAGACCTGTCTCGTGCGTAGATTTACACAGGTATGCTTTTCGATATATTTTAATAATGTAAATAAATACCAATTAAAGAAATACCATTAAGGGTCCACATCTATCGAGAGGCCCGAAAAAATGGCCAAGTTCCGAAAAAAATTCCGGGAAACGGTTGGTTAAAAAGAAACGCATATTTTTTTTAACACAAAGCTACGTATATTGAGAGCCTTTGAAAAAAATCACCCGAAAAACAACGAAAACATGGCCACTGGCGGATGAAGAAATTGTTTTCGCGACGATTGGCGGTGGACACTCTCCACCTCAAACGGTCCATCCGAACTCTAAAAACCAAACGGGTTATTCAAGTTAACAATAACTACGAGTCGTTGACGATCGTCGATTTTTTCAATATTTTTTTTTTCACAACGTGGCGACGAATTGAATCTCGAGCACACAAAATCTACGAAAAAAAGTCGTCATTTTAACGTAACTATTAAAAAATGAAAATCGATTTTGAAGAAGTGAGATCGTCAGCGACCTTTAAATGTTTCTCGTCGTAGTTCCTGTAAATTTGGAAACAATCCATCAAGTGGTTATCGAGATATCATGTCCACCGACTTTGAAAACAGTGTTTAGAGAAAAACGCGTTTCAAGTTTGGGGGATAGTACGATATACGAGGCGCCAGTATTTAACCGTCGATTTTTGATATTTGAACCAAAATAATGAGAATTTCAAGAGTGAAAAAATTGCCGATTTGCCTTCCTTAAGGAATTATGAGCGCTTTTAGCGGTAATTGGAAATACGCCATTGCGATTGTTGTTGGCTCTGGGTACAATATCTTTATTTTATCACAAATAATGGAAATTGACCAGGCGAGCTTCAAAAAGTATTTCTTTAGTATTGCCTTAAGGGAAAAGAAGTTACTCTCTTATTTGATGATATTGAAGTTTGCATCGTTGGTAACCAATGAAAATTCTGCAGCCTAACTTTTTCGCTGTACATTTAGCCCTCCAAAATTACGCAAACGTTTTTCAGAATCCTCATTAGATAATTTAGGCCTAAATATGTAAGAAAAGATTCTGGTTGACAATGAAAATGAAGAAATGAAAAAATAAAAAAGAATTTCCGTTGCATTCCAACAATGCAAACTTCAACATCCTTTTATATGGCCGAGACGGAATTTGGTACATGCAGGCCATTTGAGTTGCCCAGAATACACCATGTGGAGGATGCTTGCTTAGTATTCCTGTCTCTGATAAGTATCCCTCGTATATATATATATATATATATATACGAGGGTGGGGTGAAAAGTTTCCGGCCTGACCAAGAAAAACGATGTTTAAAAATTTTTTTTTGCTTTATTTTTCAATATAATCTCCATCAACACTGATACATTTCTCATAACGGTGTTCCAATTTAGTTATACCAGTTTTAAACGTAGATTCGTCAAGCTCCTCAAAATACTGATTTACAGCTTCGATAACTTCTTCGTTGCTCTTAAATCTTTTTCCGCCAAGCCATTTTTTGAGGTTAGGAAACAGATAATAGTCGCTGGGGGCTAAGTCTGGAGAGTCGGGAGGATGCGGCATCAATTCAAACTTCAATTCGTGGATTTTGGACATGGCAACAATCGACGAATGCGCTGGTGCGTTATCGTGATGAAACAAAACTTTTTTCTTCGCCAAATGAGGTCGTTTAATTTGCACGTCGTGCTTCAAACGTTGCAATAACTCTGCGTAGTATTGACCAGTGATAGTCTTACCCTTTTCAAGGTAATCAATGTATATAATTCCTCTCGCATCCCAAAAAACAGTAGTCATAACCTTGTTTGCCGATAAAATTGTTTTTGCCTTCTTTGGGGTTGGTTCCCCTTTTCCAACCCACTGTTTTGACTGTTCTTTATTTTCAGGATTGTAGTGGTGGACCCATGTCTCATCAACAGTTATGAATCGACGCAAAAATTCGTTTGGATTACGCCTATACAGCCCCAAATTGTCGGTAGAAATGGTTTTTCGAAGCAGTTTTTGGTCGAGCGTTAGCAAACGCGGCACCCACCTTGCACACAGCTTTTCCATGTTCAAATGGTTGTGCAAAATATTTCGCACACGTTCAGCTGACATCCTACAGGTCTCAGCTATCTCATGCACTTTCAACCTGTGGTCTTCCAACACTATTTTGTGGATTTTTTCAACCATCTCTGAAGTTGTGACTTCAACGGGCCGTCCTGAGCGAGGCTCGTCAGAGGTGCTCACACGACCCATTTTAAATTCAGAAACCCACTGCTTAATAGTTGAATATGATGGGGAGGACTCTCCTAGTGCTGAATCTATCTCTTCTTTTATTTGTTTTGGTGTAAAACCTTTCAAATGGAAGTATTTGATGACAGCACGTTTTTCCAATTTTTCCATTTTTACGAAAACAACGGAAGCGTCTCGCGCAATGTGCTCTCAAACACAAACTAACGTAGCGATTGGGCTGAAACTGTACATACAAGCTCAGTAAGAACGGTACTGTAGGACGCCGCTCCAAAACTAGACCTAGTGGCACCATCTCTTGGTCAGGCCGGAAACTTTTCACCCCACCCTCGTATATATATATATTATATATAGTATCCCTTTGTAGGTGTGTGTGTGTGCGTGTGTTTGTTTAGGTTTGTTTGGGTTTGTTTGGGTTGGAGCCTTACAAGTCCGAAGAGGGATGGACCGTAAACTTTTAATCCCTCTTTGACTCCTAGCAATTCAGGCCTTAGGCCACAGTAACGGGTATAAAATCACGTGCGAATTTAACCATTTTTTTCGTATGAAAAAGTGATACGATGCTGAAGTTTGCATCATTGGACTGCAACGAATTCAATTTCTTTCGGCCGATTTCGCCTGCAAAAGTTGTCCAACCATTTTTAAAGATTTTCCTTTGGCGATCTTCATTATAAATCTATAAAAAAGATCGCTTATAATAATAAAAATATGGGAAGTAAAGTGTAAAACGGAACTTTCGTTGCGTTCCAACGATGCAAACTTCAACACCATACAGTGATTCACTCATAAAATTAATTACACATCTATTTAGTATCAATATCAAGCTGTTAGAAAATATATATATATTTTTTTTCGATGTACAAAATGGCTGACTAGTAATATTTTCTTTTGTTATCTTTTTTTAGGCGATCTGCGACGTGACATTTAGCATCCACAATTTTTCACTTAGAACAAAAAACAAAAATGATCGTCAATCTACATTAGAATACCTAGAGAAGTACGTACGGAATTTAAAAAATATTGTTTTATTCAAAAGTTGTAGGTATTTGAACTTAAGAAATGAATTTTCAGTGAAAAATTTCGTTACAACTGCTCATAAACTGCTCATAAAATGAAAAGTTTTCGATTAATCAGAAATTCCGTACGTACTTCTCTGCGAAACGCAATTAGGTACGTAACTTTTGAATTTGACGTAAATCGAGTGAAAATTGTTGAAGTTATTTGTCACGCCAATTGGAAAAAGCTGTTTCGAGTAGTCGGCCCTTTTTTATGGTGCTGAAGTTTGCATCGTTAGAACGTATCGAAAATTCTTCCCTCGTTTTTCATTTCTTTATTTTTACTACCGTCTTTGTTTTGCAAGTTTTGTCCATGAATTTTTTATGAGCATCCCCAAAAATGTTTCAGTGATTTTCGTAGCTCGAACGGGACAAAAAAATTACGACAATAGGAAAAAAAAAATTTTTGTTTCGTTGCAACAATGCAAACTTCAATACCATCCTTTTGTACATTGAAAAAAAAAATGTATATTTTCTAACAGCTTGATATTCATACTAAATAGATGTGTATTTAATTTTATGAGTGAATCACTGTTTCATACGAAAACAAATTGTTAAATTCGCACATGATTTTATCCCCGTTACTGTGGCCTGAGGCTTTAAAAGTACTACTTTACTCTCTGTCTAGTAGCACCTATAAGCGAGGAAATCATGGCGGTGGTGTTTAAAATACATTTTTGGCTTCTGGGACACTGTTGAAACTATATATTTCCAAGTTACCTTGCCTGACCTTCCTTGAAATTTTCAAATTCGAAAAAATAGTCATTTGCGTTCAATTAACAAAAAATTCTAATTTCACCGCAAAATAAGCGAAATATTAACTTTTATCACTCTTCATATTTTGTTCATAATGTCTCGATAACTCTAAATTCACCGTAAAATCCTGGCCCCTCGGATATCGTCCTGCCAAAATTTGAAGTATGGTGCTGCTATCGCTCGCCCGGCCGACTGTTAGAAGCTCATTCAATTTCGGAAATATTTCAACGAAATTTTTCAGGGAATACAGCTAAAAGGTATAGAATAGAAAAATTGATGATGCTCGTTAAGACAGTAAGAAAGGCAATGGAACGATGGGTGTTACAATTCGAGAAAACGACCGAGAATTCAACGAATTAATGACGCGCGACATCGTTGCTACATTTCAGGGCCTCTATCCACCTGGACAAGGCGCAACCATAGGCGTCGATTTTATGATCAAGACTGTGGAAATTGAGAACGAGAAGATAAAGGTAAACGTCAACGCGAATTCGAAATACAATATCTCGTGAAATCTCTAAATTTAAATATTCGTTTATTCGGCAGCTTCAAATTTGGGACACGGCTGGTCAGGAGAGATTCCGATCCATAACTCAAAGTTACTACAGATCGGCCCATGCCTTGATTCTAGTTTACGACATATCTTGTCAGCCAACATTCGACTGCCTCCCGGACTGGTTGAGAGAGATCGAGGAATACGCTAGCAACAATGTACTGAGGATATTAGTCGGTACGTTCATACACTGAAAAAATACTTAAATATCCTCAATAACGTTAATCGTTCATCCATACAAAATTCAGTTGGTTTAACAAAATTGTATCTTTAAATACGTTCAACTTGATTTTTGATTTGCATAACAAAACAGTATAGTTGGGCAGTAACCAAAGATACATTTGAACTATCTGCTTATTTAGCATGTCGGAGCAACTGTTAAAACAACACAACTTCGAGCCAACAAAATGCATTTTGCACATTCGATGATTCTTTTTTCTCAGTGTACCAAAGTTTCTTGTTCTACTATGAAATTCAATAGTATTTTCGGAGATCGTCTTTGGTACGATTGTCATTTTTTTTGGCCTTCAGTGTTGTCAATTTTTGTCAATTTTTTGTCAATTCCTTTTGGCCTTCAGTGTTCATTCCGATCCTTTGCATAAAATAATAGTGAGAAGAATTTACATTTATGGAATTCATAATATATAGTATAGTATAGTTCGTTATTTAAGGCCTTAGGCCACTCCAGAGGCCGCAAAAATAGGCTTTTGGGGATTTTTTTTTCGGAAAAACTACAAAATAAATCGAGATTACAAAAAAGGGTGTTTTTCATACTTCAGTGACTGTATACAATAATTTTTTTGAAGCGACTAATTTCAAAATGGCGTCTGTGCAGCGTTTTTGCGATGACGTCTCCATTTTTCCAGGGTCCATGGCCGGACAAACAGCTCCTGTAATTTTTAAATTATAATGAGCCAATTAATTTTTTTCGATTATATATAATAACTGCTATAGAAGTACGTAGGATTTTTTCGATATATCGATTTTTGGCCAAACGGCACACTTCTTAAGAGGAAAGTGAAAAATTTGCCTAAAAATCGTCAGATAATTGTTAATAACAAATGAACTATGCAAAATTAAAAAAAAAAAAACCCACGTACTTCCATAGACAATGTATTTTTCAAGATATTTTCGACATTTCAAGTGAATCGGTTGAAAATTGTCTGAATTATGTTTCCGGCCAACTTAAAGAATGCAGTTTTGAGATAAACGCGTTTAAAGTTTTGAGTAGTGAGCTGCGGACCAGGCGGCCTTGTACTAAAATTCGAAAACCGAGTACTTGGAGATTTTTCCCGGCCATTTGGGACATCATTTTTGCCGTCCTTGGGGACCATTAAAAAAAATCGATTTTTCGAAAATTTTAGTGGCCTAACCCCTTAAAAGTGTTCCCTTGCTGGTTTTGACACAGTTCCTCCCTATGTACACTGCAGCCCAAAAGTTTGCGGACATTTCAGATAATTGCAATACTTTCGATCACTGGATCACAAATAATGTTAGAATAATATAATTCACTCCATTTATCATTTTACGAAGATACTATATAGCTCTATATAATGAGTTATATTATTCTAATATAATTTAGCAATTAACCAAACTGATTGAAATCTTTGCAATTATCTGAAGTGTCGGGAAACTTTTGTCCGGTAGTGTACATTGATACCATTTTACACGTTTCCTTATTTTTTTTTGTTAGCATTTATCTTTCGTTCTTTTTCTCCTCTATGCTTCCTTCCTCACCGGGCATTCGAAGGCTCTCACGTAAGGGTATTGGAGTTTGCATCGTTGGAATGCAACGAAAATATTTTTTTTCCGTATTACACAATTTTTTTCGGCCCATTTAGGCTACTAAAAGCAGTGGAACATTTTTGAAGATCCTCATTAGGGTTCCATAAGCTAAACTTGAAAAAAAAGGGTTTGGATAATATAAAAAATAAAGACCGAGAAAAATAAAGAATGGTCGTTGCATTCCATCGATGCAAACTTCAACACCATCTCACATACTCGTACAATTCTTTGATCGGTTTCCCTTTCAGTTTATTCATTTTTCCTCTCAGCCCCCCCCCCCTTGGTAGCCTCTTTGCCACATTTCTAAACCATCTACCGCATTCCTTATTCATTTTTTCTTTGTCAACTACCACATTCTTATTCATGTTCGTTTATCAATATTTACAGTCAGCTTGTTTGTGGCCACGTTTTTCTCCGGTGATGCTACCACTTAGGTCTTCTTCCTCCTCCGCTATTAATGTTATGTCGTCGGAAAATTTTAGTATCAATAATATACGTATAATGTCTATACAGAGTGTCCTGTTACGAATGGATAATCCTGCAACTGTCGACAGGGCAGATCATACCCTACTGCATGCTAGAATTTCAGTGCAGTAAAAGTGCCACAGTATTCGAGTTAAAATCATCTGCTTTTGGTTTTTTGCATGCCATTTCTACAGGGGATAACTTTTTTCGACCCGGCTTTTAAAGAAATAGTCTTGGTTATTTGTTTTATCTAGAAAAGTCTTCTTTTTAGCATTAAATGTAAACGGAGACTTTGTCCTTGGAGTGCCATATTTCAGGTGTTTACATTTTTTTTTAAAGGAAACGAGTAAAGCTTTTTGAGTGCGGTTTTTTTCTTGCTTCTATTCGTGATATACAGAACTTTAAAAAAAAATTAAAAAAAAAAAAAACCCAAAATGGCGGCCGTTGCAACTCCGCGAAAACAGGTCCTCAAATCGCGGGAGGTAAACGGCTGACATCACTGCCCACTCTTTGTTGATCTGAAACACAAATTCAATGCATATTATCAATCTGTGACCCTTTGGTCATGGAATGACGGATGGGTTTTTCGTTTAGTACAAAATTCGGAAAATGGCGGCAATTTAAAAAAAATCGAATTTTCGCGTTTTTTTTCGCATAAAAAGATAAATAATAAATGCAAAAATGTATCTATCGAAAAAACGATCCGTGATTCCGTGAAGACATATTTTCTGAGTATGCTCTCCAAATTTCAGGTCGATATGTTAATTACAGCGGTCAGGAGAATGTCAGCCATTTTTAAAAACGTGTTTTCAAGAAAAACGTGTTTAAAGTTTTGTAATGTGTTTACACAAATGTGTTTATAATTACCGCTAATTGGCAATGCCTGTTCCATAGAGGCATCCCTCCTCTTCTTCTAGCTGCTCATGTTGAGCTCAAATTGATTTTTTGAAAATTTCAAGGACAAAGCTCCCTTAAGGATACTTTATGAAAAAATATCTTATGCAGAATTTTCATACAAACCAATTCGAACATCTGACTTTGATAGCCTGCGGTGTAAAAAAAATGTACTACGCATATCGTGCCAATTATTTTGAAAAGTTGCTTAGTTATTGTCGATTCATATCATTTGTAGAGATGGCTGGCGAAAAACCAAAAGCAGATGATTTTTTTAAAAAGATAACATAAAGCCCAAAATCTCGAAAACCGTGGGACTTTTACTAAATTGAAATTCCAGCATATAGTAGGACATGAGCTCACCTATCGACAGTTGCAGGATTATCCACACACACACACACACGCATACATTAGTGACTTTAATTGTGGTCACTTGTCAAATTTTTTAAATATCGCATTTATTGCTCACTTCCACATTATAGTCGCTTATACTTTATATTCTTATCAAAGTAGGCTTATTAAGGGGAGGTACATGAGTAAACGGCGAGGAAAACAGGTATACTTCGGGATTTTTTATCTCAAAAACTAATGTTTCGATTGGATCCGGGTTTTTTTTATCGGAAAATAAGTACATTGAGGTATGTTTAGGATTAAAAAAAAAAAAATTCGTTGCCTGGAAGCGATTCAAACGCGATTATCTCGAAACATAGTTTTCAAAGTCGGTGCCAGATGTATCTCGAAAACGGCTTGTCCGATTTTGTCCAAATTTGGATACAATATTCTTCGATATTTTTTCTCGTTCGCCACGTAGGGGTTTTTCATTCGATTGAACCATTGCTCTTTTATGCAATGTGTATGCAATCCAAAATCGTCGGAAATTGCGAACGAAAAACGAATGTTAAATTAAAACGGCCGCAATTCCGTCAAAAATGAAAATTTCAAAAAAATCCTACGTGGCGAACGAGAAAAACTATCGAAGAATATTGTATCCAAATTTGGACAAAATCGGACAAGCCGTTTTCAAGATACATCTGGCACCGACTTTGAAAACTATGTTTCGAGATAATCGCGTTTGAATCGCTTCCAGTCAACGAATTTATTTTAAAAAATTCCTGAACATACCTCAATGTACATATTTTCCAATAAAAAAACCCGGATCCAATCGAAACATTAGTTGTTGAGATAAAAATTCCCAAAGTTTACCTGTTTTTATCGCCGTTTACTCAGATACCTCCCCTTAAGGCAAATATTAAGTACAAACATTATAGATTACAATTTGAAAATTACAGTTTCGTTTCGGCGTAGCAGAATATACATTTTCTGTGTAAATATCAGACAAGCTAATTTCTACTAAAAGTGTCCAGAATTCACTAGTGTATGATATAAAAGCTCGCGTTGTTTTCCTCTGATCACGCGAATCTATATGGGCTAGTTTATCGAATCGATATAGAGAGGGAGAGGAAAACAGAAAGAGCACGGGGACAATAATACGCGATGGATAATTGAGCCTTAAAAACATGATGTTGAAGTTTGCATCGTTGGAATGCAATGAAAGTTTATTTTTCTTCTATTGCTTACGGCCTTTTTCGACGTTTTAGGGTACGAAAATCACTCCACCGGTTTTTTTTCTTATTCGCATAAGAGATCCGCAATCTTAGTCTACAAAAAAATTATATATATATTGTAATAAAAGCAAAGAAACAATAAATTTTTGTTTACAACTCGTTGCATTCCAATGACGCAAATGTCAACTTCAACGTTTTCGAATGTCCATTCAAAAACGTCATTCGATCGTGGGAGTTGGTATATGTTTTTCACGAATATAAATCATAATTTTATATTTATCGCGATTCTTTGTATAAAATGATAGCTAGAATAATTTGTTTTACTTAAGGGGAGATATCCACCTAAGAGCCGGAAAAAAGGTCATTTTTGGAAATTTTTTCAAGGAAAACTATTTGAAATTTCGCATTGGGGTTTTAATTATCTAAAAGTATATACCAGGTGTGTAAGTATGAAACCGGAATTTGCCCATAGGTGGCGCTAGATGTCGATGCAGTTACCGACACATCACGTCAGCGGTGTCTTGTTATTGTATTGATATCCAACAAAGATTTCCAACTCACAATAACACGAGTTTCATTCAGTAGCATTAGTTTATTAGAGATAAACATGTCGAGTTTTGTGCCAACAAATTACGATTTGCGGACAGCACTACTTTTCTGTTTTCATCTGAAGAAAACCGCAGCCGAATCGCATCGAATGCTTGTGGAGGCGTTTGGTGAGCATGCTCTCGGTAAAACACAGTGTTTCGAGTGGTTCGAACGGTTCAAAAGTGGCGATTTTGACGTGAGGAACGAAGAACGTGGAAGACCACCGAAAAAGTTTGAAGACGCTGACCTGCAAGCCTTGTTGGACGAAGACGACGCTCAAACACAACAACAACTGGCGGATCAGTTAAAGGTGACCCGAGAAGCCATCTCCCTTCGGTTGAAAGCCATGGGAAAGATACAAAAGGTAGGGAAATGGGTTCCACATGAACTCAACGAAAGACAGCAGGAAAACCGCAAAACATCATGCGAAATGCTGCTCGCCAGGTTCAAAAGAAAGTCATTTCTCCATCGAATTGTGACTGGCGATGAAAAGTGGATATATTTCGAGAATCCTAAGCGCAAAAAGTCATGGGTTACTCCGGGTGAACCATCAACATCGACGGCAAGACCAAACTGCTACGGACGAAAGACAATGCTGTGTGTTTAGTGGGATCAGCAGGGCGTAATCTACTACGAGCTGCTGAAACCTGGGGAAACTGTCAATACTCAACGCTACCGACAACAAATGACCGATTTGGATCGAGTTTTGCGTGAAAAACGACCAGAATACCAACAAAGACAACACAAGGTGATTTTGCTGCATGACAATGCACCAGCACACAAAGCAAAACAGGTCCAGGAAACGATAGAGTCGTTCCGTTGGGAGATTCTTCAGCACGCGCCTTACTCACCGGACCTTGCCCCATCCGATTACTACTTGTTTGCATCGATGGGACACGCACTTGCTGAGCAGCGCTTTACTTCTTACGAAGATGTACGAAAATGGCTCGATGACTGGTTTGCCTCAAAAGAGCAACAGTTCTTTTGGCGCGGAATCCACAAATTGCCAGAAAGATGGGAAAAATGTATAGATAGCGACGGACAATACTTTGAATAAGTTACTTTCTATCATATCATTACAATATACGTGTTTTTTCTGTACAAAAATTCCGGTTTCATACTTACACACCTGGTACATTCAAAAATATGTTTAATTTTCTTTATTTAAAAATATCAAAAATATACACGGATATTGTATGATCCTTGGAGCGTCGTAAACAAATCTGCGTATACGGTACCCAATGGCGTTTCTTCAAAAACCATCTGAAGAAAAACCAAAACGATTATTAAATTAGATACTATAATCTAGTACTTGTCATAGCCGATTTTGAAAATATCGATTTATGACAAAATGGCGGACGTTTGAACATAAATAGTGATTTTTGGGCCAAAAATTAGTTATTATTTTGCCTATAAAACAAAAACTAAGTAACGGAAAAAAAAATCCTATGACAAGTACCAGATAATGGTGTATACAATAACCACAAAAAACCGCAAGGCAATCGGTTCATTGGTTTTCGAGAAATTTTGGGTACCGATTTGAAAAACGTGGTTTTGGGAAAAACGCGTTTGAAAATTTGGGAATGAATAAATCATGAAATTTGTCAACTTACATGGAATCATCGATACCAGGCCCATAGTGTAGGTCTTCTACGGTCGACGGAATGTTCGTAGCTTCTAAATCCTCGACCTCGACCATCTAGGTGTATATCTTCCCTTAATACAGCAAAGTTCGAGCAATATCATTTTTTTTTGGAAAATAGTTTACACTTTTTTTTAGAAATATCGATAATTCTCGATATTGCCAACTGAGCAGCGGGCTGAATACTAACAAACTGCAATTGTCAACAGGTAACAAAATAGATCGGGAAGATCGTGAAATTCCGACTCAAGTAGGCTCGAATTTTGCTCAACAGCACGGGATGTACTTTTTGGAGACGTCCGCGAAGGAGGCGGAGAACGTTGAGCGACTGTTCATGGAAATAGCCGCCGAACTCATGGAGGTGGGATTTCCCTTTAAAAATTCCTTTTTTTTTCCTCGATAAAGAAAATAAACCCATTCCGAATGTTGGAAAATGTAATTATTTTTCGGAATCCAGCAAGCAAGAAGTCAAGAATTGCCGAGGTACGAGACCAACGCAACAGCGATAAATGGAAAGACGACTTCGATTGGGGACAATAGCAATTGTGGTTGCAACCGATTGTCCTAATTCCATCGTCGACGGGACGAGAATGCACGATTTTTCGGATACAAGGATCGTCGTCCGGCAGGGAGAAGAAGAAAAAAACATTTTTTACGTGGCCACTTGCCGGTGCTGCAGTCTCCGAGTGTACACAAGAGAGCGTTGCATAATTTTCTAAAGCCTCCCTCCTCCCCCCTCCCCCAAAGTAATCGAACTCGGAGTATTTGCACATCACACGTGATGTATGTGATTTATTTTTTATTTATCGTAGCCGTTAATACACAAAGTTACCTTCGAGACGACGGGAGAAAAAAAAAGAAGCGAAGCCCTTTTTGCCCTCCGGGAGACGAAGAAGGCTCGCATCGCGTAACGATTTTCACCATTCCGGGATGGGGACCCGGTCCGTATTTATACCCGTTTGAAAAGTTTTCCAAATGCTCGCTTCCTTGATTTGTTCCTCGTCAATTGATTTTTAATACGCCGACGATATTTTTGCTCATGCGAATCGACACTCTTCACAATACAGTCGATTTTTTTTCTTCGCATTTCACGATAGAAAGGCGAAAAAAAATAACGAACGAAAGCAACGGTGACAATTGTGTTCGGAAAATAACGATAACTACATTTTGTAATTAATTACAACAGCAACGATGCGAAAAATGATTCAGTCACGCAAGATTACTATCTCCGAGAGTGGTTGTTGATTTATATTATTTGACGCGATGGAAGAATGGAATTTGCAGAGTTGGGCGTAATTCTGTTTATAAATACGAATACGAATTTATTCACATCGTGATTTTCATGTCAATATAAATACAAAGTTATTCATACTTCACTTATTTGTATTCACATGCATGCATATGAATACAATTGTATTCACAAATATTCTGAACATACAAATAAATTCACAGAAAAAAGTATGAATATTCACAAAAAATGTGAATATTTACCAAAAATCCTGTGAATTAAAAAGAAATTCACATCAAAATCTGTGAATGCAGATGTATTTACAAAAAATTGTAAATACAAAAAAAATTCACAAAATAAGTTGTGAATTTGTTCGTGTTTAAGACATTAAAATCATATTCATAATGATTAGATTAAAATTTACACCAAAAGTGAGTTATTACGTGTTTTGAGAGAAAACATTGCGTCGAGGCAAAGAAATTTTTGCAAAAAAAGTTGTGAGTTTCAAATATTACATTATAAATATGGAAAAGTTCACAAAATGAGTTGTGAATTTCCTCGAGTTGAAGAAAATTAAAATCGAATTCACGACAATTATATTGAAATTTACACAAGTGAGTTTTCACGTATTTTGAGAGAAAACATTGTGTTGAAGCAAATAAATTTTTGCACAAAAAGTAGTGAGTTTCAAATATTACTTTGTAAATACGAAATATTACATTGTAATCAATCATCAATCAAATATTACAATGTAAATACGAGAGAGTAGAGGTGACGCGGCTTCTCATTTAGTTCTAAGCCTTTTTGTGATTTTTTTCATATATATGAAAAAAAATCACAAAATGGCTTAGAACAAAAAGGCTTAGAACTAAATGAGAAACCGCGTCACCTGTACTCTCTCGTATTTACATTGTAATATTTGATTGATGATTGATTACAGTGTAATATTTAGGCTTAGAACTAAATGAGAAACCGCGTCACCTGTACTCTCTCGTATTTACATTGTAATATTTGATTGATGATTGATTACAGTGTAATATTTCGTATTTACAAATATTTGAAACTCACTACTTTTTGTGCAAACATTTATTTGCCTCAACACAATGTTTTTTCTCAAAATATGTAAAAACTCACTTGTGTAAATTTTAATATAAATGTCGTGAATTTTAATTTTATCCAACTCAAGGAAATTCGCAACTCATTTTGTGAATTTTTTCATATTTATAATGTAATATTTGAAACTCACAACTTTTTTTGCAAAAATTTCTTTGCCTCGACGCAATGTTTGCTCTCAAAATACGTAAGAACTCACTTTTGGTGTAAATTTTAATCTAATCATTGTGAATTTGATTTTAATTTGTCTTAATACGAAAAAATTCCCAACTTATTTAGTGAATTTTTTTGTATTTACAATTTTTTGTGAATACATTTGCATTCACAGATTTTGATGTGAATTCTTTTTAATTCACAGGATTTTTTTATGAATATTCACATTTTTTGTGAATATCCACAATTTTTTCTGTGAATTTATTTGTATGTTCAGTATATTTGTGAAAACAATTGTATTTGTATGTATGCATGTGAATACAAATAAGTGAAGTATGAATAAATTTGTATTTATACTCACATGAAAATTACGATGTGAATAAATTCGTATTCGTATTTATAAATAGAATTACGCCCAACTCCGGTAATTTGTACTCGCGCGAGGCAGCTGGAGACCTCGGGGTGTCCGAGGCTCGTTAATACTTTCGTCAATGGACCAACGAGAACAGTAATTTTTCGTTGTATTCCTTCGTCGCTTTGGCTATTAGTATACCTCGCAAAAGCGCCTTAACGCGTTAACGTTTTGATTTGTCGCTAGAACGATGTACAAGCAAAGTTTTAATTTCTCGCTAGAACGATGTACGAGCAAAGTTTTAATTTGTCGCTAGAACGCTGTACAAGCAAAGTTATCGGCGATCGCGAATAATTATTTTCTCTTCCTAACGAAGGGCGCTCGTTGCGTTTCGAAAAAAGTCACGCAATCCTCCATTTTGGATGAATACTCATCGCGAATATATTTTGCCTGGAATTCTTGTAGACTCGGTGTAATAATCGACAAATTACTTCGGATCTTCGGATCGCCAACGAAATTGCGATATGAAAGAAAGCAAAACTTTTCTATCGATGTATGTGCGTGGTGAAAGTGAGAAAAAAAATGTTCGTTGAATGTTGGAAAGGGATCGATTATGTTTCTTTCAATTAGTATTGATTTGCGTTGATCATTCAACACTGGTGTATCGTTTAACGTTGTATTATATTGAGAATAATTTATTGCGTTAATGTTTTGTACTTTAAATCGGCAAGGGCTATTAGAATTTATATATTTGGAAATGTTGAGTCTTTTTTAATACGCGACTCTAGTCTTCGAGTGCATTTCGGTGAAATGTTGAACATCACCTTTTCTGAAAAACAAAAATAGGCTGGTCCGACCGATATCGCGTTTCTTGCGTATGTTTTTTTTTTCGTCGATACGATCGAATGTTTCCTTACACTTGACGGGCGGAATGACTGTCGTAGTTTAGATTTTGTTATTCCAACGACGAACCACGTGTGCTAAGCATTTCAACATTTGTCGCTCACGTACGCTAGAGGCAATGTAAAACCCACGCTTCACATACTTTTTCCGAGCCATTTTCCTTTTTTGCTCGACCTAGCAGCTGGACTATAATCGTGAGCACAGAAATACGAACGAAACAAACGAATTTTCGGACAAACATATCAATTCGTCGTGTTCCCTGCGTGTAACAAATTCTTTTTTTTCGATCGGAATAATACAAGTATACCGAAAACGAGCACGTTAAATTATTCGTTAAAGCAATGAAAAATGGCAACGGTAATTATCCGGTCCGAACATACTGCGAACTAAGTGCGAAAAAAGTCGCCCAACTTGAATAATTAAGCCTACGTTGACACACTGGGTCATTTTGACCCGGACGAATTTGAAATAAAATGCTCACATTCCAAAAAATGATAGTTTTCAATAACTTTTTACAATCCAATTTTGTACTTTCCGAATTTTCATTATGCAGACGTATCAAGAAATGTTTAAAAATCGCCCAGCTTGAGTAATTAACCCTACGTTGACACACTGGCTCATTTTGACCCGGACGAATTTGAAATAAAATGCTCACTCTCAAAAAAATTAAAGTTTTCAATAAGTTTTTGCAAGAATTCAATTTTATGCTTTCCGAAATTTTTTATTATGCAGATATATTAAGAAATGTTTAAAGTGTATCCCGGATGTTTTTTTCTATAAAAATAGACCGGAGGGTTTTTTAGGGCAGGTGGATGAAGTACTATCCGGGTCAAATTAACCTAGTGTGTCAAAATCGTGGCGAAATATAAGTCTGTCAAGGAAGGGTTAGCGCCTATGGGGGCGTACACAAATTACGTATCGCCAAATTACTCAATTTTCGACCCCCCCTCCTCTATTCCGTTACGTAACGGTTGCTTTGTCGTCAATAATTGCGATTTTTTTCCATAGGCATAACTAATTATGAAAGAATCGGCTTTATACTCATTTTATTAAGTATATATTCATCAAGTTTTATACCAATTTTTATGATAAAATCTTCAAAATTAACCGAGATATATGCCTTGATTTGACGACGAAAAAAAAATTCTCTTCATTGTCCCATCGATATCTTTATGAAAGGTTATCAGTAAACGAAACGTCAAAAATTTATCGATATCTATACGAATGTAGCTATCGTTAGGCGTAGCCGTTTTTTACAAAATGCCGACGATATGGACATTTTTTTCTATTTTCAAGCCCCTTTTTTTATTCAAGCAGTCTTTAAAAATAGTAAATATCAAAGTTTTAAAAATCGGCTGCGTACTACCTTAGTCACGGCGATTACAAAAATGTCAACAACAAAAAAAAATTGAAAATCGGTTGATAAGTTTTTGAGTTTCACTGGGACAAGGTCGAAAAAAGTGGTTTCGAGAAAAACGCGTTCAAAGTTTTCGTTGCGTTTTTCTTGATATAAAGTTGTTTTTTTTTCTAGAATATTGATACTTACATTAAAGTATCTCGTCCCGGGCGATATGACGGTTCTTCATCTTTATTATATTTCACAAAATAATAAGAGCCTGCACTCCATCTATCGCGAACGACGCCACACCTGTAGGGACTGTGGACACTAACGGGTCGCGCTACCTATTCTCACTAAAGTCACCGTAAATCCGTCAATTTCCGGACTTGCGACTAAAAATTTTGCCAACATATTTTTGAATACATGTACTTTCAAGAAAAATTTTTAAAAATCCAAATTTTGCTTCGGGAAAGTGGGAAAGCTACTGTGCAAGTTCTTGCACAGTGACGTCCCCCCTTAAGGGGCCAGTCCATTTTGGAGTCACGAAAAAAGGCTTTTTTCGCGATTTTTTTGAGGGTTTTATAAAAGATATGAATATAAAAGTTGTTGGGCTTGATAAATAGTCTTGAAATACATTTAAACATTTTTTTATTCACTTTGAAGTACAAAAACTATAGTTTAACGTAATGCCTCAAAAATAGGTGGGCTAGGTAGCTCCATCACAACTCGGCAACGGCTTGTCTGAAACAAAAAAATCAAAGTCCATTAGATTCAGTATGACACCAGCTACAAAATGACCTCCGGATATAAAGTTTTATCAAAAATTAAAAAATGGCAGATGAAAAACGAAAAAAAGTTTTTAAAAACGCGTTTTTTCGCAGTTTTTCGCCAAAAAAAGAGTCAAAATAAAAATTTCAAAACCATCGAGGGTCATCTTGTTGCGAATCATGTTTACAATATGTGGTTCAAATTTCACGAGAATCGGTTTATTAGTTTTACAGATACGATGGAGCTAGATTTTTAAAACGTTGTTTCGAGAAAAAGGCGTTTGAAGTTTATACTATGAAAAACTCTTACCTAAACTTAATCGGCAATTCCTGCACCGTACAAAATCCCTTCGGATTGCTCATCATCGTCGATTTCTTCAAGTCTTGCTTACTTTCGGTTTTTTGACATTTTCAAAGTGGACTGGCCCCCCCCCTTAACTGACATTTCGTATGGAAAGCTGTCAACTTTCCGCGGTAAAATCGCGCGCGAGTTTTTAATTCAAAACTTGAACATGCAACACTTGCTATTTCTGGCAGTTCTAAAATCGTGACGTAACGCAACCCCCCCCCCCCCAAATTGCGTCACGTAATTTGCGTACGCCCCCTATGTACTTCGATAATGGAAAAAAGTGGCCATTGGCAGGTACAAGTCGTGACGAGAGGAAGATACGTTTAAAACGACTTTCGAAAATTACACAAAGAAATTTAACGTGCTCATCTGGTGAAAAAAAAAAACAAAAATGATGGCTAGAAATACGAATAGGGAATGAAGGAAACGAAATTACTCTGTTAAACGGATGTCGTTACACATGTTCGGTTGATCGTTGTGCTAAGTGAAGTTTTTTGTATTAGCATACAATGGGCCACGCGCTACCTGATAGAGACACACGATGCTAATTAGAGTTCTACATTGTCTATTCAGTGTAATAATAAAAAGAAGAAAAAAAAATGTAAACAGTTGTAGCGCATCAAACGAATCGTGATTCCTCCGCTGAGCCTTTATGTTTGATAAAACTGCGATGCATATTCAGTGTGCGTTCACACTACGGCGTTATTCATTTTTACGGACGAGCGACGAGTGCCTGAAATGTTTCCAGGCACTTTGTTTTTCTTCTCAAGATCGTAAAATGCCGACCGTCGATACAATTTTACCCTCGCGAAATATGTTTTTCACGATTGGGGTAGAATATCCACAAATAGGATTTCCATAAGTGAAGATCCATAAGTGAGTATAGAGTAGAAGTATAGTGTAGAGGTTTTGAGCTGCAGCCCTGATTCTGCAGATTTACCGAAATAAGTGGCAGAAATGGCGGGACGTACAGGAAAAGTGAGTATAGAGGGAACCCAAAAAAACTCACTTATCCCTACTTCCCGCCATTTCTGGCACTCATTTCGGTAAATCTGCAGCTCAAAACCGCTCCAATTTTATTCTTAGCGTTTGTTATGATTGAAAAATGATATCCCATGCAATATTATGGTGGGGGAGGCCAAAATATCCCATAATTTATGGGACAATTGCTAAACCTATGGGATTTTGAAATTTGCTAAACGAGGGACAAAATACCGTGGGACGTGAAAAAAACGTGGGGACAAAATAACGCATCTGCAGACATTTTACACTTATGTTGGTGTGGGAGCAGGAGGAATTAGTAAAAAAAATACTTTGTTCATTGGAGATAATGTAAATCATTATTTAAAAAAAATTATTCGGTGTCAGAGCTGATGTCGTCAAAGAAATTCCTGATTGCTGTGAATAAATAATGAATATGAAATTTTACAATAGCATCGGTAAGCAAAATATATATTGCGATACATCCGTCGCAATCCATTATTTCGTGAATACTGTTTACCTTCTCATGTGAATGTTTTACCTTCTCATAATGTAATGCGGTGTCTCTCTTCATTCCTTCTTACAATGTTAACTATCCGATGTTTACATTTTTCCGTTTAGTCCAATCAATTCATAGTATATAGTGCGTGCTTGTGTGTGTGTGTGTGTGTGTGTATGTGCGTATGTGCGTGTTTGACTGACGAAGGTTTATTTTCAAATACCCCACCCTCAACATAAATGTGAAATGTCCACAAATACGGTATTTTGTCCCCCGTTTTAGTAAATCTCAAAATCCCATAACTTATGGATTTTATGGGATATTACGCCCCCCCCCCCCCGCCACAATATTACATGGGATATCATTTTTTAGTGATAACGAACATTAGAAAAACATTTGGAGCGGTTTTGAGCTGCAGCCCTAATTTCGCAGATTTACCCTCATTTCTACTCTATACTCACTTACGGATATTCGACGACAGTTGTTTTTCACGGCTGCGTCACAGCTGACCCGGCAACAAAATATCGGCGACAAAATGTCCAAGGACAAAATATCCAAAAGACAAAATATTCTCATGACAAAAAATCCGCGAGAAAAAATCCTAAATCTCGTCCACCATATCAATGGGCAAAACACCATATCGCGCGCAAAACACCTTTGTGGGGTGAGGGCATAATACGAATTTCTTCATTGCACCCAAAAAAACAAACCCAAACATATCCGTCACATATTAATAATTTTCGTCCCTATTGTGATGGCATAAATTTCAACGGCATGACTGTACACTTGACATGGAATAAATTTAAACAGCATGACTGCACGCTTTAAACTGTATATAATATCGGCAGATATTTTGTCTTGCGGGTATTTTGTCATGAGGATAAAACACCTTTGTGGGGTGTGTGAGATGGTGGGGTGGGGGCAAAATACGAATTTCTTCATTAAATCCAAACAAAGAAACCCCAACAAACAAACAAACCCAAACATATCCGTCACGTATTAATAATGTTGCTCCGTTTTGTGATGGAATAAATTTCAACGGCATGATTGAACAGTTGACATGGAATAAATTTTAACGGCATGGCTGTATGCTTTAAACTGTATATAATGTCGGCAGATATTTTGTCTTGCGGATATTTCGTCATGAGGATAAAACCCCTTTGTGGGGTGTGTGAGATAGTGGGGTGGGGGCAAAATACGAATTTCTTCATTGAACACAAACAAACAAAAAAAAACCGAAACATATCCGTCACATATTAATCATTTTCCTCCTTTTTATAATGGAATAAATTTCAACCGCATGACTGTACACTTTAAACTGTATATAATATCGGCAGATATTTTGTCCTGTGGATATTGTGTCGTCGGATATTTTGTCGCGGATATTTTGTCGAGGATATTTTGTCGTCGGGTCAAAACGCCAGTTACAGTTTTTCACCACTGTCCAGAGAGAATATTGAGCTCTGATAAAATTAACGATGCGAGTGGATGTTTTGGTTCACAGTAAGTATATTTTTAACATAAATATTAACAGTACCGTCGGTCTGAAAAATATCTCTTACTTCCGTTACAAACTAAACGATATGAAAAGAAATAATAATCGGTCGATTGGCGTTACAGCCAAACAGTTGATTTTCAACGTATCACAGGTATTCGAAAAAATCTTTGAGTTTGACTTGCTCGAGACTGAGCGTGAAAAGACGTTCGCAAACCGAGTGGTTCTTTGCTAAACGATGCATCGAAGAGTTGCGACAATTGGTAAGGTATATTCCGCCACTGTTCTCGATTTTTTCGTTTACTGCCGCGTACACGATGCCAGTTGCGCCTCTCTTTGGACTCTGAAACGTTATGGAAATTCGCAATTGATGATAATGCTGTTTCGAAATCCTCGGTTCATAGCGGTGTCGAAATAACTTTGTGACACCCCCCCCCCCCCCACGTTCTTAATTTTCTTCCAATACTCAAAAAGAGAAAAATATTGCTTTCGGATATTTACCTTAAAAACCAGTTTGGTAAATGTTCTGAAACTCTTGAATATCGTGTGTCTGAACAAATCAGTATCAACGATTCCCGGATGAACGGCGAACATCTGCACGGGAATATTCCTGTCTTGGAGAAAACGCTGCAGAGTCGTTGTGAACATAACGGAGGCCAGCTTGCTCTGCGCATAAGCCGCGCCGGTGAGAAAACGGTCTCTGCGAAAACAAATTATGAGTGTCAAGCAGGGAGGTACCTTTAGGCGAGGAAAAAATTTGCTGATTTTCATGGTTTTTCTTTAAGGGGTTATATACAGTTAAAATTTACGAAAAGTCGATTTTTTTAAATTCAATTTTCGCGATGTACATATATTTAAGTACACACAGAGAACATTTCTTGTCAATCTGGCGAATATTCTCGAAGTTACACGCACATTTTTAATGACGTGTCAGAGTGTTCGAAAGTGCTTTTGAAACTTTAAACGCGCTTTTCTCAAAATAGTGTTTTTAACCCTTTGAAGCATACATTTTTCCTTACGTGAAATCAGCTCAAAACTTTGTACTCGGGGGTTTGCAGGGTCGCTGATTACAAATCTGCACTCAAAATTTGGAAATTCAAGATGGCGGATCCAATATGGCGGACCATAAATGCAAAAATCGTTTGATGAAAGCGGAAGTTGGTACTCGGGGGTTTTCGGGGTCGCTGATTAGAAATCTGCAGTCAAAATTTGAAAATTCAAGATGGCGGACCACAAATGCAAAAATTGTTTGGGTTAAAATAATATATAAAATTATTTATATATTATAATTAATATATAAATATATTTTTATAATATATTATAATAATATATAATATAAAAAATATATAAAATAAAAAAGTAAAAAAAAAATAAAAAAATATGGAGTTAGAAACTCGCTACGTCCTCGCCGTTAGCTCCGGGTAATGCTGAAAGCATAATTCTATTAGAAATTCAGTATAAGAGAATCAACATATTGAGCAACTCCGATGTTTTAGTAATTCCAGTAAAATCTCCGCTTTTGGTCCGCCATATTGGATTCGCCATTTTGTATTTCTGGATTTTGAGCTCGAATTCGTAATCAGCGACCCAAAAAAAGTCTCTGAATTCCTTTTTTCGTGTTAGAAATGAATTCTGAATTCCTTTTTCCTGCTAGATTAGGCACAATTACATTTATTGTCTAAAAAACGTGTTTTTTTTGTACTGTAGTGATGATCAACATCCACTGAGTGCAACATAAGCCCTTAATAGTGATATTGTAGTAACAATTGACCTTCCAACATCTGAAATATACATTTACATTCGTCGTTATGCGGTAAAAAATTTTTTTGTTAAAAAAAACAGAGTGGAAGTAGGTGACGTACCAGTATGTCACTATGCTTCAAAGGGTTAATGTCGGCGAGCAAGATTTCTCGGAAACGGCTGAACCGATCAGTCTCAAATATTAACACAATCTTTTCAAGTATATTTTTTAGTAATTAATCGAACGTTTTTTCTCACCGACAAATATTTTCCATTTTATAAACAATTTAAGGCCGAATTTTTTGTCAAAAATTGATTTTATTTCTAGAAGCCACTATTTTGTCAAAAATGGTTATTTTGCTTATTCCTTCGATTAATTTCAAGACAATCCATTATGATATCGAAATAATTTTGGTATTTTCATATTAGATGATCCAGTCCAGAGATATCGTGCTCACCGCAAGACTGCGTTTTTAGAGGTGCTCCCGGAGATCAGCTATAGCAGCTTTCAAAATAATCATTTTTACAAAAAAAAAAATGTTAAAATACAGTTGAAAGTTATAATATGTGTACCAATTTTTACGTTAATAGATTTAAGGGGTTAGGCCACCGTAACGTGTATAAAATCATGTGCGAATTTTACAATTTTTTTCATATGAAAAAGTGATTCACATAAAATTATTTACACATCTATTTAGTATGAATATCAAGCTGTTAGAATTTTTTTTTGATGTACAAAATGGCCGACTACTAATATTTTCTTTTGTTATCTTTTTTTAGGCGCTCCGCGGCGTGACATTTAGCATCCGAAATTTTTTATCTAGAACAAAAAACAAAAATTCTCGTCAATCTATATTAGAATACCTAGAGATGTACGTACGGAATTTAAAAAATATTGTTTTATTCAAAAGTCGTAGGTATTTGAATGAATTTTCAGTGAAAAATGTCGCATAAAACTGCTCATAAAATGAAAAGTTTTCGATTAATCAGAAATTCCATACGTACTTCTCTGCGAAATGCAATTAGGAACAGAACTTTTAAATTTGAAGTAAATCGAGTGAAAATTTTTGAAGTTATTTGTCACGCCAATTGGAAAAAAGCTGTTTCGAGAAAAACGGGTTTGAAGTTTTAGGTACACTATGGCCGTGCCAGAGACGGGCTTACGTTATAGGGTCAAAGTCGGTGAAAAAAAAAAATTTCTTGCTATAAGTCGAATAGTAACTTATTCTTATGATGACAAAGCACCGTTCTAGCGAAAAAAATCGATCTTTTTTAAATTCAACTGTGGCCTTACCCCTTAAGGTCTTCTCAAGAAAAATTCTTGAAAAATCAATCTTTTTGGGCCTCCTGACTGTATATAATTTTTGCAAATTAAGAAAATTATCCCCTTGAAAGGAATGATTTCTTCACCATTTTTGAGAATTAGGTATGTTTTATTACTGTTTTCGGCTGTTACATGATATATTTTTTTTAATTAATAAGGGCTACGCATCATTGACTCAAAAAATCCCTGCCTTTTCCCGGCTTTCCATACAGGTTTTACAAAAATTCGAGATTTCGCAAATGACCTAGATTGGGGTCAAATAAAGAAAACTGTCTTCATCAAATAAATACCTTTTTAGGTTAAGGACCACAAGGTAAGTCTCGTTTCTACCATACTAGTATTTGTAAACGTTACAAACCATACGGGAAAAATGATATACGTAGAAATAGCAATTAATCATTTTTGTGAAAACAAAAACATTTTTAACCGACTTGAAAAACCAAAGGAAATTCTCAATTCAATCCTTCTAGTGAAAAATTATGTTGAGCTGGATAACATAATTTTTTTTAAATATCAAATATATGGGAATGTTAAAAATTGAAATAATTTTTTTTTACCGAAAATCGAAAAATGATTTAAACATTGTAAAATAAAAATAAAAACATTAAAAGTAAATACAGAACCTGTTCTTTATTATAAACAGAATTTTTTATGCCGGTGGCAATAAATGAAAAATAAATATAAACACTTGTCTATAATAATAATGACGTGGTTCTGTATTGACAGATCGAATGCAAATGAGCAAGAGCTTAAATGCAAGAGCTTAAATGCAAGAGCTTAACAGTAAATTAGTTTTCAGTTTTTTAAATGTTCAATGTTTGGCACGGACATAACTTTTTTTTGTATATAATGAAGAATAATATAAATACTAAAAATATGCAAAAATATTTATTTTCATACTGTTCAGTTTTTCGTCAAGTCCGTTTCATTTTTCGTAACTCTTGCAAAAAGTACATTCTGAGAAAATACCAGAGAATTTCCAAAATTTCCTGACTTTTCCCTGATTATTCCAGGGGGAAAGAAATTCCCTGAGTTTTCCTCGTTTTCCATGTGCTCAACCATTCTTTTAATCTAAAAATGATGGAGGTATGGAACGGTCTTCCAAACGGCATTTTAAAAACTGGCGTGACGTATAGCTAAAAAACTAATGGACCGATTCTGATGAAATTTGGTATAAACCGATTTAACCTCATCGTCTAAACCATAAACCTAAATGTTATGGACATTTTTTTTAAAAGTATTTTTTCTTGCCAAAATGTAGTTATTTTCGTTCGGTAAATTCAATCTTTTTGTTTCAAAGCGTATCATTTCATCGATTTTCGGCATTTCTCACTTTTTCTTGGTTCATATTCCGCGTACGAGCGTTAATGAAAGAAAAGTCATGGTTGGTATTTTTTTCAGATTAATCCCGCCGACGCTACGCGTCACGCCGTCTGACAACATCAGCCGCAACCCGCTTGGAAGACCGGACAATAACCCCGCCATTTTTGCATATAAATAAAAATTAAAAATCACTATGTGATAGCCGAAAGTAGTGATAAAACATACCCTAAGTCTCAAAAGTGGAAGAAATCTTTCCTTAAGGGGCTATACCAGTGTGACACTTTCAAAAAATCTCAAATATATTCTTAATTTTCCGAAACATTTAATTGAGTACTTTTCGTCCAAAAAATTCCGAAAGTCACCAAAATTTTCAGCGTTCACACTGGTATAGCCCCTTAAAATAAACATCATGAAAATCAGCCATTTTTTCGTCGCCTAAAGGCATTTCTCGTAAAGTATATTTCCTCCCCCTTGGAAAGAAGAGCGGCTGAAGATAAAGTGCATTTTTCAAAGTACTTCTGATTGATGTCTTCAAAGTTGATCTTTCCCAAAACATGCGCGCATGACGTCACGTTTATTATTCTCGCTCGGGTGTCTCCGCTGCCGGCGTTTTTCAAGAGTGGCAGGAGCAAAGCGGTCAGTAAAAAGTGCGACAAATAATTGACGCCCCATTGCTCCTCGAAGCCGTCCATCGTCTCGGCGTAAGGTGTAAACATGATACCAGCTGGTGGCGAAAGAAAAAGCTCAGTGGACGTTTCGCGTTTTCTTTGTCTCTCGACGTTCGAGAATGACGAATATTTCCTACCGTTGTTGATGAGAATGTCGATTTTACTGTAATCATTTTTCACAGCCTGAGAGAACTTTCTCACGGACTCGAGGCTCGAATTGTCGAGCTCGTATACTCTGGCTTTGCCATCTTTCACGCCGGACTCTCTGATATCCTCGATGGCTTTTTCGCCCGCCGATGTATTTCTACACGCTAAAATCAGTAAGCATTTTGTAAACGTGGCAATGGTGTTTGTTTTTTTTTTCTTCTTTTTTTAGATGAAATAGCAAAAGAGACCATTGTGATTCTGTCGCACTTACCCAAAATTATTTCCATGTCGCACTTCATCAGCATTTTAATAACTTCGACCCCAATTCCCCTCGACCCACCTGTTACCACGGCCACGCATCCTGTTTTTCTTGGCAAATCTGCGAACACAAATAAAATCGTTCAAAGATTATGAATTTGTAACGAAAACAAAAGATTGGCTAAGCTTTTTTTTTCACTTTTATGTTTCAGTTTTGAAAAGTACTGTGTCGACGAAAAAGAACTCGATCAAAGACAAGAAGTGCCGCATTTTTACAAGCTTTTATTTAAAGGGTCTGCTCACTTTAGACGCTAGAAAAAGCTATGTTCACGAATTTTTTTGATATGATTATATTATAGATATTGATATAAAAGTTGTTACACTTAATGAATACACTTTCGAAATACAAAAAAAAGGTTTATTTTTTTTAAATTAAATTAATTTTTTTAGGACATTTTTTTAACTACCATTTTCGTCTATGAATAGTGACTTAAATAAATAGATTTTTTCTTTTTATGTATATCGAAAGTGTATTTATTAAGTTAACAACTTCTATATCAATATCTATAATATAAACCTATTAAAAATAAAATAAACCTTTTTTTAGCGTCCAAAGTGAGAAGACCTCTTAACTTGCTTAATTCGTATATCTGTTTTCCGGCTCAAAATTTGTAATCCGTTTTTAGCATGGCAAAAAATAAACATTTTATTTTATACTAAAAAGTATAAAGTAAAATAAACGTAAAAAAAAAAATTTAACAAGTTTTTATTTAAAATGTACTGTACTAGAGGTAAAAAATAATGTTCGGTAAAATTGAAAATCAAAACAGTAGAACTACAAAAAAGTCCCTCCCTTGGTCACTCATCATAGGTGTAAGTACTTAAAAGGTATATAAATGTAGATATATTCAGAATATGAAAGATAAATTTGAAAGGCTTGCGGCCCCAAACGTCATAAATACTAATACTACTTTAAAATTTGTGAAAAAAAGCCTGAAGCTTCTAAAGTTTATATTTCATAGTTTGAATAATCTAGGTTTATGTACCTTTTAAGGCCTTAGTGTAAGGCCACAGTATCGAGTATAAAATCATGTGCGAATTCAATAATTTTTTTCGTATGAAAAAGAGATTCACTCATAAAATTAATTACACATCTATTTAGTATGTGAGAAAATATATATATCTCTTTTTTCGATGTACAAAATGGCCGACTACTAATATTTTCTTTTGTTGTCTTTTTTTTAGGCGCTCCGCGGCGTGACATTTAGCATCCACAATTTGTGAGCTAGAAAAAAAACAAAAATTCTCGTCAATCTACATTAGAATCCCTAGAGAAGTACGTATGGAATTTAAAAAATATTGTTTTATTCAAAAGTTGTAGGTATTTGAACTTGAGAAATGAGTTTTCAGTGAAAAATTTCGTTATAACTGCTCGTAAACTGCTCATAAAATGAAAAGTTTTCTATTAATCAGAAATTCCGTACGTACTTCTCTGCGAAATGCAATTAGGAACATAACTTTTAAATTTGAAGTAAATCGAATGAAAATTGTTGAAGTTATTTGTCACGCCAATTGGAAAAAAGCTGTTTCGAGAAGATTCGAGTAGTCGGCCATTTTGTACATCGAAAAAAATATATATATATTTTCTAACAGCTCGATATTCATACTAAATAGATGTGTAATTAATTTTATGAGTGAATCACTTTTTCATACGAAAAAAAGTGTTAAATTCGCACATGATTTTATACCTGTTACTGTGGCCTAAGGCCTTAAGGCGATCCTCTAGTTTCTCGGGTCGAAAAAATCGATTTTTTTTTTCATAAATCACATCTGCAACATGTGTAGAAAATGTGTGCCATAGGATTTTTCGATATTCGAAGTGGTTCACAAGTTACGGCCCTGGAACGGAGCAGGTATACGGAGCAGGTATACTTTCAAACGCGTTTTTCTCGAAACACCATTTTTCGAAACGGTGACCACGATATTTCAGAAACTACTGCACCGATCTTGTTCAAATTTATACAGCATCTTTAATATGTTATAAGCCAGCGATTAAACTAGGATTATCATGATTGCTTCGATAGTTTTTTTTGTACGAGCGAAAAACTTAAGAAAAAATGAGTAAAAAATAGAATGTAATTTTCAAAAGTGTATAAAAAAGTCAATTTTTGTAATTTAGAATTCACTCTAGTTCAATCGCTAGTCTTAAATATGAAGATTAAAATGCCGTTTGGTTTTTGATTTCAGATAAGCAGAACAGCCGCAATCTTGGCCACCGTCAAGCACCTCTTTTACTTGATGTCTTCCTGTCGGCCACTATAACGTTTATTCTATTATATATTTTGACTTCAAAAAATTTGTAAAGCTTATTTAAATGTTAATAAAGATTATGCAAAAACAATGAGATTGATTATTTCGATGCTTTGCCCGTTAAAAATTATTGAAAAAGCCGTAAAAAAACAGCCGAGAAACTAGAGGACCGCGTTAAGTACTTGCACTTACAATAAGTGACCAAGGAAGGGACTTTTTTGTACTTATACTGTTTTGATTTTCAATTTTACTGAACATTATTTTTTACTTTTTAGTACAGTACATTATAAATAAAAGCTTGTTTTAGAAATTTTCTTTACATTTGTGTGAAATAACAGTGTAGATATCTTTTTTGGAAATGTCATCATCTTGCAGTTTGGATTTGTGACAATATTGAAAAGTGAATTTTGCAGTTTTGACAGGAATTGATCCGAAATTGGAAAATTCTGGATCGTGGATGATAACAATGTGTAGATAAAAAAAACAAGCGACAACCGCACAATTGGATGGCGTTGAAAAAATGTTTGTTATCTAATGGAAGTTGCTTTTTATTTATATGATTCAAAAAAATGAGCTAGCGTGTTTACGTTCGCGGAAGTTAATGTATTGCGTGATGCACGGAAACATCGGAGAAAAAAATGACAAAGTCCGGCATGATTGAATATTCGTTTTAACGAGTTATGTTCGCACGAATAATCGATTGCGGCACTGCACGTCAAGTGAGAATAATCGCGAGAAGATATTTATGCTTGCGTTTCATCCTACGTATTGCATCAACAAAAATTGTACAGTTCCATAGTCTCACGGGCTGGTCAGTTGAAAAAATTTCACCACACGTATAAATGATTTTATGACAAACGATTATTTCTGTGTAAAACGAAATTTTGTTTTCACCTTTAAAAAATTGAATTAAGGGTTATAAAGGTTAATTGAAAATTAACCTTTATAAAATCGGTAGTCACTTGAGGCAACTCAAATTGAAAAGAACGATTCAAAATATGCTACCGAAATCGCAGATTGAAGTGATTACAACGATCGGACTGCAAAAGCCAATATTCTTTGCCCACTCCAATTTCCCCTCCTATGAATCGCCTATAAATACCTACTCCCTTTCACCCACTCAATCATTATAATTAAGCAAAAAAAAAATGTCGAAAACACAAATAATGTAGCCGAAAGGCAAAAATGAAAACTGATATAAACATTTTTTTTCAAACTCACTTCTATCCCATGAATGTATAGAGCCCCTAGGGGCAATGATTCCAAAATATGTAAATATAACCTTAATATGAATAAATAATTATTAACGAAAAAAAAATCAATCGAATTACTGGTAAAACTTTGAACGGGTTTTTTTCAAAACACGTTTTTCAAAACGGTGTACACGATTTCTCGACATTTAATGAACGGATTGACTCGAAATTTGGTACACTTATTCAGTGTATTGGTTGTTTAGTCCCGATCGACGTTTTTCTTCTTAACATTTTTTTTTCATTGGCTATTAACAATAATGATGTCATTTTTCCTCGAAAAATCGGAAAAAAAATTCAATTTTTTTTTTCATGATTGAAACGCGATTACAAAAAAAAGTTCGGTCAAGCCTTAGCCAATACTATCTATTTTAAGGCCTTAGGTCACTGTAGAGGCCGAAAAAATAGGCTTTTTGGGGATTTTTTTCAGAAAAACTACAAAATAAATCGAGATTACAAAAAAGGGTGTTTATCATACGTATCAGTGACTGTATACAATAATTTTTTTGAAGCGATTAATTTTAAAATGGCGGCTGTGCAGCGTTTCTTAAAACTGCATTTTTTAAGTTGGCCGGAAACATAACTCAGACAATTTTCAACCGATTCACTTGAAGGGTTGAATATATCTTGAAAAATACATTATCTATGGAAGTACGTAGGATTTTTTTTTATATTGCATAGTTCATTTGTTATTAACAATTATCCAACGAAATTTTTCACTTTCCAAAAATTTGCCTAAAAATCGTCAGATAATTGTTAATAACAAATGAATTATGCAATTAAAAAAAAAATCCTACGTACTTCCATAGAGAATGTATTTTTCACGATATATTTAACATTTCAAGTGAATCGGTTGAAAATTGTCTGAGTTATGTTTCCGGCCAACTTAAAAAATACAGTGTTCAGATAAACGCGGTGCAGCCGCCATTTTAAAATTAATCGCTTCAAAAAAATTATTGTACACAGTCACTGATATGTATGATAAACACCCTTTTTTGTAATCTCGATTTATTTTGTAGTTTTTCTGAGAAAAAATCCCCAAAAAGCCTATTTTTCGGCCATTAGAATGGCCTAACCCCTTAAGAAAAAAAATCGTTTTTTCCTTTTGGATCAACCGAGTGGTCAAAATCAAGTACACCGTTGAGCCCCTTACTTCTTTTCACATAACTCTTTAATTATTAATATTTTTAAACGAAATTTGGCAAACAACTTTGTTAATGTACAAAAAAATGTTGTCCAAACAAATTTTTTCAACCATTTTACTCATTCCCAATTAATTTAATTTTAAGTTTAGTTGGATTGCGATGTCTTACCAGTTTTGTTGAACTTAGCATATTTAATGTCACGACGTATTTCTCTGATTAACATATTTTGATATTTCACGTGATAAGCTATCTTATTAGCGAACAACGAAAGGAACTTCCGAACTTTTGGTATTGCGATGAAAATAGCGATTGCGACAAAAATCGACAGGTACAGTATCATGGTGCAAAGTTTTATTTTTCGCGCGTATATATATTAATTGCTGCGGGCCAGCTCGTGGTCTCTGCCAATTTCGGTAACATCTGGCTGAACGTTCAGTGCTTCGGTCAATTAAATACGAACAGCTGAGTGAACATTGCACCCATGATATTTTTCTCATCAACGAGAGATCGATGAGATGAAAAGCAATTCTTTGGCAACTACATACACATAGCATACTCATTGCCAAAATGTTGGCATGTACGCCGAATTATGAGCAGCCTTGGATGGCAGATAGACTCAAGATATTGAGTGCGAGGGTACACTGAGAAAAAAAACCAATTGAATCAAAAAAATATATTGGTTCATCCAAATAAATGTGCTGCTGCGCAGTGCCACCGATATATGAGATTGTTTCAATACTATAAAATATTGGAACATGTGATTGATTTAAATAACATATTATTTTATTTGAAAAAGCTCTTCTGTTCTCTGAATCTCTACATTATCCTTCAAATAAAATTATATTCTATTGAAATAATTCTATACACAATCCGTAGATGTATTGGATGAAATAATTAAGCGGGTGCTACAAACATTTTTCA
Organism: Ophion slaviceki; assembly: GCA_944452715.1. NCBI lineage: Eukaryota > Metazoa > Arthropoda > Insecta > Hymenoptera > Ichneumonidae > Ophion > Ophion slaviceki. Next base: position 7,873,197 of record OX101785.1, read on the forward strand.
TTTCGTACAAAAATATAATCAATAGAATTAATTATTTCTTTACTACATCGAAACGAATATGCCGTGGGACGTAAGTTTTTCAATTTGTTTTAAATCTTAAATAAAAAGTGAGCATTAGAATGATCATCGACGATAATAGTGGAGAGAATATCAGATATCCAATGGAATATCCATGGAGAGAATATCAGATATTCAACTGATAAGAACAGATACTACACTTTGATCTTAGCCACATGCCAAGAAGCGATACTCTTTAGACTTTCTCCGGCGTTTAAGTAGATTTTCGGTTCGCGTTACGCTTACGAGAAACGAGCGCGCGTGCGGCTTCTAGCGGTTACTCCGAGAACTACGGGTTCCCTCACACCTATAATTTCCGTTGCGCTCGGCCATGATTTGGTTTAATTTTTCAACCAAATGTGCAAGAATCAAATTTTACTTTCGCATAATTTTTTAATCAATTCAGACATTTGCTTAATATTTCTCAATCAAAATAAAATATTAATATTTTAACGAATAATGTACTTAAAATCAATATCGGATATGGTGAAAACAATAAAATAACATATTTACTCAATAGAAATTTTATTTGAATCAAACGAGCGAAATTCAATTTTTCTTGTGTACTCGTATCAACAATATTCATATTATGAATTGAAACGCTTTTTTTCGTTCGTTGCAGAAATTGCATTCAAAACTATATAATTTTTTCGCGATAATTTTTCGATACTTTCTATAATAAAGTGTTGTCGGCTAACACCATATCTTTTGAATGAAAAAAAACTTTCAATTTTATCATGTTATTGAAGTCAATAGCGTTTTGTTTCGACTAATAAATCCGATTATTTACACCAACGATTTTACAATTGAATCAACGAAGTTTCATTCAATAACACCAATGATGTTGGATCAATGATTCTTTTTCTCAGTGTAAGAAAGTCATGCAAGTGATGTGACGTTTGTGAATAATTTGAAATAGAAATATGACGTTTGTAAAATACTTCGAATGAGAAAATCAATTCAACGACTAATCGTTTTCCTAAGGTATTGGGAGGGAGTTTTGAAAATAGTTCGATGTATAAGTACGTAAAATCATTATTGTTATTATTCGACATCGAAGGCGATATCAACCTAATAAATTAATAGTGCACTTGTGTGCTGAATACTGAAAGACTTATGTTCGCTTTTATTTGGCTAGTCGCTTTGACGTAACTTTTTTTATCGTGCTTTTGACACCCCATATGAATATAAACATATTTAATGAGGGCTTCATCAGTCGTTAGGCTACTGGGAAAATGACGAACGCTTGTTCGTCGCTTGAGATAACTCAAATTGAAGAGAAAGGTCGAAAATTTGGGGCAGTAATCGTAGATTGAAGGTTAACTTATGATTGGAACGATAGAACTGCTAGTAAAACTTCTGACGCGGGATATCCATTTTAGACAGGAAAAAATTAAGCAATTTTGTAGGGGTGTGCGGGTAGCAGAATTGGTCGGGGCGTATAGATAGCACCACGGAAACGTACCAAAACGGACAAAATAGACTCCAGCTTTATGTTCTCTACTCTTCGCCGATAGGTTGGAGTTCATAAGAAATACAAATAATTTTTTTAAATAATTTTAGTATTTTTGTTATGTATATATAACAATTTTTTTCCGGCAAACTTGTTTTAAGACGCTCGCATTTCAGGAAATATCGAGATATTTGAATGTTGAAAAACTGAATAAAAGCAAGATTCTTCGTCGAATTTTCATTAATTCTGTCTAGTGCTAACTGGTAATTTCGGCGATTCATTCTTCTTAATTTAATTTTTTGTCTTTTTTAAATTTTTTTCCAGGTAAAACTTGTTCTTCAAACGCTTATATCTCTAAAACCAATCAAGATATTTTCAATTTTAAAATGTCAAATGGAAGCTACATTCTTCTCGCTTCGAATAAACGCAAGGCATTGAAGCTTGGTCTTTTTGGATTTTTTCTCCATTTAAAACCCACGATAAAAAATTCAAAACTTTAAGGCGTTCGGCGGTACAGAAGATATTTATTGTACATTTTTTCATCTCGCACACTTTTTAGTGATGCCAAAGCGCAACTTTCCCGCGCTATTATGATACGATCCGCCAAAAGTGATCGTTTTTCACTCCACCTTACCACACACACACACACACACACACACACACACACACACACACACACACACACACACACACACACACACACACACACGCACGCACGCACGCACGCACGCACGCACGCACGCACGCACGCACGCACGCGCGCACACACACACACACACACACACACACACACACACACACACACACACACACACACACACACACGCACGCACGCACACACGCACGCACACACTTGCACGTACGTACAAACACACATAGGATAGAAAAGTGAGACGAAAAAAGATTTTTTACAGTATTATTACTTACTCGTTTTATCGCCTTTTTCGAGTTTCCAAAAATTTGAGAGTACCCGATTACCAAATTCGGGTACCCGATAGTGGCAGGTAATGCAAAAACGTAACCCGTCGGGTACCCGCACACCCCTACAATTTCGAGAAGTTTTCTAAACTGAGAAATAATTATTTTACATTTACCAAACTGTAGGTGGGATATTCCACGCTATTTCAGCTAGCCCGTGACCCCGACTGTTTTTGCTTTTCCTGATTTTTTTGTTGTAAGATTGTACCCCACGAAATAGGAATATCTACAGCAACTTTTCGATATTTATCTGTTTTCTTTTAGGAGTTATAATTTTCCAAAAAATGTCGATTTCAGATGTTTTGGAAACATTTAAACGCTGATAACTCGTGAACTAATTGAGATATCAACAAATGGCATTGTGTAATTTTTTTCGTTTTAAAGCTTACTTTCGTTAAAAAATATGAACAAAATTATCAATTATCAATGTCAACGTTTTTCTTGCTTTTAAAGTGAAAGTTATTTTTTAAAAAGATGATTGCCTTTTTTTGGTTTTTTTTTTAAATTCTCTGTAATAGAGTGACCCATTCTATGATTTTTTAAACTAGTCTCATCGTGGGCCCATTTCTCCTACTATTTTTTACGAATTAATCATTTTTTTAAACGTTTTTTTGAATCATTTTAACGACCAATAATGCTATTAATGATTTTCCGATTTCCTATTCGGCTTCGACAGGCCAGAAACGGTTTATTTTTCATGTGTACTGAATATAACAAAAAAAAGTGATTTCGAATAAAAACATTTTTTTCCGTGAAATACAGCACAAATAAAAAATAAACCGTTTCAGGCCTGTCGAAACCGAATTAGAAATAACAAAATCATTAATAGCATTATTGGACATTAAAATGATGAGAATTATGTTTTGACATTTGTCGAGTCGTTGAGAGGTGATGTTTGAATTCTTCTAGAGTGAGGTTATGTAGCGTTGCCAACTGCTTAAAACATGAACTTACTAGTACAGTCGATAATGATCAACCGAGTGCTCAATCACCAATGTCGATTGTTAGTATTTATGAAAAATCATCATAAATTTTCATTCTAATGGGTACGAAAATACAAATACTTCTTTTTTTAGATTAAATTCTATGTATTTTAAACCTTCGAAAGAAAGAAAGAAAAATCGTTAAAATTGTCAGTTTGACTTCCGGTTTTTCTTCCGAACGACGTTAATGCGCGCTAAGCGAAGGTTCTAAATGGTAAAAAAACACCATGAGCGCCGATTGAGTGAATGAATTTTTTGGCCCGTGCGAAAAAATGTTAGATTAAGTTTTTTTTCCATGTCTGTATCGATGTATTTTTCCCCCCTGAATATACCTATAATTTCCCTAAAAACGTTAAGAATTTACAAAAAAATATTAAAAGCGTGGAGAAAGACATTTTTCGCGGTCCGCCCGCGTAATTTTGAGCTTTCGAAAAGAAACTCAATGATATTCAGTGAATGACCCAAATTCTGTGAAGCCACTTGATTTTCGTCTGAGATGGGAAAAAAAAATATTTTAAATATTTTTTTCCGTCACCAATTGTTCCCCTCAAACCAAATTTTTTTTATAAAAACAATCGTCCAAATTGTGAAAAAATACGTTTTTCGCCTTTGGCCCGCGTAATTTTGAGCCTTCGACAAAAATTCGCTGACATTTGCAAGGAGCGGAAAATTTCCCATTGGAAATGGACTCTTAAAATGGTTTAGTATTACTTCCAGTATCCAAATATCAAAAATAATAGTTGATAGTAGAAAAAAAGTGAAAATCTGACGAACTTACCAGTCCTGTTGTACTTCGCGTTGCGAAAATCCTGGTACAGCTCTGTAATCCCTAAAACTTGATACCGGAATTGTAAAAGAATATGACTGGCTAAAAACGACAAGTAGTTTCGTCCTTTCGTCCATGCGCACAAGCTACCGATCAACGCGATCCCCGATCCAAGAAGTATCATCATGGATTTGTATCGTTTCCGCACTGGCTTGCGCTCGTGAGGTTGCATGCGCTTCCGCGGAACGAAAAGAGCCGAGTGAGCGGGATATCGAGGTGGCTGGATTTCTCCTCGAGTTCATAAACCCCCGAGTTTGCGTCTATTGCGAAATATTCTTTGGGTGTCCTAGCACGGCAAAAGGCCCTTGCAGCGCGTTCCCTCAAATGTTGCAACTCTGCTGACGGTAATTTCGCGTTTCGCGACGTTCGGCGAAAAATCGTTCCCGAACTAGCGACTAAGGTTATTTAGTTTATCGTGCACATTTGTATGTCGAAACGCAATGTTCGCAAAAGTTTAACCGTCACGAGGCTTAAACGTCGAGAGACGCGAGACCTATCGAGTTAATATTTTGTCTCGTTCCGATCGATCCGAAAAAGTTGTACCGCACGGGCAAGCCTAACGCGCATCGGGTGACGTGTTGAATAACTGTAGTACTGTCATAGTAACACGTCTGCTTCGTTCACGGGAATTCGTGCCACATCGGCGACGACAGTAGGTCGGGGCGGTGTTAAACTTTTTCCACCCAGTGGCTTCGTTTTGCCTCGGGCAACCTGGAGAGAGAAAGAATCTCCCGGGTACATAGCGAGTCGCGAACTCGAGTGTTTCGGAAAAAAACACTTTCGCCGATTTCCGGCACAGGCAAGTAAATACCGGTGGACGTCGTTGAGGCGAAAGAGACGTGAGGGACAGCGAGCCGGCGCAGGGCGAGAGAGAATGCGTGTCGCATGTCGCATCCTCGGCGTGTTGATGCCACGGTCACGGTCTTACGTACAGGCCTGGAAACTCGATGAAATCTCGGTGGTGGGGGTGATTCGACTATTGAAGCCACGGTCTTACACATGGTCTTACATACAGGCTTGCAACGAAGCGAAATTTTCGTGGTGGGGGTAGGCACGCTTATCGGCTTCACTTTTCGATTCAGGTTTTCGCTAGGCACCGCTACGCGTCGCTACTAGCAAAGGGAAGTAGTTTCCCCCTTACCTCTTACCGGCGAATGGGCAGAAGTTGTTTACGTATGTTTTTGCGGCGCGATTGTCGAAATAAACTTTATTTGCGACCATATACCAGCAGGTTCTACGCGATTAACCGTGATACATTTTTTATCGTGTTTTTACGCATAAGTGTGAATTTTTTTTGGTAGTGTTTGCGGAAAAAATGCGAAATGGCTAATGGTTGCGCGGTTCGCAATTGTAGACAGAAATTGGAATAAAAAACAAAATCGCTCAGGGTGCCTACCCCCACTACCGCCGTTGTCAGACCTGTATGTAAGACCGTGATTGAAGCCGAATTTGTGGTGTCGCTGGTATCAAGGAGTGTTGTTTTGATTGGATAGGAGATACGATACATTTGTTATCTGTTGCGAAGGGGTCTGCTCGAATACTGCTGGCTCATCTGCTCTTTCTAGATTTGTGGATATGAAATCTGGTGGCCGGTTAATCCATGCCAATTTAACGTTCTTTAATCTTATACGCTACGTTGAGCAGTGTTTTGCGAAGGATGCCTCAAAGCTTAACGTTTTTAATTTAACGCTCGAAAACGTTAGCAGCAGGTTATACGTTTACTTTTCCATGCGAAGAACATGGTATAGATATTTTATCATACAGAATAGTTTATTATAAGTAGGTTGTTCATGAGGCAAAATGCCCTCCAAGAAAATATGAAATTGAAAAAATGTGTCAAAAAATAATTGTCTCAATTGACAAACGAATAGTTTTGTTCCTTCGCTATTTTGTATATTCCGATTTCGATTTTTTTGTACCTGCACAACAGCAATTAATAAACATCTTTCTCTGCGCCATCGTTTGAATTTTACGGGATAATTAATTGTTATTATAGGACGGGTTCACTCGAAATTATGATTGCGTTCGAAATGTAAGGTGCTATCTCTATGTTTATTGTTAGCAAAAATAACAGTCGATGAACACGTATACATAGAAATACTTGCGAGCAGTAACTCCAATAATGTGTGCCATTTACAATTTATTAGAAGGCTCTCTCTTTTTCTGCACCTATGTATACATTGACGAATGTATTTTATATATAAGAGAATAAAATTGGTTTATCCTCATTAGACTCGCTTGGGTTTCAATGGGAGAATCGATGGAAAAATTGACAGTTGATTACTGAATAGATCTTTTGTATTTATACTCGTCACGTTGTGATTCCGTTTTTCTATATGCATCGAAGTATCGTTAGTTTTTCAATAGCTTGTAGAAAAATTCGATTCTTAGGTTAGTCCATAACGTGAATGCGTGAGTATTGTGTATCTGTCGCACACAACACTCTTCGATTGCAGCGCCTCTAGCGTCGAGCTTCGGCAAAGGAGCCATGTGAACTGACGTTAAGACGGAATGACACCTCATCGCGGTCGGTATGGTAGAACAATTATAGATTCCCAAAAATCTCTGAAACGGCTCTTCAGATCCCGTCGAAACTTTGCCAAACGACGTCAAATAGATAGACGAATAGCTTCCAGCCCCTCAAATTTTCTGAATTTGAGAAAAAAAATGTAGATTGGCTTATCATAAGCCAATCTAGTTTTTTTCTTCTCAAATTCAGAAAATTTGAGGGGCTGGAAGCTATTCGTCTATCTATTTGACGTCGTTTGGCAAAGTTTCGACGGGATCTGAAGAGCCGTTTCAGAGATTTTTGGGAATCTATAATTGTTCTACCATACCGACCGCGATGAGGTGTCATTCCGTCTTAAAAAACGCCCGAATTTCCAAAGTACGTAAGACCGTGAACACCTTGGTCGATGCAGAAAGCGGAATTATACCGTCAGCGCCATCTCCCGGATAACGCGCAAACTGCCGGCCACGGCGTGACTTACCTACGGTCGGTATTCACGGGCCATCTGAAATTCAGGAAACTGTACGTATATATATATACATGCGACACGTACACGAGTATGTGATACTTTTTTGCCCGAGAGATTCGGCTACGAACGAGAGGGATAGTCAACGCAGCGACGTCGATTACATCGTTGCGCATAAAAAAGCCCGAAGTGAGTGAATATTTGCCGTTTTACCCGTACACACTGTATACTTTTGTTCTTTTTCTTCCTTATTTTCGTTTTCGAACGTCCACGCGTCTCGAGTTAGCGTCCTTCGAGACTTACGAAGTTTGACCCCCTGAGCGGAAGAATTCCTCCCCTCGTGTAACTGTACACAGACACCGAGCGTCGTCGGACTTCGGATGACTTGAAATTTTCGTCTTTCTCTTCACTCCTCGCGGCATCGTTGTACAGCCCGCGCGCTCCCAATTATTTCCACTCTCTCAGTACACGTGTGCGCGTAGAGTTTTGCTCGACAGACGAGTCAATTTGTGATTGATCGATCAATTATTGTAGAATGACGGATAGATCGAGTACGGGATCCGGCGAGACGTCGCCGCAGGTCGAGAAAGGATGGGGCGCTCTCAAGCAGCACGTTATCGACAATAAAGTACAAGTAGGATTGTGGGTCACCAGGATCTTCAGTATACTTTTCACCATAGGATATATCATTCCGTTGTTCGGGTAAGCGCTGAAACCACGTGACCAATCGTTGATACGGATCACGTGTGGAGACGATCGCGTAAAGGGGTTTTTCTTTTTCGCAAATGTTCGCAGCAACCGATACAACGCCTATTACAAAGTTCTAATGAGCAGTGCGGCGACGAGCGCGCTCAGGCTCCATCAGAGAGTACCGCGGTTCCAGCTGAATATGCACTTCCTGGAGACTCTGCTGCTGGAGGACTCGTGCCACTACTTGCTCTACTCTCTCATATTCCTCTACGTGTCGCCCGCCTTGCGTATCCTTTTGGAACAGCCCGAAAAGCAGAAGACACGCGGAGTTTTCTCCTGGCTGGTTTACATTTGAAACAGAGCGGAGGCGATTCTTGTCTTTCTTACCTAATATCGAGATTGAAGTTTCCATCGTTGGAATGCAATAATTATTTTTCGATCGATGGAATTTTTTCTGCGATATTTCAAATTGTTACGAAATATCGTTAAACATTGTTAAACATTGTTAATTTTTGTTGTTAAACAAAATTTAACAACGTTTAACAATGTTTGTAAAAAACGTTTGTAAAAAAATAACAAAATTAAATTTTCGTTAAACATTGTTAATATTTGTAACGAAAAATCCTCAATAATTTTTTCACTCGCTTATTTGGAGATCTAGAATTTAAATCTGCTAAAAGAGATATCCTAAAATAATAAAAATGAGGACGTGAAAATGTAAAAAACGAATTTTCGGTGCATTCCAAGGACGTAAACTTTGAGACTATTAGAGACTATAAGTATTAGGCGTCTCTGAGAACACTGGGAGGTTGAAAATGGGCCAGCTCTCTGCAGCGGGACGGAAGCTGTATGCAAGTGCGAGGGAGAAGGCTGAAATTTTCGAACAGAGTTTTCGCAGAGATCAATAATACGGCAAAAGAAAGATAGGCTCTGCGTCTGTGAGTTCTGGAGCGTCTGATGCTTCGTTTTTACTGAAAAAACTTAAGGGGTCAGGCTACTGCGATGACCTGAAAAACAGAGTTGTTTAAAAAATTAAAAAATCGGAGGAATAAGGGAGATGATTGGAAAAAGCGTTTGGACATTTACTTGGATGTGCATTAAGAGGCTATACCAGTGTGAACGATGAAAATTTGGGTGATTTTCGGGAATTTTTTGGAAGAAAAGTACTCAGTTAAATGTTTCGGAAAATTAAGAATATATTTGGCTATATTTAACCTATATTACATAGTTTTTTCATGGAAAAATATTGAGATCCAAGCGACTTACGCGCTGCCTTCGGAGGCGCCAAACAAAAAGTTCCTCCACTGCTGACATGATTCCGTCCGATTGAGTAGCTGAACCGAAAAAGGAAAAAATGTCTTTAAACTGGAAGGTATTTCCTGTACAATGACGTAGGATTTTCGAAAAATATCAAAATCTAACAAAATGGCGTAGTTATGGAAAAAAGTATGTTTTCTTGCCTATAAAATGGTCGTTTTTTTCAATGCCAAATCGTCAATTTTCATCCAATCAAAAAAATCCTACGTCATTGTAGAGTAAATATATTCAAGAGTACTCAGTTCAAATTTCAAGTCAATCGGATAATTGCTCTTTGAGTTACAATGTCAGCAAATATGAAAAATCTCATTTCGAGAAAAACGCGTTTGAAAAGAACAAGAAGATTTCAACGCGTTTGAAGATATAACTATCGATTTTTGCCAAATATAATGATAAAGATACGGCCTTGAAATTGTTACAGGATATTCTTGAAAGTATAAACTGTCGAAAAAGGTAAAAAAAAATCGATTTTTTAAGTGTCACCCTGGTATATATTGGCCCCTTAAAAAAGTCGTGTACCAAATTTCATTAAAAAATAGTAATAATTGAAGAAGTTATAAATAATCGCGTGAAGATACTGTGGGGGCTCAACGGTGTACTTGATTTGAGCCATACGGTTGATCTGAAGAAAAAATAAATCGTAAAGTAGATAATATTGCCTGACTTGACCGAGCTTTTTTTTTGTTATCGTGTTTCGACCATAAAAAAAGGTTTGAATTTTTTCCCCGATTTTTCGGGGAAAATGACATTCTTAATAACAATGAAAAAAAAGGGCAATTCTTTAGATAAATGACTTTTCCGAAAAATGAGGCTTACATTTTTTTGTTGCTGTTTTCTCATTTATTGGGTGATAAGTGATGTTCTATCGGGGGAAACTAAAATTTCTCATTAATATATTTTTACGAGCAAAAAATCGTTGAAAATTATTTTGAATTTTTCAAAAACCAAAACAAACCCAATATAGGCGTCGGAATGTTCAAAAATGCCCTATTTTATCGCGTGTTCCCGCAAACTTCAAAGCCCTATAACTTTTATGGCAGGGTGAATTTCAGCTTCCCCCGGCTGAATATAATTTATAACCCAATAAATAAGAAAATAGCGAAAAAATAATTGTAGGCTCATCTTTCGGAAAAGTCACTTATCTAAAGAATTGCCAAAAAAAAAGTGTTAAGAAGAAAAACTTCGGTCAAGACTAACCTACTATTACCCTGAATAAGTGTACCAAATTTAAAGTCAATCCGTTCAACAGATGTCGAGAAATCGTGTACACCGTTTTGAAAAACAGTTTCGAGAAAAAACGCCTTTAAAGTTTTGCCAGCAGTTCTATCGTTGTAATCCTGACTTAACCTTTAATCAACGATTTCGTCACTATAAGTTGGACGTTCTCCTTTGTTTGAGTTGCCTCAAGCGACCAACGATTTTTTGACATTTCAACAGTAGCCCAACCCCTTAAGTATGACGAAAATAGTAATTGGTCAAAATACGAGTTATTTGCATATTGTGAAAAAATGAGCGATCATTCGGAACAATTAGCACATTGCAAACGTATTTCATTTGATTCTTTATCGATCTTCGAATTAACTTTTTTTCTAGATATCGATTGATAGACTATCCAAATATCATACTTGCTATAGACTACCATTAATACGAAAACATGTTTTAAACCCCAAACAAACTCGATCAATTTTTGTTTCGTTAAATCAATTCTTTCCTCATTCACATTTGAAATCGAAAATTGTGCGATTAAAATTATTTCATTACCGATATTTTCGCAAAAAGCGCCAAGTGCAATGCTCGACACTATTGCGATAACAAAATGACTTCGGCATTGGCGTTTTTTTTCCATCGCATGCAAGCCGAGTTATTACGAATTCCTTAATGAAAATTGTACAGTGGTATTGGCACCGGTAGTTCTTTTTGCAATTATGCATTCCGCGAGCTATTCCCTCACGTTGCTCGACGTAAGTACCTCGATAAGAGACAAGAAGAAAAGAAAAACAAAAGAAATCGCGGCAGCGTTTTCGAGTCATCGTGTCATTTAATTGTAGAATGGAGAGTAATAACTGGTGTTTTTTTCTCGGATCAACAGTGTCTAGGTCAAAACAGTTGGTGGGGAGCGAGACTTTCGATATCGCTCGTCGAATTCCAGTCACGGAATATTCTGCGTTTTTGCGCGTTGTGTGAAATCATGATATTGCCTCTCACCATCATCCTCGTATTTTCGTGAGTATTTCACGCACCTTTGTTTGGCCACAGCAACGGGTATAAAATCATGTGCGAATTTGACAATTTTTTTTCGTATGAAAAAGTGATTCACTCATAAAATCAATTACACATCTATTTAGTATGAATATCGAGCTGTTAGAAAATATATATTTTTTTTCGATGTACAAAATGGCCGACTACTCGAAACTCCTCGAAACAGCTTTTTTCCAATTGGCGTGACAAATAACTTCAACAATTTTCACTCGACTTACTTCAAATTTGAAAGTTATGTTCCTAATTGCATTTCGCAGAGAAGTACGTACGGAATTTCTGATTAATCGAAAACTTTTCATTTTATGAGCAGTTCATGAGCAGTTGTAACGAAATTTTTCACTGAAAATTCATTTCTTAAGTTCAAATATTTACAACTTTTGAATAAAACAATATTTTTTAAATTCCGTACGTAATAGGTGCGCAACTAAGTTCCCGGGTTTCACACATGGATGACGCTAGCGACACATGTAGTCGGCATACAGGTCTGAAATTGGGTGTCTTTATAGCTTGGACATCTGTTAAGAATACCCAGTCGTAATATAAACAAATATCGCAACACAACGACCTTTTTTCTAACCTCGAAAATGTCAAAGCTTGTGCTAAATAAACAGCATTTGCGGGAAGCATTGCTTTTCTGCTTCAACCTAAAAAAAACAGCAGCTGAAGCACGTCGGTTACTTGAGGAGGCCTACGGCGAACGTATACCATCAAAAACAACGTGTGAAGATTGGTTCAAGCGGTTCAGAAGTGGCGATTTTGAGACTAGGGACAAGGAGCGCTCGGGAAGACCGCAAATATTTGCGGACGCCGATCCCCAAGCGTTATGGGATGAAGATGACACTCAAACAGAAGATCAACTTGCCGAGGCATTAAATGTGACTCGGCAATGTATTTCGAAACGTTTGCACGCCATGGGAAAAATTCATAAGGAAGGAAAGTGGGTGCCGCATGAGTTGACTGAGAGACAAATGGAAAATCGAAGAGCCACTTCCGAAATTTTGCTTTTGCGGCAGAACACGAAGAGTTTCCTGCATCGAATTGTTACTGGCGATGAAAAATGGATATATTTCGAGAATCCCAAACGCAGAATATCGTGGCATTCACTTGGCGAAGCGTCAACATCGACGGCACGGCCTAATTGCTTCGGAAAAAAGACAATGCTCTGCGATTGGTGGGACCACAAAGGAATCGTGTACTATGAGCTGCTGAAACCGGGCGAAACTGTCAATGGGCATCGCTACCGACAACAACTAATCAATTTGAACCACGCATTGCTCGAAAAACGGCCAGAATGGGACACGAGACACGAACGTGTGATATTGCAGCACGACAACGCTCCGTGCCATCGCAGTTCCATCGTCCAAGACACCATAAAAACACTGAAATGGGATCTGCTACCGCACCCGCCGTAATTGCCAGACCTGGCCCCTTCAGACTATCTCTTGTTCCGGCCGATGGCGCATGGCTTGGGTGGGCTACACTTGGCCAATTATGATGCAGTACAAAATGGGTTGGACGAATGGTTTCAGTCCAAAGACGCGTCTTTTTATCGTCGCAGTATGTATGTATTGCCAGAGAGATGGCAAAAATGTGTAAACAGCGAGGGACAATACTTCGAATGAACCATTTTTTGTATTTGTCTTGGAATTTTCGATTTTTTATTGGTCAAAAAACCCGGAAACTTAGTTGCGCACCTAGTACTTCTCTAGGTATTCTAATGTGGATTGACGAGAATTTTTGTTTTTTGTTCTAGGTAAAAAATTGTGAATGCTAAATGTCACGCCGCGGAGCGCCAAAAAAAAAAAGATAAAAGAAAATATTAGTAGTCGGCCGTTTAATAAATCGAAAAAAAATATATTTTCTAACAGCTTGATATTCATACTAAATAGATGTGTAATTAATTTTACGAGTGAAACACTTTTTCATACGAAAAAAAATTGTTAAATTCGCACATGACTTTATACCCGTCACTGTGGCCCAAGGCCTTAATTAATTCCGTTAATTGAGTATTCGCGTGACGAATATATCCGCGAAATTGCCAAATGACAATAATGCCCGTTTTCCCTTTGTTCGCAGAGGACAAGCTGGCTTATTCACACCGTTCATTTACTATCAATTTTTGAAAATGCGTTTGTCGTCCAGACGAAATCCGTCCACTCGTAACCTCTTTTACGAAATAAGGAACGCTCTAACGGCCGTAGCGGCGAAACCAACGATGCCCAGTCCTTTGAGATGGCTGACGAATATTCTGCTGACTGTGACTCAGCAATTGGTTCCACAGTATGTTCAGCACCAAGAGTAACATCGGCGATCGATCGTTCGACGCTTCTATCGCGGATCGTCCTGATAATTCGTTTCCCCTTTTCGTTCTTCTTCCTTTACGAATATGAAATCAGCGGGGCACACGCGATAGCTCTTTCCCGGACATTGCAGTCGGAAATCTTCACTAGCTCGGTTAAAAACATCAAAGAAACGTAAAGTGAGTCCGCGATCGTCATGGGTCGGAGAACGCGGGGACTATAAAACTTTGGACCTCTTTACGTCATGACCAATTCTGCAAAAGAAAAAGACATTCGAAAAATCACATCGCGTGATCGATTCTTTCAAACAGGATACGTATTATCACGAATTTCTCGCGTCCCATCTATCAAATTTATAAACATTAGCGGGGTAGATTTGTTACGAATTTGGAGTTGCGCACGCGCGAACAATCTCGCCTTTAACTCCCGTCGATAAATCGTCTCGACTGAGGTTGCAAAAATAGACGAAACGAAAAAAAAAGAAAAGGAAGAACATTTCATTGACACGCGAACAAAATGCAACCATCGATTTGATACCGAGAACGTATTTTATAGAAAACGGTGCCGGTTTGAGGTGCAATTGTTTCAGGCTTTTGCGCCCGGTTGGAATTCAATGGTACTCGTAATAGTTATATCAAAGGCTTTGCCACAATTACTTTGTGAATGTCGTGACACTGGTTTTTTTCTCTCTCTCTATCTCAATACGATAATTACAACCGTAACAATAATTTACAAAACTGTAAATTACTGTATGAAAATCCGTGGATGCTGGAACGTAAATGTATTGCAACAATCATTCCTCACACGGGACTTTTCTCGATGGTAATGTTAAAAAAGTCGATTTTTGTTTTGTTTCAAATTGTCATTGTTTCCAAAGAGATAAGAAATAAATAATCCAATTGATGCGGTGTGTTATTAGGAATAATTTCAATATCGTTCAATGTAGAGATCGCTTGGTATTCTACAATTTTACGAGGGCCAATTTAATTTTATATCAATTTTCACCGACGAATCTTTTTAACGTATTGCTTCGTGGAGAACTTTCTGTTTGATTCGTGGTGCTGTTTTATCAGTTCTCACGACTTATCGTACTCGTGGGGCCGGCTTGAAATTCCGAACTATGAATTATCAGAACGCTCATAATTCCGAAAGAATACTACCCCGAAAGACCGAAACTCCGAAAGAATTTTACACGAAAGACCAAAATTCCGAAAATCTGAACACCGTCAATATAATTCGACTATAGAAGTTTTGAAAGTTTCAAAGCTTTCAATAAATCGACGAATTGTTTAGAGAATTTTTTTATTGAGGGCTTATATGTAGTCAGGACCCCCAAAAAGATGGACTTTTCGAGAATTTTTCTTGAAAAGACTTTTAAATCTATTAAGGGCGGGGTAAGGTTAATTCGGTGAAAAAGGCATGTTTCGAAGATTTTTTTGGCGATACTGATAGTGTTAGTTTATTCAGTCAATTTTCATATAATAATGCAACATTTGAACAATACTTTCCGAAAATTTTCATTGCAAAATATTGAAAATTGAGCGAGTGACAGTGAATCTCCGGAGGCGCCTCGAAAAAAGTTGTTTTGCGGTGTACATCATAACTCGCAACAGAATCATCTGAAGCAAAAAAATCAAAATGCATTTGTTACAGGAGATGTTTCTCCTGTAACAAATACTGTACAAAATGCTTTTTTTATGTTACGGGAGGATTTTTTTTTTCGATTTTTCAATTTTTCGTAGCACTTGGAAGCCAAAAAACCGATTTTCGCTAAAAAAAAATCGGGTAATTTGTTGTTGTAAAATTAATAATTATCAAAAAAACAAAAACGCTCCCGACAAAACCTGGTGAATTATGTGAAGAAGTACTGTGCAAAATTTCAAAACGATTGGTCCAGTAGATTTTTACTTATGGCGTACACGGACTGCAAACATGACAAGTTTTAGAAAAACGCTTTAAAGTTTTGCACACTGAAAAATTCAAAATAAAACTCGATAATTTTCTTATACTCACACAGAGTCGTCGATGCCAGGTCCGTAGAGCAAAAATCTTCCACCAACATGATCTAGAACATCTTTTTGTATTTGCCTACGAAAAACTCTTCCTTCTTCACTGTCGTGCGCCGCTTGCTCCTCTACTCTACTAATTCGCAACTCGTCAACTTGTCGCGCTAGAAAAACCGGGCCTGGAGCAACGGACGCTCAAATACTCATAACTTCGTCAATTTTGCTCCGATCGACTTGAAATTTGGACACAATATTCTTCAGATATTATGCATTCCATTAAATTAAAAAAATTTAATCACTTCTTAATAAGAAAAATATCTTGAAATAATTCGTCGATTTATTGAAATTTTTGAAGATTTAAAACTTCCATAGCCGAATTATTTTGACGGTGTTCGGATTTTTGGAGTTTTGAGCTTTCTGATCATTCAAAGTTCGAAATTTCAACGCGGCCCCATCTTGAATTGCGGAAAATTAGAATTCGGAATTTTAAACCGTCGGAGCATTCAAAATTTCGAACTTCAATCCGGCCCCCTCGTTGAGCAACACTACGCGCAAGCGCATTTTGACTTCAATTAATTGATAACAATTGTCAGGCATTTATTTCATACGTATTGTCTCACAGCGATTTCGTTTTCACCAAATGTCCTTAACCTCCTGAGGCCTCGCGTACTATTTTCGGAACAAGGCAGTTTTAAAATCAGTCCGTTGGCACCATCACCCAATGTCCCAGTGAACTTCATTATCAAACTGGGTTTAATGTTCTTAATTACTTCTCACATCACTTTGACACTTCTGTCGAATCTACGTATATATTGCGGAAGCACTGATCTCACTCCGGTGCAATCCACGAGTCAATAACAAGAACCCCCTCCAAGTACCAAACCTAAATACTTTTTCGTTACGGAGATATTAATATTTTTACGTGTAGCTCTATCTGACTAAATACTTTCTTTTTCCAATAGAACAATGGATCTATCTTCGATCCTGCTTTCCCTATTCTGGCCCTCGGGAGGTTAAGGAATAACACCACCATAGCGGCAGAAAATAAGGCCTAACTTTGACCATTTATTTTGGGAGTATGAAAAAAGGAATAGGATTTCTTTTGAGAGGGTTTATTCAACATATATTGAAGTATAACAAAAAAGATTTATTATAAATTTCGTACAAAATGGCGGCGACAGAGTCCACATTGAAAAACGTGTTTTTTACAAATAGCTTTACGGGAGGACGGTTTTCTCGTAAAGTATAAGACCTGGAACAAAAACAAACAAAAATTATAATCTGTATATTATTAGCTATGGGACTACGTAGGGATTTTTTAAAATCAAATTTTGAAAAAATGGCGCACTGAAAGAAATAAATCGATTTTTTGCCCAAAAACAAGCAGTAAATTGTTTATAAAAAAAAGTTTACATTTAATAAAAAAACCGGCTACGTACTCCCGAGAATGTAATTGTGAAGCTACTATCAATATTTCAAATCGATTAATGTAGAGGTGTTCGAGTAATCCGTCCTTCCAGTTTGAAAAAAGTGGTTTCGAGAAAAACGCATTTAAAGTTGCACGAGGCGCCTGAAAAAAGTCCGAGGCGCTGCGGCAAAATCTATAATTGAACCTTTAAAAAAAAATGTTACAGGACCAGCTGCATATTGTTTTTATGACCCCAAAGTATTTTTTAAGCAAAAAACCGATTTTTCCAAAATCCTAAAGTGGTGTTATCCCTTAAAGGTACTTCGCACGTTCTTTAGCGAAAGCACAAACCTAATGTTCTCTGTTAATTAGGAGTATGTGGAATCTTATTTTTTAAACAACTGGAACGCATTAAATAGTTATTGTGGCAATACATTATTTTCCACGTTAATGCAGCGGTTTTTGCCTGAGAATACAATTTTAAGGGGTTAGGCTACTGTGACGACTCGAAAATTGGGGTCATTTGAACTAATTAATTTCGGAGGAGTAAGATAATCGAAAAATCGTTTCGACATTTATTTGTATGTATACAAAAATGTGCACCAAATTTGAATTTAAAATATCAATAATTAAAGAAGTTATAAAAAATCTCGTGAAGGACCTTTGGACGTGAGGGGCTCAACGGTGTACGTGATTTTGGTCACTTGGTTGATGTAAAACAAAACAAAAACGAGTTTTTTTTTCTTGAAATAGATAATATTGGCTACGACTTGACCGAGATTTTTCTTTGTTATCGTGTTTCAGTCATCAAAAAACGAATGTTGATTTCCCTCGATTTTTCTAGAAGCAACGTGATTGTTGTTAATAACTAATGAAAAAATGTTAAGGCGGGATATACATTTAGACAGTAAAAAAATAAGCAATATTGAGGGATTTTTTTACCTATAAAATAATTATTCTACAATTATCAAACTTTAGGTCCACTTCAATAGTATCTTTAAGTATACAAAACAATTTTAAAAATTAAGGGGCCAGTCCACTTTGGAGCCACGAAAAAAGGCTATTTTCCCGATTTTTTTGAGGATTTTATAAAATATATGAATATAAAAGGTGTTGGGCATGATGAATAAAGTCTTGAAATAGATTTAAAAAAATTTAATTCATTTTTATTCATTTTTAATTTAAAAAAACTATAGATTAACGTAACGCCACAAAAACAGGTGGGCTAGGTAGCTCCATCACAACGAGGCAACGGCTTGTCTGAAACAAAAAAATCAAAGTCCATTAGATTCAGTATGACATCAGCTACAAAATGACCCTCGGATATAAAGTTTTATCAAAAAAATAAAAAAAAAGGCAGATGAAAAACGAAAAATGTTTTAAAAAACGCCTTTTTCGCAGTTTTTCGCAACAAAAAAAGAGTAAAAATGAAAATTTTAAAACCATCGAGGGTCATCTTGTTGCTAATCATGTTTATTAGTTTTATAGATACGATGGAGCTAGATTTTGAAAACGGTGTTTCGAGAAAAAGGCGTTTGAAGTTTATACTATGAAAAACTTACCTAAACTCAATCGGCAATTCCTGCACTTATTTTGACACAATATTTCTGAATGAATGTACTTTCGAAAACAGTAAAAAAAATCGATTTTTTGAAACTTTCAAAGTGGACTGGCGCCTTAATTCATCATCACAATGTCGGAGCTGTGGCAGAGTGTTACAGCAAGGTCACCGCGGGAGTTGCGAATCGGCGCGCAGTCTAGCTTCCCGTAGACTTTGATTTGCAAAAAAGTTCAAACATTTTTTCACTTAGAACATCTATAATTTCTATGTGTCGGTAATTGAAATGAAGAAAATGCAAATTTAAGAAAATGGCACGCATTTACAAAAAAATCAACATTTCACGCAACGTTTCTGTAAAATTGGATTAAAAAAGTAGTTTTTTTTTCAATTTTTCAAAAACAATTATCGTCAAGCAGAAGTTACCAATAATATCAATATTTCTACCAGGTTTCAACTCGATCGGCTTAATAGTTTTTGAGTAATCCTGCACGCCAATTTCGATAATGCAGTTTTGAGAAAAACGCGTTTGAAGTTCACGCCCACTCCGAATCCGAGCGGTGAGGCACAGCGTTGACGGGCTGTAACGTTTGAAGTTTTTCGAATTTCGCTTTGAAACTTTGGGAAAATATTCTACATATATAGTTCTATCGTTAAAAGAAGAAAAAAAAATAAATCGATTTTTTGATCGTTGCAAATTTCCTTAAGGGGGGAGATACCTTTGACGAGGAAAAAATGGCTGACTTTCATTCTTTTTTTTTTAAAGGAAATATTTCTTCACCATTTTTGAAACTTAGCTTATGTTTTATTATTGCTTTTGGCTGTTACACGGTGTTTAAATTAATCTTAAAAAATGGCGGCGCTGTGGCGCGGTCTTTTAACGGGGTTGCGGCGGATGTTGCCAGACTGCGTGACACGTAACGTCGGCAGGATCGAACTGAAAAAAGTCAACGTAGATTTTTCTTTCATCAACACTCATACGCAGAATATGAACCAAGAATAAGTGAAAAATGTTCAAAATCGATGAAATGGTACGCTTTGAATAAAAAAAAATTGAATGTTCCGAAAGAGGCCACATTTCGCAAAAAATATTTTATAATTTTCAAAAATATTTAGGTTCGTGTTTTAGACAATAAGGTTAGAAAGATTGATACCAAATTTCATCAGAATCGGTCGATTAGTTTTTTAGCTATACGTCACACCGTGCCATACATCCGCCATTTGTAAAGATTAACTTTTTACAAGTACCAGTAGCAGCCAAAAATAGTAATGAAACATCCCCCCAGTGTCAAAAATGGCAAAGAAATCTTTCCTTTAAAAAAAGTCACGAAAATCAGCAAATTTTTTCCTCGCCCAAAGGAATCCCCCTTAAGGTAGTTCTGTAGCTTTGGTCAAATCTTAGGAACTGGCTGAAATCTATGTATGGTGTAGATATGACCTTCATGGACTGATGCCCAAAAATTCAATTCGATTCACCGTTTAGTTCATGAGATAATTGCAATTGAATATGGGTATTTTTGTACGCGATCCCTATACCTAACACGTAAACCGATAGGAATTTGCTCGCATTTCTCGATATAGGTTCTAAAGGGATCTTAGGATTTCAAAATAAAAACACACGTGTACGCAGTACGATTGTGGGATTGATTAAAAAAAAAGACAAACTTTGACCGTTTAGTTTCGGAGATATCGTCTTATGAAAAGTGGTCATTTTATTCCACACCGGACTCGGGCTCAACCATCTAACGGAATGGCAACAGTGGTCGTGTTCGTTGGGTCTCATTATTTTCATTGCGCATGCGCATAATGATGCGCAATTGATGATGCGCTCGTTTCATTGCGCAGTTGCGCGTTGCGCATCATTATGAGCATGCGCACTTGTTCGTATCAAAATGAGGAGACCCAACGAATACGACCAGTGTACGCTATAGCCAGTTTATCGGCGCGTGGTCTGGGAACTCGAAGCGTGTTTTTTTCACCCGAGTTCTAGTAATTCCGAGACGGATGTGAAATAAATTTATTCTGCGAACAAATTTAATTTGTTCAATTTATGCATGTATTTGTCTTTGTTACAGCGAATACAATTTAAACTGTCGGCAAGATGTTATAAACCCACGATCCGACGTCCTTCGACAGCGAATTTTTGTTGCTGATCGTTGAGGTTATGGTTATTCTCATCGCGTTTAGCCGCATTTGCTTGACACATGGCTGCCACAGCTTTCAGTCTTTTAGCAAACGCCTTTTTGCTTGTAACCTTTCCTTTGTATCGCATTTGGGTTGACATTTTCACGCTTTTTTTAGTTTATATAAAATATTTCGCGAAAGACGAATCGTAGGAAGCTCAACGCTATGACTGCAGGAAAATCGCGCTGTTGTCACAATTACAGCGCCGCTCTCTATACGAGTATGAGACCTATCTATGCATGAGGTGCGAATGTGTGGGACATATAGAGGGTACAAGCTCTGTCAAAAATTTACAACGAACAGCATCGTATAGGCATTGGGTTACTATACGCTTCGACCGAAACTTTTGGCTCATACGTGTACGTACAGAACTACCTAAACGTCTTATTAGTAGTCTTATCGTTGCAATAACAAGTTCCCCTCCAATCCGCTATTCCTACACCATATACGATGGACCTTGCTCTTCAATTTGAGTTGCCTCAAGCACCAAACGAGCGTTCGTCATTTTCATTAGCCTAACCCCTTAACGTTAAGGTTACGGAGGCTGCCGATTCGAGGGCCCGACACCGAGTACTCGTGCCTTCGACAAACTTCAAATTCGACGCTCGACGATAGCGCCATCGCACAGCGCTAACGTCAATTGTAACCGGAATTATCAACAGCAGAGTACTACGAGCTCAAATGACTATCTTATCGTCACGGACATCGTCCCATTTGTCCTTTTCTCGCTGTTACAGCAATAAGAATATTGCATCGATTCAAAAGTCAAGAAATCGTTTATCGCGAGCGTTTGATCATCACGAAAATTTATATTATCGTTACTGATCGATTCACCGTCGAACTGTAGGCACTTCCGGTCGTTGAAATCGTTCGCAACACTCCGCAACACTCTGAAACCGGTCCAAAAGTTCAACCGCGCTGCAAATAATTTTTCAACGCGCCTGACTAACAGGTTTATCCGAGATACGGAACACTGCGGAGGGTGATAGAATATTACCGCGTCTGAATGAAATTACGTAAGAATCGTCGCTTCAAGGCATTCGTTGCAGGTTAGCGCATCATTGTTGGCGCGCGTCGATCGGGCAAAACACCTGATGGACAAGAGCAGTATTATTGAGCTGTGCAGTCTTAATCAGTAGCGCAGTAGGGCCTCTGACACACGAGAGAGAGGCCGCTCGTTTTTTTTCGCCTTTTTGTTTTGTTATTCTTCTTTTGACGCGGTACGACATAACATGCACCCGTTCGACAATGGAGTGGAAGACTGTCGTTGTGACCGTGTTGGGAATAAGCCTTTGTTTTTTGGTGATACCGATAAGAGTTGGCCCAAACACGGCCGTTGAAGATGTAAAATTGTTCGAGTCTTATGTATTGCGCTACAATAAATCGTACAGACATAATCCAAACGAGTATGATAAGAGGTTTCAAAGATTTCAGGTAAGGCCCTGATAAAGAGTTTACACATCGCTGGAGATAGGTCGAAGCACTTTTTACTTTGTATTAGGAAATAGTTTTTATTTTTTTTCTTTCGCAGTGGGTCTCAGCTACAATTCCGAATCTTTTTGAACCCTCATTTTTTTAATAACGATTATAATCGAATTAAAAAAAAATTAACTCGTTTGTCAATTAATTTAGTTGACAATGTAATACTTTAAATTATATTTACTAATTTTGAATTAAAAAAATTAATAAATAACAAAATATGGACATTGGAAAATTAAAAACTTAAATAAAAGAAAATGTATTTGAATTCATTAAATTCATTTTTTATTTATTTAATTAAATTCTTAATATAATGAATTTAATGCATTAAATACTAATTTAAAATCATCAAATAAAATTAATAAAAAAATGTATTAAAATTAAATTATTTAAATTGATAAATTAAGAGCAAAAAAATAAATTAAATAAGTAGTATCTTTATTCCATTGTACAGCTTGTTGCCTTCCACATTATCCCTTATCCTAGGTAGTCGTACACATACAAACAAAAAAAAGTAAGCAAAAACAATAGAAGCCCAAACATATGAAACTTATGAACGAATATTATAAAGGTCAAATCCAATCCAGAGGAAACATGAACGCAAATTGAAAGAAAAAAAACAAACGCATTGACTACGCAATGCACGTTATATTAAATAAAATAATTTTACAAAAAATATGAATATTTGAGAAAAAAAATAATTCAAATTGACTAAATTAAGTTGATTACGTTCAATTAAATACATTAAGTTGATTGATTTGATGCAAAATTAAGATGATTAACAATCGAGGAACCTTTATAACCTTGGTAAAACTAAAATTTCACTAACCCTTTAGAGTTGGAAGAATATTTTTTCGTTTTTCTTACATAATTTCTTAAAAATTTCTTAAAAATTTCTTATACATTTTCGTATGGAATTTTATAATTTTTTTACCATAAAAATAATACGGCGTAAATTAGTAGTACAAAGTTTTATCTGCATCGCCTTTTCGATTTTTTACAAAGCTGCTACACCGTTAAACATGGCTCTCTTGTATCCTAACTTATATCTTTCCTCTTTTATTGTATTTAATTTTCGTCACACTCTGCATTTTCGCTCTCCATTACCACCGTTTCTCTTTTCTTACACTCTCTTTATATTTCCCTAAAAAAAATTACACATATTTACATCCATCTCCCCTCTCAGCAACCCTATTAAGGGGTTAGGCCACAGTAACGGGTATAAAATCATGTGCGAATTTAACAATTTTTTTTCGTATGAAAAAGTGATTCACTCATAAAATTAATTACACATCTATTTGAATAAATATCAAGCTGTTGGTATTTTTTTTCTATGTACAAAATGACCAACTACTAATATTTTCTTTTGTTATCTTTTTTTTAGACGCTCTGCAGCGTGACATTTAGTATCCACAATTTTTTACCCAGAACGAAAAACAAAAATTCTCGTCAATCTACATTAGAATACCTAGAGAAGTACGTACGGAACTTAAAAAATATTGTTTTATTCAAAAGTTGTAGGTATTTGAATGAATTTTCAGTGAAAAATTTCGTATAAAACTGCTCATAAAATGAAAAGTTTTCGATTAATCAGAAATTCCGTACGTACTTCTCTGCGAAATGCAATTACGAACATAACTTTTAAATTTAAAATTAATCGAGTGAAAATTGTTGAAATTATTTGTCACGCCAATTGGAAAAAAGCTGTTTCGAGAAAAACGCGTTTAAAGTTTTAGGTACTCTATGGCCGTGCCAGAGGTGGACTTACGTTATACGCTCAAAGTCGGTGAAAAAAAATGTCTTGCTATAAATCGAATAGTAACTTATTCCTATGATGATAAAGCACCGTTTTAGCGGAAAAAAATCCATTTTTTGAAAATTCTACTGTAGCCTTACCCCTTAATTAATCTTCTACTCTCTTATCCCCTTCCCCCTCTACCCACTTTTCTATATATGTTTTCGCTTCCTTAGATGTTACCCCTCTTTTTCATGAATTTTTTTAAAGAAAATTACAAAACTTTTTTAATCGATCAATATACCATCTTAAAAAACACATCTTGAAGAACTTTCAGTAATTTTTTTATTGAAAAATATTACATTGTTTAGTGGCAAATGGCCGTCAATGAAATAATGTTTTTATATACACGGTTTGCGGTGACCAACATTGCGGCGAAGTGGATCATCTGAAAAAAAAAATGCGGATGGATTTAGTCAAATATAAGTATAAACTAGTCTTTAATCGAAGGATTTTAAAAAATATTCATTTTTCACCAAATGGCGGACGGTCAAAGTTAATGGTTCGATTTTAACGAAAAAAACGGCCGTTTTTTGGCTATAAAACGGCCATTTTTTTCGAAAAAAAAATCGAACGATTAAAGACTACATTTTTATGTATTAAATAAGCCTGCAAAATTTCAAGAAGATCGGTTCATTAGTGTTCGAGTAATCTTGGTCACCGACTTCAGAAATGCCATTTTGAGAAAAACGCGTTTAAAGTTTCAATTTCACAACGGATTCTTCTCTTTCAACGCTCATATCTTAGTCAATTTTGTTCGGATCGACTTGAAATTTTCAGGACATATACTCAGATACTTATACTTCAAAAAAATGCAAAAAAAATCGATTTTTTCAAAATCGCCAGTGGGGGTAACCCCTTAAATTTTTCAATCCCTTGTCTATCAAATTCTCTATTATTTATATTTCTTTCCCCTCTTTCATCGTATCTATTATTTCCTCAATTTATAATTCCCTTGAAACTTTCATAAAGTCTTCTCCCCATTTCGAAATCTTCCTGTTCGAGATTCCTCTTATTTCCTCTCTCAAACAAATGTTAGGCCATCTGTTACTTTCCATTCTTATTACTAATTTTATATACCGCAGAGCTCTTTCCCTAATTTCGTACTCGAATGTTTGTATTTCTAACTCTGTTCTCCTCACGTATCTGTACAGTGTAAACTAAAAACACTTAAGGGGTTACGTGGGTTTCGAAGCCAAAAAAGCATATTTTCTCCATAAAAAAATATAATATATAAATCATTTTATTCAAAATGTTAAGCACATAAGAGAGAAACATTTCAACAAAATTTGAAAAAAAATTCATCCAAAAATTTGGGAAACAGCCGGCGGGACCTGATTTCCGGACACCCCTAAAAAAGTGTCCTCGTGGTGGCCAGGATCACTCATGATAGCTTTATCTGAAATTGAAAAACCAATTTTTTTTCTGTTAGCAGATAAGTATAGGTCGTGATTGCACGAAGGATTTGAAAATATATTGAAATTTGAATTTTTTGCAGAGTTGTATGCAAAATAGGTCAATTTTTGGTACAATTTACACTACGTATAGCCTTGTAAAATTAGTTGTAATCGAAAAAAAAACCTTCGTTTAATCGCTAGTCAATGCTATTTTGAAGAAGTGTGCAAAATTTCAATAAAATCAGTGCATTCTTTTTTGAGAAATCGTGTCCACCGACACGATAGTGTTTCAAAAATAGTTTTTTGAGAAAAATGCGATTAAAATTTTAAGTAGAAATAAAACGAAGTTTTTTTTTAAACTTACATAGAATCGTCCATTCCAGCTCCATAAAGCAAAGATCCGGCTGCAGCTGCGATGTCCAGGGCACCCTTTTGTTCCTGACTTGATTTTTTTATATTTTCAAACCCACTTAACCCCTTAAGGATGTAGTTTGGTGTTTAAGCCCGTTTCGGAAGCTTATTTCATAATTCTTTTCCACAACAAAATAAAATACAATGATTTTCATTTTTTCACCTGTTTTTATTAACATCGTAAAGTACTAACAAAAAATGTTAACTCAAATTTACACAATTTTATAATTGTTTTTTTAAGTTAAAGTAGACACCTTAAATGGAGGTAGATGGGTGGCGCGGATGATTACGACACTTAGAGTCATCGAAAACAAAAAAAATTAAGGGGCTATACCAGTGTGAGGGCTGAAAACTTGTGTGATTTTCGGGAATTTTTTGGAAGAAAAGTACTCAATTAACTGTTTCGGAAAATTAAGAATATATTTGGCTATATTTGACCTGTATTACATATTTTTTTCATAGAAAAATATTGATATCCAAGCGACTTAAGCGCTGCCTTCGAGGCGCCAAAAAAAAGTTCCTCCACTGCTGACATTATTCCGGCCGATTGAGTAGCTGAAACCGAAAAAGGAAAAAAATGTCAAACTGGAAGGTATTTCCTGCACAATGACGTAGGATTTTCGAAAAATATCAAAATATAACAAAATGGCGTAGTTATGAAAAGAAAGTCTGTTTTCTTGCTTATAAAATGGTCGTTTTTTTCAATGCCAAATCGTCAATTTTCATCCAATCGAAAATATCCTACGTCATTGTAAAGTAAATAAAATCAAAAAAGAAATCGTAGAAGACCTAGACCGGTGGTTGGGAGACGAGGAGGGAGAACGGATAGAGGAGAAAATAGAGGCGGAATTAAAAAAGAAGCTGCAGACACAACTGTGTACTTATGTTAAAGAATTCGAAAGGTTGGTCAGGGAAATAACAAATGATGAAAGGGAAAAGAGACAAAGAGAGCTGTGAAAAGAAATAGAATAAGGAATAGAATATAAGTAGATATAAGAGAACGTATGCAAAGACGATTGGACATGGCGGAGGGGGTCAATTATGTAAACACCCGGAGAGGGTATACTTGAAATAAACTGAATACTATACTATATTCAAGAGTACTCAGATTAGATTTCAAGTCAATCGGATAATTGCTCTTTGAGTTAGTATGTCAGCAAAATTGAAAAATCTCATTTCGAGAAAAACGCGTTTAAAGATTTAACTATCGATATTTGCAAGATAAAATTATATTGATATAAATGATAGCGATATTCTTGAAAGTATAAACTGCCAAAAAAGGCAAAAAAAGAATCGATTTTTTGCAAGTGTCACACTGGTATAGCCCCATAAATTGAATATTGGTCTGTACGCTTGTGGCTCCGTCCCGTACTAGATATGGACATTTTAATTAATAAATAACAAAATACCGGACTTGTAAAAAAAATTAAGAAATCGTGATTTTATTCGTTGAAAATCGGCGAAAAAAAATAAATTATTATAATTAAGTAATTTAAGTACCCGACGGAGCCATTGTTGTGTAGCATAGCATGTGCAATAAATCCGATCCACGAATTGATTGCAGGACATGGCTGCGTTTTTCGTGAATTCGCTGAATTGAATTACCTTGTTCAATTGTCGGAACGAATGAAATTGCTCAGTTGCTCCGAATTATTTATCACAGAGTTCGCTGAGGTACATCGAGAAAATGAACAAATTGCGCGACAGCGAGGACAGTGCTCTCTACGGTCAGACGGAGTTTTCCGACCTGTCCGAGGATGAGTTTCTCCAGAAAGCTCTGCGCCCAGATCTGTCGGTCCGAGGACAGAGACATCTAAACGGGCCTCGTCACAAAGATCATCATTATGACGAGGAAAAAAATCGCATCAAGCGGTCAACCGCAATCCCGACTAAGTTCGATTGGAGAACGAAGAATGTCGTGACCCCGGTGCGTAGTCAAGGCTCTTGTGGTGCATGTTGGGCCTTCAGTACCATCGAATGTGTCGAATCAATGATTGCCATAAAAAATGGCACTCTCAACTCGTACAGCGTACAGGAGGTAAAAAAAAAACGTTTTATCGTAACCAAACAAAATTGTGTAAATAACTTGCCCGCTTTCATTTTTTAACACAGTTTTTTTTAACATAAAAAAAGATTCTATCGTATTTCGTGAAATTCTCTCAGAGTGAATGTCCACGCATTGGTTCGTCATTTTTAGTTTTTTTTTTTCGTTCAAATGCTTTTATATTGAATCTTTTATGAAATTTGAATTTCATTGAAATTTAATATTTTATGAAATTTAGTATTATATGAAATCTAATATTTTATGAAATTTGATATTTTATGAAATTTAATATTGTATGAAATATAATATTTTGTTAAATTTCAATTGTATTAAAATTTAATATCTGATGAAATGTCAATTTCATTGAAGTTTAATATTTTATCAAATTTCTATTTAATTGAAATTTACTATTTTATTAAACTATTATTTCATGTAATGGATTAATTAATTTCTTCAAAATTCAAAGTGGTCTAAAAATAACTTTGGGAAATTTCATTTAAAAATTGAAAGGGTTTTTTTGTTGTTTCAATACCGAAGGCATTGAGCCTCAACCGAAAATGATTTTAAAAATATGATTGGATGTTAGAATTCGTTTCCACTGGTTCAATTCTGCAGATGATCGACTGTGCAGGCAATAGCAATTTTGGATGCGAGGGTGGCGATATTTGCAGTCTTCTCAACTGGCTCCTCACCAAAAAAGTATCGATTTTATCGGAGAAGCAGTATCCAATAACTGGCCAAACCGACGCCTGTAGATTGGACAAGTAAGGAAATAATTGAAGAAAATCACACGCTGCTTTACTTTGACTCATTTTACGGCTATTGCGAGTATTTAGAACATTGTATGTATTGATAATGAAACACGTGAATTGACTTTGTTTTATTGTCGCTTTTCTTAATCGATGCGAGCTTGAAGAACAAAAAATAACACGTTCCACTTGATTTGGTATTCGGTTTTCCACTGCACATTTTATTAAATCAAATGGAAAATAATTTTTTCCAGAACGAAGACGTCCACTGTACGTGTGGCGGATTATACATGCGACAGGTAAAATTTTATATTTAACAACAGCTATATTTTATATTTTATCTAAAATATATATAAATAAATATATATATATATATATATATATATATATATATATATATAATATATTATTTATTAATCGATTATAATTAAATATTCATCTATGCACGCGCGAACGTAAGCAATCGTGTTTATTCGAGTAGCAGAGTTGCGGAATTTGATCGGCATCGCGAGTCTCACACTCGGCGTATGTTACGTAAAATCTTTTCTCGCTGTTTCGGTCAATCCAAGCGCTGTATCCTTGAATGCTCTTGCATTCTCATTTTTCCCTTTTTCAATATATTGCATTCGATAGTTGTTTCAATCATCTGGAAAAATCACTTCTACGCTATTGAAGAGTAAAGGATACAGAAAATGAAATAAAAATAGTCCAGCTGCGTTGACTTTGGAGATAATCTGGTATGAACCGTCCCGAATTTTCTTTTTATTCGTTGCAATAAAATTTCCTCTGGGCCAATAAAGTGTAACGAATGATGAAAAAAATAATATAGTTACGTGGGAGCCGAGGACAAGCTTCTCTCATCGCTCGTTGATCATGGACCAATGGCAGCTGCGGTGAACGCACTAACTTGGCAAAATTATCTCGGTGGTATCATCAAATTTCACTGCGACGGAGCCTTCTCGAGCTTGAACCACGCCGTACAAATTGTTGGCTATGACAAAACCGTCCCTACGCCGTACTACATTGTGAGAAATTCTTGGGGCACTTTGTTCGGCAACAAGGGATATTTGTACATCGCCATCGGCAGCAATATGTGTGGTGAGTCTTTTGGAGAGGGACTTTTACAAAACACATTTTTCTCTGAGTGCGAAATTAATGATTGACAAATCCACGTTGAATTTTGTGGTTTGATTATTTGTGAATTAAATGATATTTATATTGAACGTTTTGTGCAATTTGAAGGTCGTTCAAATGTAAATTTCATTGAAATTCGATATTTTATGAAATTCGAATTTCATTGAAATGTAATGTTTTATGAAATTTCAATTTCATCGACGTTTAATATTTTACAAAATATACATTTAATTGAAATCTAATATGTTATAAAATTTAAACGTCATTGAAATTTACTATTGAGTGAATTGTAAGTTTTATTTAAATTCATTATTTTATGAAATTCAAATTTCATTGAAATTTAAAATTTTGTGAAATTTCAATTTAATTGAAACTCGATATATTATGGAATTTAAATTTCATTAAAATTCGATATTTTATGAAACTTGAATTTCATTGAAAATTAATAGTATGTGTAATTTCATATTTTGTGAAATTTGAATTTCATTGAAATGTACAATTAAATGAATTTTAAGTGTCACTTAAATTCATTATTTTATGAAATTCAAATTTCATAGAAATTTCATATTTTATGAAATTCGAATTTCAATGAAATTCGATATTTTATGAAATTTGAATTTCATTGAAAATTAATAGTTTGTGTAATTTCATATTTTGTGAAATTTGAATTTCGTTGGAATATAATATTTTAAGAAATTTCCATTTCATTGAAGTTTAATATTTCATAAAACATAAATTTCATTGAAATTGAATATGTTATAAAATTTAAACGTCATTGGAATTTACGTTGTTTTATTTAAATTCATTATTTTATGAAATTAAAATTTCATTTACATTTAATATTTGATGACATTTAAATTTAACATTTGTATGAAATTGATAAATTAATTTCTTCAAAATTCAAAGTGGTCTGAAAATAACATTGGGAAATACGATTTGAAAAAATGGCCAATAATTTTGAAAACTCTCGTGAATATATTTCGAACGAATATGACGACGTAAGGTTTGCAGCGAGATATTTGTATAATTAACAAGTGTCCGATGACGGCTCGGAAACAATTTCAGGTATAGCGAACCAGGTGTCCGCCGTAGACATCACCTGGGCGTTATGAAGAAAGAAGAGAGGGTAATGGCCATTTTCAAGTTCGACGAAAATTCGCAACTGCGTCACCACGTGCGTTACGACAGAAGCTCCAGTCGGGCGGATATTTTTTTTGATCCATGACGTGCACTCGCATTTTACAATAACGGGACACCGTACATTAATACGTAAGTGTAAATATTCGTGATTACGTGCACGCGCGACAGGGAGAGAAAATAAAGAAAACCAATTACAAAGGAAGGCACGGGACAATTGTTTCGTCCCAGTATCGCAGCTACATCTACGACTATTCAAGATTTCAGGACGAAATTAGTTGGTTTTTGTTAAGCAAGAATGTGGATACTAATATAGGGTTATTGCAAGTGTATGTATTTTTGACGTGTGAAAAATGTCACGACAGGAAGTAAACCGCAAGGAGAAAAGTAGAATAACAAACGAAGAAAGAAAAAAAAATCGCAACAAGTTGCTTCTATGCGGCAGCAACGATTGTCAAAAAAGTTAACTAGTGCACGTCTTACTAGAATTTCTACACAACGAATCTTTCGAAAAGACGATTTTTCTTCCACATTTCTTTCTTCTCGCTTCTTCAGAGAGATCCCTCGACCGAGCTTCCGGAATTGGTCATCTCGGTTGTTTCGTCTTCCGCCGTCCAGCAGCCCCAGAATCGAGACAATTGTATTTTCATTTGTTTCGACAAGGGCGGTATGAGCTGTCTCGGTATCAGGAACGTCGAGAGATTGAACAGATCGAGAAAAACTTTGTAACGATCACTAGAAAAAAAAAAAAAAAAAGAAAACACATGGACAAACGAACGAGCTAATTCATTTTTACTTATTAGGACTTGGAATTAATTCGTAGCGTTTTTTTAATGAAAATAAATATTTCTTTTAAATGAAAATAAAAAATACATTAAGGGGTGAGATGCGGTCAGAATTTTCAAAAAATCGATTTTTCAAACATTTTCTTGAAGTACGATGTTTCGAAAATATTCCCCGAAAATTTCACGTTAATCCGACGAATAGTTTACGGGATATCCCACAATTAGTGAAGGGGCGTCGGGTCCCCATGGTAGGCTTCGAAGACAACAACAAATTGATATTTTGGAAGCTTGCACATCGGCAGAAACCCTATTGTATGGGCCGGGAATTTATGATTCGATGTAAGTAATTTTTTAATTAGTATTTCTATACATAAATCAAGTGTAAAATTGGAAAACTCTTTCAGAAATTTTCGAAAATTTATTACTCAAAAACTATGAACTTTAGCAAAATTTTATAAAGAATACTTTCGTTTTAAAATTGCCCTAAATGTTAAAAAAAATAATTCATCCCGAAAAACTTTAATTTTTTGAAAGATTGTTTTAACAATTGGTTATAAACAATTGAATGCTCGACTATTCGGCAAAAATTGTGATATACGGATTCAGCGGATCAAAATACATAAAAAAGTTTAGCTTCATCCATCGAGCTCAAAATTTTACGAACATATACTACCGTATCCACATCGAAAAACTTTAAACGCGTTTTTCTCGAAATTATGTTTTTCAAGTGGGTGGCCACTATAATTCAAAAACCACTCGATTGATTTTGATGAAATTTGGCGAGCTCATTGATAGCATTAAAAACTAGTCCTTAATCGTAAAGTAAAACTCCCCGCAAAAACACTTTATTCGGCACCACGGTCTTACATACAGGTCTGGAAACGAAGCCAGATTTCAATGGAGTCATGAGGCAGCGTTACGAGCTTCACTTTTCATTCCGCTCGCCACCACCGCCGTCGCTACTATCGGCGAGTACCTCCCACCCACGGTCTTCTGTGATCTCTCCCTTCCCTCCTTGCCATGTCTTATGCCGTGCCCCGTGCCATTTATTACTCCATTTTTTATTACAACTTTCTCGATAACCTCTGTTCGCGTCAACGAGCATTTGTAGTTTGAAAAATATTCATAAAGCTGGCGAAGGTGGACCGTTGTTTCGGGGCTTTCTAAACTGACGAACCCATAAAGGTATTTGTATATTCAACATTCCATGTGTTGCGTATTTTTTTCTTTTCGTCATCGAAAGAAACTCGGAATAAAATTCGAATAAAAATGCATTTCACTCGAAAAAGGTAAGTATATTTATTTATTTTTTAAATGTTTATATTGGTCTTCTTCCAGCCATACAGGATCTTCCCCTTTTTACAAGCCCCACTTCTATTCTCTTCCACAATTCCCCGTCCTTATTCCACAATTCTTTCTCATCTACCTCTATTCCCCCTTCGCCCCCCACGAAAAAGGCAATGTGCATTTCGGATCATCGAGAAGAGTGAGAGAGACGGGAGGAAGCTGTTCTGTCCTTGTCGCACACGTACACGCCGATAGCAATGCCACGTAGTGGCGAAAATTGGAAACAAACGTGGGTTCGTTGACAGTGCCTACCCCCCACCACGGTCGTTTCCAGACCTGTATGTAAGAACGTGTTCGGCACAAATGTTGACATATTCAATAAATTATAAAGTGTTGTTATTTACGATGAAAAAAGAGGTTATGTACAGCACATGACATTCAACGATAGCTGTTTCACGATGAATACATTACTGTCGGTAACAACGAAATATTGCACTACTTACGCCATCTCTTGTAAAACGCTACGAATTAATTTCAACACCTAATACAATTTTGGGAAGAAATTACCTGAGAGTGGATTTGAGATATTGATAACCGGAAGAGCCCCCTGTCCCGAGTCGCTGCGACCCGATCATTCTTTGTACCATGATGACGTGATTATCTAGAAAATCGAATGAATTTGAAATTTCGCCGGCTGCTTTCACGTGGAATGAATGAGGAGCTGGCGAACGAAACCGGCCTTGTTCATGAATTACTTTTTTACAGGAGAGACCAAAAACCAGAGTAACCAAATGGAGATGAGTTAGAATTTTTGGAGGGAAACCAGTTTGGGAGTTCGTTTTTTTAGGGATTTTCATGATTTTTTTTACGAGGAATGAATGAATAGAATTTATTCAAACTTTGGGAATATTTTATACACATTTTGAAATAAATATTTTTATTTTTTCGAATCATTTCCTTTCAAAATATGGAACATCTCGACGCTGCTTACGAAAAGGAGCATGTTTCAGAATTCTTACGAACCCAAGCACGTTTTATGTCACCGCGAAAACTAGCATGTTTTGGTTTCCGATACGAAAACTAGCAAGTTTCGGTTTTCGCCACGAAAATAGGCACCTTTCGATATTTAAGGAGGTACACCAGCTTCATACAATGTTGCCATGCTAAACCATGGTAAAATTTCAAAATGGTGATAGATCAATAAAATTTGGTGAATATATTCTTTAGTATTATATATGTCAATACAATTTTTTTCAGATTTTTTCATTGTGCCGTTATCGAGTAATTGAACATTGAAGTTCACGTGTATAAGCATAGCGTTTTTATAGATATAGGTATATATTCCGGGTGTAAGAATAAACGCTTGTGAATTATTTGTAAGAAAACGGCACAACCAAAAAATCTGAAAAAATTTGTATCTACATGAATAATACTAAAGAATACATTCACCAAATTTTATTGATCTATCACCATTTTGCTGAAGCTGGTGTACCTCCTTAACGCGAAAACTAGCACGTTTCGGCTTTCACCACGAAAAGAAGCAGATTTCGATATTCACCGCGAAAATTAACATGTTTTAGTAACACTGGAATTGTTTCCGACTTTTCTTCTATGCTTTTTTACGCTTTGCCTCTATTTTTTTACTCCAATTCCTTTGACCGCGATCGGAAATTTACGATTTTTAGACATATAAAAAAAAATTAATTGGACTTCAATTAAAACGGCAAATATTCGGGAAATATCCATTCAACCTTACGTCGATATAATCCACGTTTAATATGATTTCGACCAAGAAGGATGAGAGATGAAAATCTTAAAAAAAAAACAAAAACCTGGATGGTGTTCGAATGTTCCAATTAAAACAGACATCAGATAAAAAATTGCCTCTTGCACCAAGAAAAAAAAAAGATTTACAGGCCATGCTTGACAGAGGTTTAATTCCAATCGAACATCAGCAAAATTTTTCAAACTTATTCGACGATAACCATCTGTAAGATTACAGAAAATTTGTTGAATGATATTTTCAATAACGTTATTTTTTAATAGAAAATCACAATAAATATTTCATTATATTTACAATTAGGATATTATTTTTTTATAAAAATTACTACCATCGATTTTAATTGATAATTATTATCAAAATGTTAATAAAAGCAACCAGGATAAAATTAAAATGTCATTACGCAAAAAATTGTCGTATTTAAAAAAAAATACTAATGGTTTATTTTTCCAGATTTTTACCTGAGCACGAAGGACGTTAAATTCTCACCAAAACTCTTTTTGATTAGATTGTACGAGCGATGAGATCCTTAAGGTTTTAAACTTACTCATTTTATACTAGTTTTTACAGTGAACATCAAACACGCTAGTTTTCGCGGTGACAGCCGAAACATGCTGGTTTTCGTGGTGAATATGGAAACGTGTTAGTTTCCGTGGTGAAAGCATAATCATCGTAGTTTTCGTAAGAACTTTGAATCGTGCTACTTTTCGTAAGCAGCGTCAATATAACCGGCCGCCCAACGAAGTTCGCCATCAGATTTTGCGTTTTGTGTACACTCCGGAAGCCACAGTTTTCATCGGAAATCAATACGGTTTGAAGATTACTTTAAGAACATGTTTTCCTTCTATATGAACCTAACTCTGACCAAAAATTAAAAATTTCTTTTGTAAAGGTGCTTATAACAAGATGTTATAATTTTTGCCATTATTTTATAACCTTTTTTGCTATAAAAAATGTACATCGAACAATGATATTACCCCAAATTTAGGTTCATATAGAGCGTCAATTATATAATGAAACTCACTATCACTTTATGAAAGGATAGGTTAGAAACTTTTTGAGCTAGAGTGTATGCAAATTGAAAAAAGTCGTTTCGAGAAAAGCGCGTTTGAAAAAAAATTCCGAAAACAAAAAATTCAAGGTGGCAGTGAATGATTTATACTACTTTGGAAACATATTCTTGAATAGTTTTACTAACAACTTATGGAATTAAAAAAAATCGATTTTCTGAGTCAAAACTGGTTTCCCGCCTTAAGCTTTAATTTATGAAGTCTCTATCAAAATGTAAGCCTGGATCTGCGTTTAGTTGAATAAAAAACCAACTACCATATGTTTATTTTTATTTTGGACAATTCCGGTTTTGATTGAGAATGATGGACATTTCCGCTTTTGAATGAAATCTTATGCACATATCCGGTTATAAAATAAATCAGATTCTTTTAATTGAATATAAATTTGTTTTTTTTATGACCAATTTAATAATCCTACTCAAACTTTTTCGATTGCAAATGAAAATGCAATGTATTTTTTATCCAGCCAGCCATGGACAAGTCCGTTTCTGCTTGAAAAGGCAGTTTCTGACAAATTTTAAGGTGTTTAGAGCCGGATTTGATGCGAAATATTTCGGGAGCTAATAAAGTTGTGCTTCAAGAGCATGGAAGGAAAAAAAATTGACGTAGTGTGGACAAGTCCGGTTTTGTTCGCCAGCTCCTCAAATATAAAATGAATAAACGAGGAGATAAGAGAGCGGCTTGCAATGAACATCACGCCCGCCTTCGATCTTGTTCAAACTCATATATGTGATAAAGCGTTAAAAACTATTAACAAATGGAAAACACGTAAAACTCAGGGAGTTTCTTTCCTCCTGGAATAATCAGGAAAAGGTCAGGGAATTTTTAAAATTGAATTTTTCCGCAATTTACTTTTAGCAAGAATAAAAAAAAATGAAATCGACTTAAAAAAAAACTGAAAAGCATAAAGATAAATATTTTTGTATAATTTTAATATTTACTTTATTCTTCATTTTATACAAAAAAGTTATGTCAGTGCCAAAAATTGAAAATTTCAAAAACTAAAAACTAATCTACTTTGAAGCTCTATACATATGGGTCATTCCATGTCAAATCGACAAATTTTTTACCTGACCCCCTTTGATTTCGCTGAAAATTTTCTATCTTTTTCTACCCCCCGAAAGTTATTTTTCAGAATTTTTTCAAATTTTTTTTCCCGACTCAAAAAAAGTTATGAATTTTTGAAAAAAACCGCTCTTTTATTTTTAAATTGCCAGAACTTTTTCAAAAATTGACCGTTTGGGAACTTTTTTTTTTCAAAATTTTTGTTTTTAAATGTAGTTTTCGAAAAAAAATATGAAAAAATTTTCAGAATCCCAGATATATGAAATATTTTAGTTTTTTTGAAAAAACCGTAATTTTCTCAAAGTCCGACCGTTTTTTTTTTTTTTTATTTTGCTCTAAAAATACTTCAACTAATTCTGCAATGATCCCCGTTAATCAAAAGATGTGACGACAATCGCTTCTAATTTTTTTTCTTGATTATAAAAAAAATTTTGTTGAATTTTTGCTGATTTTATATAACTTTGTTATGAAATTTTTTTTATTTCCTCGTGAAACCTCAAAAGTTGAAAAATAAAATTTTATTGGAGAATTTCAAATGATTATCGTCCAAGAAATTGTTATTTAAAAAAAAAAAATAATTTTTTTCTCTCATTGACGTTATTTTGTCATGTTTCAGTACCAAAATGACGTTAAGTTGTCATATTTCAGTACCAAAAAAAAACGTCCATAAGAGTAAAAAAATAACGTCAATGAGAGAAAATTTTTTTTTTTTTTTTAAATAACAATTTCTTGGACGATAATCACTTGAAATTCTCCAATAAAATTTTATTTTTTAACTTTTGAGGTTTCACGAGGAAATAAAAAAAATTTCATAACAAAGTTATATAAAATCAGCAAAAATTCAACAAAAATTTTTTTATAATCAAGAAAAAAAATTAGAAGCGATTGTCGTCACATCTTTTAATTAACGGGGATCATTGCAGAATTAGTTGAAGTATTTTTAGAGCAAAATAAAAAAAAAAAAAACGGTCGGACTTTGAGAAAATTACGGTTTTTTCAAAAAAACTAAAATATTTCATATATCTGGGATTCTGAACATTTTTTCATATTTTTTTTCGAAAACTACATTTAAAAACAAAAATTTTGAAAAAAAAAAGTTCCCAAACGGTCAATTTTTGAAAAAGTTCTGGCAATTTAAAAATAAAAGAGCGGTTTTTTTCAAAAATTCATAACTTTTTTTGAGTCGGGAAAAAAAATTTGAAAAAATTCTGAAAAATAACTTTCGGGGGGTAGAAAAAGATAGAAAATTTTCAGCGAAATCAAAGGGGGTCAGGTAAAAAATTTGTCGATTTGACATGGAATGACCCATATGCATTCGATTTGTCGATACACAACCACACAATTATTGTTGTATACAAGTGTTTATATTTATTTATTTTTTATTAGCACCCACATAAAAGTTTCTGTTTATAATCAAAAACAGGTTCTGTGTGTGCTTTTAAAATATTTTTTTTTTACTTTACACTGTTGATCGACTCAATAGTTTTTCGAATTTCAGTTTTTTTCAATTTAAATTCTAATATTGAAAATTTTCATATATTTGATCTTTCAAAAAATGATGTCCTTCATCTGACACCAATCTCCCTGGAATATTTGCAAAACCTGGAAAAGTCAGGCAATTTTTGAGTTTATAATGCGTAACAACCATCATTAAGCACGTGTTTCTTTTTCCATCGTCGGAAAATCGTTTTGAGGGGGAGAAACCAGCCCTCAAGGAAAGGCGTGTCGAGGGGTGATTTTGCAGTTTCACTCACAAGCAGTCCACTGCTTTGAACGAATAAAAAACCAAAATTCTTCTAATGAAAAGCGATGAAAAATCCACTACAGAAGTATTAAAAAAAATTAAATAAAAATTTAAAAAAATTAAATAAAATTAAACTAAAGGACATACCTCCCTTCGAGGAGTGATATCCCCCTTCAAAACCGTTATTTAGTCGATAAAAAACATACTTTTATAACTTTTCTAACAGTTTTCAATGCTTAACAATAGTTTCCAATGCATTTAACTGTAAAAATGACGGATTTTCATACAAACTTCCCTATTTCACCCCTTTAGGGTAAAATTTCATAAAATTCCTTCTTAGTGAATGCTTGTGGGTGCTAGTGCGTGCCGAAAAAGCAACCTACTGTCTGAATTTCATGTAATTAGCTTGAGCGGTTGTGGCTCGGCGTTGATGAATCAATGAGGACGATTGGGGTAGAATATCCATGATTCGAATATCCATAACCAAATATCCATAAGTGCCAATATCTATAACTAAATATCCATAAGTAAATATCCATAAGTCGAATATTCATAAGTCGAATATACGTAAGTACGAATATCCATAAGTAAGTATAGAGTAGAAATGAGTGCCAGAAACGGCGGCAGGTAGAGGAAAAGTGAGTATAGAGGGAACCCAAACAAACTTCCGCCATTTCTGGCGCTCATTTCTACTCCATACTCACTCATGGATATTCGACTTATGGATATTCGTACTTATGGAAATTCGACGGCAGTGATCAGGCCATGTTCTTCTGCATGTATAGATATGAGTTTCACCAAAATCGAAGGCGGACACTAAAGTGATGTTTCTTGTGGATCGCAATGTTTCTTACACCTCCATTTGGTGATGAGCGAGTCGATATCCATGAGGGCCGTGAGAATCTGATGGGGTTGACTGAACCTCGGCTCGTCACGGTAGAGGGTGATCATAACCGCGCCTTGTAGGGCTGCATGGCTGAATCTTCGCTCGCCCTTCGCAACCAGTGCCTTGTGATGTGACTCGTTGAATATCGTTTCGAAGACCGCACGCCGGGAATCCACATTGGCCTTCATGTACTTCCGCACTTGTTCCTTCGGTGCTTTCTGCAAATGCCATCATCCAGTTTTTTGTTTTAACTTGTTCGGTCCAACTGGCTATAGAGACCAGTTCGGAGTGCGAATACGTTGCGGGACTCACCATTGATGTTTCTTCTTGTTCAGCAAGCATTATTTCCACCGCTCTTCGGTACTTTCCCCAGAAGTCGAAAGTGTTCTCCTCGAGGCCCGGAGTCCTGGCCAGCCACGCCTGCACGAGGCAACTCAGGGTGGGTTCGTCCTCCGATCGTCTTATCGCCTCCATCGCTTTTGGATCGCGACCGAACACCTTCGTGTAACACTGATTGTATCGCACACGATGCTCCTGCTTCACTCCAAGCTTGTTTTCCAACAAGCGAAATTGCAACGATTGAAAACCCGAGGCCGGACAGAGGTAGTCCCTGAACGCCATGAAATCCAGGGGTGTCATAGTCTCGAGGATGTCCACCTGATCGACCAATAGCTGTGGAAGAATGACATCGTTTCGGTCTCGCTGATTGAATCGATGACTCCCCAACCGGTCACGAAGCCTGATCCTTTCGGACGCGTTGGTAATTGTGGAAAATCGCCGAAAGTATCGGGCACTCTTAAGGGGTTAGGCCACTCTAGAAGCCGACAAAATAGGCTTTTTGGGATTTTTTTTTTCAGAAAAACTACAAAATAAATCGAGACTACAAAAAGGGTGTTTATCATACATATAAGTGACTGTATCAGGGTGTCTACCGACCTGAGAAGTCATGAAAAATCTTAAATGTCATGAAATTATACTCGACCCTGAAAAAGTCACGAAATGTCATGAAAAATTACGTCTACCTGAATTACTATATCCTACTAAATTATCGCTGAGTCTAGATTCAATATGAACTAACTTTGTGGTACTTGTCGATAGAGACGCGAATATCGAATCGATAGAAAATAAAATACAAGAAAGTAAAAGAAAATGACGCGTTATCTCAACATATCAGTTTTTCTTTGTTATTCGTGTAAAGTGACTAGATGATATCACTCAAAGTTCCTAAATGCATGTAATATTTTTCTAGATGTTCCCAAAATATATTTCTTTACGGCAATCTTGAAATTATGTTTGTCTCACATTTTTTACTACATATGGAATTGTACAGTTTGGTGACTTTTCGTTTATTCCGTATACTTTTTATTGGCATACAACACACATCTGTTTGAAAGAGCAAAATAAAAATATGAAAATTTAGAAAATCGGTCGCACTGCAGAATCATTAAGTATACTTCTATGCCAGAAAGTCATACTAAGAGATATGAAAAATCCCCATTCCTTGCCTTAAAAATCCTTAAATGTCATGCAATTTCAGTTCGGGTCAAAATTAGACACCCTGTGTATACAATAATTTTTTTCAAGCGATTAATTTCACAATGGCGGCTGTGCCGCATTTATCTTCGAACGGCATTTTTTAAGTTGGCCGGAAACATAACTCAGACAATTTTCAACCGATTCACTTGAAATGTTGAATATATCTTGAAAAATACATTGTCTATGGAAGTACGAAAGATTTTTTTTTAACATTGCATAGTTCATTTGTTATTAACAATTATCTAACGAAATTTTTCACTTCCCAAAAATTGGCCTAAAAATCGTCAGATAATTGTTAATAACAAATGAACTATGCAATATAAAAAAAATCCTACGTACTTCCATAGACAATGTATTTTTCAAAATATATTCAACGTTTCAAGTGAATCGGTTGAAAATTGTCCGAATTATGTTTCCGGCCAACCTAAAAAATGCAGTTGTGAGATAAACGCTGGCCAACCGCCATTGTGAAATTAATCGCTTCAAAAAATTATTGCATACTAAATAAATAATATATAAATTATTGTATACTAAGTAAATAATAATATTGTAGAGGCCCAAAAAGCTTATTTTTTCAGCCTCTAGAGTGGCCCAAGGCCTTAAGGGGGTATCTCTCTCTGGAAACTTCGAAAAATCGTTTTTTTGGATATTGTTATACTGTGAACTTTCAAGAATATGTTAAGACTAACCGGATCCTGAAATTCTAAAAATTGACGAAGTTATACCTATTTTAGTGGAACAGTGTGCGTCGGGTTTACCGCGATTCGTCGAGTTTGAACGCGATTATCTCGAAACTACATATCTTGACACGGCGGGATTGATATCTTGAGTAACTTTCACACTATTGACTTGAATTTTCACAGTTGGCGTTCAAACAGTAGTCAGTTTCGGTTCACGATCGCATTTTTTAATTGGATGAACCATTTGTTAATAATAATGACTTCAGCATGCTGTTTTTCAAGAGAAAAATGAGGTCTTCTTTGGAGCAGTTGTCATTTTTCGTATTTTTCGAAATTTCGAAAAGTTGATCGTGAACTCATAGCCAGTTATATATATTCGGAGAATTTTTTGTTTGTTTTCGTTTCGGATTACAATTGCAGCACCACGAAAACGTGGAAAGATTTTCTTCCGAAAAATGACATTTTAAGGGACAACACCACTGACGGCTTCAAAAAATCGATTTTTTGAAAACCATCTAGAAAAATCTAAAATACATTTAAGATTAAGATGCCGTTGGACCCAGGTCGAAAAAATAATTATTTTCGGAGATATTGAATATTTTGTGGAGCGGTGCAGCGCTTCGTGACGCTCGGGGTCCCGTGCAGCTGCGCGCCTCAGGGTCGGCAGGTATACCGGGATATATAAATTTGAGCAGAGACGATTTGCTGCAGCGTTGTTTGGGCGGCTTCACGCAAAACAACAACGAAAGCTACAACAAATCAGTTTGGGCAATAGCCCCCAAGTGTCAGTCCGGGAGCAAAAAAATCGTCGATATTGCAGCTGATATCGCGGTATTATTATTCAATGATGGCCTGAGAAGCCTCATGAAAGTTTTGGAGACGTTGGGGATAACTATCGGCCCAAATTGTTTCAATTTTTGCGTTGAAACCGACGCAGCGCGGATCGAGCTGGCGGAGCGCTCGCTCACAGACGATGGAAAAGAGGCAAGAAGAGCCTCTACAAGTTCGAGAAAAGATGCTAGGGACAATGATTTGCTTCTTGAAGGCCAGCTATATGGTGCCGGCATCGCTGATTAAAGGTAAAAATTTTTTTTTCCAATTTATCGCATAAATTAACAAACCTAAAACTTTGAACGCGTTTTTCTCAAAACCACTTTTTTGAGTGCGGCACGCAGCAGAACTCGAGCAATTTTTATTCGATCGATTTCAAATTTGGACTGCATCAATAAAACTAGATTATCTGAAGAAGTACATAGGATTTTTTCGATATCTCAATAATAAAAAAAGTTATTGCCTATTTTCGACGAGAAATTTTGCTCGAAAATCGTCCTTTAATTTCAAAAGCGTGCCTATTTTTTAAAAATCAATATTTTTTCAAATCCCTATGTACTTCTCTTCAAAATATCATATTATTAACGAAAACACTCGGTATTTTTTTTTAGATCGACTTTGAAGAGAGTTCTGCTGCGTGCCGCGAACCACTGCAGAGGCAACAGTACCTGACGCGGGAGCTTCCCCAGCGTCACCATGGGGCGTGAAAAATTTGAAAATTTTTTTTTTTGTATCTTCAATAAACAACGAACAAAACAAAAAAAATTTCGAATATCTCTTTTTTTCCCACAAAAAAAAATTCTTGAAAAATGGCAAAAAAACCGTGGGTCACAGTGGTGTTGTGCCTTAAATACAAACAGGTGTACAACATGCTGGGAAAAAATTAATTTATTCCAACCAATGAGTTGCTAGAAAAAAATCATCATTCTGACCCTTCAAATTGGACTTCCAGAGAGACATATCGTCGTGAGGCACCAAAGAAATGCCTCGACCCAAATAGATCCGAGTTAACTAAAACAATCATTTTGTTTTCAACACTACGCTAATAGTTCTCGTATTTTAATATCCTTGCGGTGGATATGATATATGCGTGGATTCTTTTTGTTCGAACTCGATACTTCGACTCAAGTACAAAAGACGAAAAGTTTGAGGTCTCAGAACGTTGTGGCGATAACCACACCTGGATTCATT
This sequence comes from Ophion slaviceki, assembly GCA_944452715.1. NCBI lineage: Eukaryota > Metazoa > Arthropoda > Insecta > Hymenoptera > Ichneumonidae > Ophion > Ophion slaviceki. Next base: position 7,917,192 of record OX101785.1, read on the forward strand.
GCTATTGCATTTGCGGTATCGCAAGGGTGTCAATGAGAGTTCACCCAACTTACGGGTGCGTAAGACCCGTGCGTAGCTCGTACGTTGCGTGTGTCATTGCGGCCAGACTGGCCGAATTGTATCGTATGTCATGCGGCGATATCAATTTACATGTCCATCGTCTCCTTGCACGAATTTCTATCGCGTGTTACAGTTATACGCTGCAATGCTATTTTTCTCGGCGAGTCACAGATTGTGTGCGTTCGATGTTTCTGGAAAAACGAGTTGTCGCGGCAAAAACGAGAACGGTATGGGGGAAAAATATCCGAATGTATGCGAATACGAATTATTTATAATAATGTGAAATATTAAAAATAATATGAACTATTGAAAATAATATGAAATGTTAAGAATAATACGAAATATTTATAATAATATGAAATGTTCAAAATACTATGAAATATTGAAAATAATATGAAATATTGAAACTAATATGGAATATTGAAAATAATATGAAATATTTACATAGAAATATTTACAACAAAAATAGAAACTTGTCAGTACCGGCTTTAGAAAAAATGAGAGGGTCGGTACACAGTGGCTCAATTTTTCGAGGTACGCAGAGGTAAGTCATAATACAAATATTTTCGCGTTGTGATTTAGATAGGTACTGGTACTACCTCATTAGGTAGGTACTCATTGTTGATTAATAATCAATAAATGATTGTGATTGACCTCATAATATGCTGTTTTTTTAAATACATTTTTCAATAGTCTACTGTACAATACTCTCCATTGTACAGAGAAAAGCACTCCATTACCTACAAGTGTACAGTGGATCAGGGTAATTTTCTTCAAATTTTGCTTGATTTTGAAATTTTATTTGACTGTAAAATTAGGCATGCTTTACTGTGTACAGCCCCAAGTACACAGTGGATCAAATTCAATTTTTTTAAGGGGTTACCCCCACTTGCGATTTTGAAAAAATCGATTTTTTTTTTGCATTTTTTTGAAGTGCAATTTGAATAGATGACTCTATGTAAGTTTACAAAACAAAATATTTTCTTCGTGTAAACTGAAATTGAAACTTTAAACGCGTTTTTCTCAAAATGGCATTTCTGAAGTCGGTGACCAAGATTACTCGAACACTAATGAACCGAACTTCTTGAAATTTTGCAGGCTTATTTGATACATAAAAATGTAGTCTTTAATAGTTCGATTTTTTTTTCGAAAAAAAATGGCCGTTTTATAGCCAAAAAACGGCCGTTTTTTTCGTTAAAATCGAACCATTAACTTTGACTGTCCGCCATTTTGTGAAAAATGAATATTTTTTAAAATCCTTCGATTAAAGACTAGTTTATACTTATATTTGATTAAATCCATCCGCATTTTTTTTTCAGATCCACTTCGCCGCAATGTTGGTCACCGCAAACCATGTATATAAAAACATTACTTCATTGACGGCCATTTGCCACTAAACAATGTAATATTTTTCAATAAAAAAATTACTGAAAGTTCTTCAAGATGTGTTCTTTAAGATGGTATATTGATCGATTAAAAAAGTTTTGTAGTTTTTTTTTTTAATTCATGAAAAAGGCTTTTTTTGCGCTACAAGTGGGGGTAACGCCTTAAATGATTATTATCTCAATGTCTATTGGGTTAGGCCGTTCAGTGTCTTTTAACAAAATGAAGTTATTGAATACACCTCACGTTTAGTCAAGGTTTTATTGCGATTGTGTGAACGTTTAGGCAGCTATAGACCTCTGGATAAAGTGAGCCGCTGATCCGACTCTGACCCTATTCAATGGAGAATGAGGAAGTTGGCGCCAGTATCGAAAAAATGGGATTACTTTGAACAGGTTTTGGAAGTTTTTTTGTAGGTCACTTTTTTATCATCTTAAGTTCCAACTGTTTTTGCTCCAATAGAACAATGTGTCCCTTGGCTGTCAAATGTATAAGAAAGTCAAGCCCCACCACGTCCCACAATTTTATATTTGAACAAACGTGTCAAAGTAACCTCGAGTGTGGGTTTTCTCTGACAACGCATTGAAATTCAACTTATGTCAAAGATTAAGCGTTACTTTGACATCATTTCGATAAAAAATTTAATATTTTATGCATTATACGTGGAATTAAATGAAAAACAGCGATTTTTTACAATCAAATTGTCATCTTTTGTAAGGAAACATTTTACATAAGAATATCAAGTACCTGAGGTACTTTTATAGCCACTTAATCAGGCTTATAATTATCATTGAGAGCAAAATCAACCTTAGCAACATTATAATAAACTTGAACAACAAATTGGAGCAACAATCGAAAAATGCACACACATGCGCACACATTTAAACCATATTTTGGCGCTCTGTTAAAGTAGCCCCAAAAACTATCAAAGTTAGCCTTAAGGCGTTAGGCCACTCTAGAACCTGAAAAATAAGTTTTTTGAGGATTTTTTTAAAGAAAACTATAAAATAAATCGAGATTACAAAAAAGGGTGTTTATCATACATATCAGTAACTGTATACAATAAACTTTTCGAAGCGATTAATTTCAAAATGGCGGCTGTGCAGCGTTTATCTCAAAACAGCTTTTTTTAAGTTGGCCGGAAACATAACTCAGACAATTTTCAGCCGATTCACTTGAAAAGTTGAATATATCTTGAAAAATACATTGCCTAGGGAAGTACGTAGGATTTTTTTTATATTGCACGGTTAATTTGTTATTAACAATTATCTGACGATTTTTTAGGTAAATTTTTGGAAAGTGAAAAATTTGTCTAAAAAATCGAGAATAACAAATGAACTATGCAATATAAAAACAATCGTACGTACTTCCATTACGTTTTACGGTACATCGGCAAAAACATTAAAGGGCGGTGAAAGCGTTGATTCTGAAGTTAAGGGAGACTTTGTCCTTGAAAGCAGCAGGAGATGTTAGCGGCTCAACATGAGCAGCTAGAAGAAGAGGAGGGATGCCTCTATGGAGCAGTCATTGCCGATTAGCGGTAATTATAAACACATTTGTGTAAACACATTACAAAACTTTAAACGCGTTTTTCTCGAAAACACGTTTTTAAAAATGGCTGACATTCTCCTGACCGCTGTGATTAACATATCGACCGGAAATTTGGAGAGCATACTCAGAAAATATGTCTTCACGGAATGACGGATCGTTTTTTCGATAGATACATTATTGCATTTATTATTTATCTTTTTATGCGAAAAAAACGCTAAAATTCGATTTTTTAAAAATTGCCGCCATTTTCCGAAATTTGTACTAAACGAAAAACCCATCTGTCATTCCACGACCAAAGGGTCACAGATTGATAATATGCTTTGAATTTGTGTTTCAGATCAACAACAATTTTTTTAACGTTCTGTATATCATGAATAAAAGCAAGAAAAAAACCGCACTCAAAAAGCTTTATTCGTTTCCTTTAAAAAAAATAAAATGTAAACACCTGAAATATGGCATTCCAAGGACAAAGTCTCCGTTAACGCATCTTTTGGGTACGGATTAATTCAATTTTATAACAGTCGTTTTCTGCCATCAGTGAAGTGGTAGAGTGTAGAGTGCGGTTGTCCAGGAATCGCGGATTAAACGTAATATGAGGAAATATGTGATTATAAAACGCTGACGCGGTACATTTTTTTGCGCGTCTTTTTCGAAGCTACATTTTTTGATCTGGTGGACAAAATATCTCGAGATCTATTCAACCGATTTTAATCAAATTTATCCCACATATTCTTTATAATATTATCTAGGCTGTAGCGTATGATTTTTTTCATTGCACCGTGGTAATTTTTTATCAATTTGAAGAACTCAAAACTTTGCTCAAAATCTGAGTTTTTCTAAACGAAAGCTCTTATTTCTACAAACAATTTTTAGTTTCATTTTCCCTATGCTACTCTTTAACTATTACCTTTATTTACAAGATTTTTTTTTCGTTGTTCAGACGATGCCTGACAGAAAAAATTTTCACCATCGGCAAGGATTTTCAAAAGAGGGTCCACTAAAGCACTTATGACACCGCCATTCTGCATTTTTCAAAATTCTTTTGAAATATATTTGTTCATAAAACTATAATGTACTTGTGAAAATTAAAAATTATTTTATATATTTAATAGTCTGCATCGAGACTGGAAGAAAATTGAGAATTCGACGTACAGTAGAGTAGTAAAATCGAAAACAACTTATAGAAATGGAACAGTACTGTGCAGAGAAGGGCATAGAGCGAAGAACTAAAGAAACATGGGCCAGGTTGAGATGCGGAAATGTTGGGAAAGGAGGAAAAAGTGGATACGCAGATACCCTATGCTGGCCTAGTAGGTAGGAAGAAGAAAGTTTGGAACACATTCTTGAATGCGAGAAAAAAAGGAAAAATAAATAAGGTAATGTTAGATGGTTTGGAAAAGTGGCGAAGAGGCTACAAGGGTGTAGGATAAGAACGAAAAACTAATAAAGAAATTAAGGGGTTACCCCCACTTGCGATTTTGAAAAAATCGATTTTTTTATTGCATTTTTTTGAAGTATAAGTATCTGAGAATATGTCCTGAAAATTTCAAGTCGATCCGAACAAAATTGACTGAGATATGAGCGTTGAAAGAGAAGAATCCGTTGTGTAAACGACCGGCTAGTCTGAAGTCTTTCTGAAGTCTAGTTTGAAGTCGGTGACCAAGATTACTCGAACACTAAAGAACCGATCTTCTTGAAATTTTGCAGGCTTATTTAATACATAAAAATGTAGTCTTTAATCGCTCGATTTTTTTTTCGAAAAAAATGGCCGTTTTATACCCAAAAAACGGCCGTTTTTTTTCGTTAAAATCGAACCATTAACTTTGACTGTCCGCCACTTTGTGAAAAATGAATATTTTTTAAAATCCTTCGATTAAAGACTAGTTTATACTTATATTTGACTAAATCCATCCGCATTTTTTTTTCAGATGATCCACTTCGCCGCAATGTTGGTCACCGCAAACCGTGTATATAAAAACATTATTTCATTGACGGCCATTTGCCACTAAACAATGTAATATTTTTCAATAAAAAAATTACTGAAAGTTCTTCAAGATGTGTTCTTTAAGATGGTATATTGATCGATTAAAAAAGTTTTCTAGTTTTCTTTAAAAAAATTCATGAAAAAGGCCTTTTTTTGCGCTACAAGTGGGGGTAACGCCTTAAAGTGACACCGATCAAAGAGTTGTGCAAGTATGTAGGAGCCTTCGAATGCATGGTAAGAAAGGAAGCATACAGGAAAAAAGGACGAAAAACAAATGTTAACAAAAAAAGAAGGAAATGTGTAAAAGGGTATCAACGTACAGAGGAAAGAACTGTGTAAAAACCCGCAAGGGTGTACTTGAAAATAAAGCACTATACTAATATATTAAAAATATTATGAAATATGAAATATTGATAATAATATGAAATACTTCTAATAATATGAAATGCTTATAATAATATGAAATACTTCTAATAATATGAAATGCCTACAATAATATGAAATACTTTTAATAATATGAAGTATGTATAATAATATGAAATATTTGTGTGTGTTGGCGAGATCGAGTGATAAACCTCGTTACTTTAAAGGGATTGACCCTCCTTAGGGGGTAGACGATCCGGCTGGAAATTCACGATCTATAGATCCATAGAAATCGATCAAACTACCGGAGCTCTCAGAGATGCAAAACGCCGAGCACTATTTTTTCTCTGGCGCAGGAGATGGTTTAGAAGAAACCGGAGTTGAAACTAATCGAATTACGACCTCAACTGTAATGCAACACCCTCGTCGATGGTAAGAGACGAGATCCAAACCCCGCCTACCCGCGTATAAACTCGGTACACTGTCGCGTCGACGAGGTTCACATAGAGGATTTCTGTCTAGGCCTTTCTCATTCCCCGTCTTTCTAGCCGTGTCTCTTTTCACCCTTTTATTTTCTCGTTATTTTTCACCCCCTCCCGTCTGTCAGTTTTTTCCTCTTTTCTTCGTTCTCCCCTACTCCCGCGACTTTCTCTGCTTCCGCATTTCTATCTTCTTAGGGGGGAGATACCTTAAGGGGAGGAAAAGATTTGCTGATTTTCATGATTTTTTTTAAAGGCAAGATTGCTTCATCATTTTTGAGACTGAGTTTTATTAAGGTTGGCAAGAAAGTCTTTGCGTTTTATCACCAAAAATAAAATAAAAAAGCAGTCTTGAAACGAATGATCGTTTTATTCTATGTATCCATCATCGAATTCTATTTAGAATCCGATGGTGGATGCATCGGATTTTTCAAGCCTGCCTTTCTATTTTATTTTTGGTGATAAAACGCAAAGACTTTCTTGCCAACCTAATACTACTTTTGGCTGTTACATGGTATTTTTTTTAATTAATTTTCAAAAAGTGCGGTAGTATGGTACGGTCTTGTAAACTGTGTTTTCAAAACTGGCGTGACGTATAGCTAAAAAAAACCAATCGATAGATTCTGATAAAATTTGGTATAAATCTTTCTTATTGTGTAGAACATGACCCCAAACGTTTTTGAAAATGAAAGAAAAAAAGTATTTTTTTTGCAGTGTAGCCATTTTTTTGGGAAAATTCAATCTTTTCGTTTCAAAGCGTAGCATTTCATCGATTTTCAACATTTCTCACTTTTTCGTGGTTCATATTCTGCGTAGGAGTGTTAATGAGAGAAAAATCTTCGTTGGTTTTTTTTCAGGTTAATCCCGTCGATGCTACGTGTCACGCCGTCGGACAAAATCCGCCGCAACCCGTTTTGAAGATCGTGCCATATGTTCGCCATTTTCAAAGATTAATAAAAAATAAAAAAATGCCATGTAACAGCCCTAAGTGTCAAAAACGGTGGAGAAATCTTTTTTTTTAAACAATAAGCAATTTTTTCCTCTTCTCAAGGTATGTCCCCCCTTACGGGGTTATATGCAGTTAAAATTTTCGATTTTTTTTTCGTCATGTACATATATTTAAGTACACATACAGGAAATTTCTTGTCAATCCGGCAAATATTCTCAAAGTTACACGGACATTTGTAATTATGTGTCAGAGCGTTCGAAAGTGCTTTTGAAACTTTAAACGCGTTTTTCTCAAAACTGTTTGTTTTAAAGTCTCAAATTTTAACACAATCTTTTCAAGTATATTTTTTAGTATTTAATCGGAGGTTTTTTCTCACCGATAAATATTTTCCATTTTATAAACAATTTAACGCCTAAATTTTTGTCAAAAATCGATTTTTTTAGAAGCCGCCATTTTGTCAAAAATTATTATTTTGCTTATTCCTTCGATCAATTACAAGATAATCCATTATATTAACGAAATTTCTTTGGTTTTTATTTTATTTTTTATGTGATCAATGATAACCGTAAAAATCAATTTTACTCACCATGATTTCTTGTTAGGATTTTTTGTTCGGGTTTGTTTGGGCGATGATTTTTTATTTGGTTTTTTTTGTAAGATCAAAAGTAATATTTCTATGAAATGTTCACCTTTACGGAATATAAATATTTATCTCCGTTTGAGGGGGGAGATACCTTTAGTTAAGGAAAACATTTGTTGATTTTCATGATAATTTTTAAAGGAATTTTTTTTTAAAGGAAATTTCTTCACCATTTTTGAGACTTAGTGTATGTTTTATTTCTGCTTTTGGCTGTTAGATGGTATTTTATTTTTTATTTGATCTATATTAATCGTAAAAATCAATTTTACGGACCATGATTTTTTACTAAAATTTTTTGTTTCGGTTTGTTTGGATGATGATTTTTATTAGGATTTTTTGGGTTTGTTAGGACGACGATTTTTTATTAGGTTTTATTGTAAGATCGAAAGTAATATTTCTACGAAATGTCACGTTTGCGGAATTTGAATATTTATTTCCATTTAAGAGGGGATATACCTTAAGCCGACGACAAAATTTGCTGATTTTCATGATTTTTTTAAAGGGAAGATTTCTTTACCATTTTTAGACTTAGGGTACGTTTTGTTACTACTTTTGGCTGTTACATGGTATTTTTTTTATTTACTCCACTTTAAAAATGATGGAGGTTATGGCACGGTCTTCTAAACTGCACTTTCAAACCTGGCGTGACGTATAGTTGAAAAACTAATCGACCGAATCTGACGAAATTTGGTGTAAATCTTTCGAACCTTATTGTCTAAAACATGACCTTAAATGTTTTTGAACTCTGAAATAAAAAGTATTTTTTAATTACAAAATGTAGCCATTTTTTTCGGAAAATTCAATCTTTTCATTTCAAAGCGTACCACTTCATCGATTTTCAACATTTCTTACTTTTTCTTGGTTCATATTCTGTATATGAGTATTAATAAAAGACAAATCTTCGTTGGGCTTTTTTCAGAATAATCGCGCCGACGCTAAGTGCCACGCCGTCTGACAACTGATGTGTCAGAGCGTTCGAAAGTGCTTTTGAAACTTTAAACGCGTTTTTCTCAAAACTGTTTGTTTTAAAGTCTCAAATTTTAACACAATCTTTTCAAGTATATTTTTTAGTATTTAATCGGAGGTTTTTTCTCACCGATAAATATTTTCCATTTTATAAACAATTTAACGCCTAAATTTTTGTCAAAAATCGATTTTTTTAGAAGCCGCCATTTTGTCAAAAATTATTATTTTGCTTATTCCTTCGATCAATTACAAGATAATCCATTATATTAACGAAATTTCTTTGGTTTTTTCATTTTCGATGATCTAGTCCAGAGATATCGTGCTCACCGCAAGACGCCTTTTTTTAGAGGTGCTTCCGGAGACCAGCTATAGCAGCTTTCAAAATAATTATTTTTACAAATAAAAAATGTTAAAATACAGTTAAAAGTAACCATAATATGTGTACAAATTTTTACGTAAATTAATTGAAAGGTCTTGGCAAGAAAAATTCTTGAAAAATCGAACTTTTTTGGGCTCCTGACGAACCCCTTGAATGTCTTCGTCGCTCTCTTCCTTCCACTTTTTTCACCCTCTCTCATTTTCTCTTTCTCTCTCTCTCTTCGGAGTTTCTCCTTTTCTCGCTTCTAATTGGCTTGCTAAGAAAGCGGAAGTTCGTTCAACCCTTCGACGCTCGATCACTGTCATTGTCATGCACAGTCAAAGGTCTCGACGTTTATCAAAGGATTCGTGGGTTGTCACAGGGCGTTATTTTGGGTCGAATGATTTTTCACCATGTTGACCCGCCAAAAATCAATTTCGGATAACCCCTTGATCTCGCCAAAAATGTGCAGCTACGATATCGAGACATGCAGCTGGGGCTTCGTAATCTGGGTCGAAAATTATTCGCTCGTGGTTGGAGAAACAAAGTTGGGCTATCGGACTTTCCGAGGGGGTTATCTCCAAAGACTTTTTCGCGGATTATTTATCGCGGCTTGTGCCCGCGAGTGTTTTTCCCAATGGAACTTACTTTTATTATGAGAACGATGCGATTGAGTCTCTTGAGGATCTCGAAGGTCCTTGACTCGTCGAGACGTGGACAGCCTCCCATGTTTTTGGAAGACGTGGAACCCCCGTCGGAAGAATCCGATCTGGTGAAGTCCTCCACTTCGGTGTCGAACAAACGGCGCACCGAGTCGAGCTCGAAAATGATTTGCTTGAACCACAGCTCGTAGGCTTTTAAAAAGTTTTTTTTTATCGAATGTTTAATCATTTATTCGATATGATGAAAAATAAAAATAGTTCGCCGGGAAAGTCTATATTTTGCGGAAAATATCAAAATAGTTTACTTGGAAGGTCTATATTTTGCGGAAAAAATTAATTTAAAAAAATCGTTCGCCTGGAAAGTCTACTTCATGTGGAAAAAATAAAAATAGTTTGCCTGGAAAGTCTACTTCATGTGGAAAAAATAAAATTAAAAATAGTTTGCCTGCAAGATCTATATTTTGTTGAAAAAATGAATAAAAGAAAATCGTTCGCCTGGAAAGTCTATATTTTGCGGAAAAAATTAAAATGGTAAAAATCAAAACGGTTTCCCTGGAACGTCTATATTTTGCGGAAAATATCAAAATAGTTTACTTGGAAGGTCTATATTTTGCGGAAAAAATTAATTTAAACAAATCGTTCGCCTGGAAAGTTTACTTCATGTGGAAAAAATAAAAATAGTTTGCCTGGAAGATCTATATTTTGCGGAAAAAATTAATTTAAAAAAATCGTTCGCCTGGAAAGTCTACTTCATGTGGAAAAAATAAAATTAAAAATAGTTTGCCTGCAAGATCTATATTTTGTTGAAAAAATGAATAAAAGAAAATCTTTCGCCTGGAAAGTCTACTTCATGTGGAAAAAATAAAATTAAAAATAGTTTGCCAGGAAGGTCTATATTTTGCGGAAAAAATTTGTAAAAAATCGTTCGCCTGGAAAGCCTACTTCATGCGGAAAAAATAAAATAACATAATAGAATAAAAATAATGATTGAAGCCAAATGGTAAATATTTAAAAATGATTAGCAGCGTGACTCCTATCATCAATAGTAACAAATATTAATAATACATAATACAAATAATATTGATGAAAACCTTGATGGGTGATAATGAAGAGATGTTCATCGTGAACTTCCTTGTCGTATTCAGCGCTGAGCAATGTTTGAGCTGAGAGAAGTTTGTCGAGCTTCAGATAGTCACTGTACAAAAGTCCAACTTCGGCCAGCTGGTCGCCGTCCTGTGCAGCGTCACCGCTGTCGAGAAGACATTAAAAAAATAAAAAAATAAAAAATCGGTTGCCTCGAAATCGGCAAAAGCGTTTTTCCAAGCAAACACCGAGGACTGAGCCAATCAGCTGTGCGATCCGCCGCGCGCAGTGAGAAGAGTCGCTTAGGGCGCTATACCAGTGTGAAAAGCTTCAGCCTCTCAGCAGGCATTATTCGAGGAAGAGGAGGGTCCATTGTATGGGCCAGGTATACCTGATTAGCAGTTTTTATGGTAATAATCATTTTATCTTGCAAAAATTGATTCTCAAATCTTTAAACGCGTTTTTCTCGAAATTACATTTTTCAAATTTGCTGACATTGTAACTCAAAGAGCAATTATCCGATTGACTTGAAATTTGAACTGAGTACTCTTGAATATATTTACTCTACAATAGCGCAGGATATTTTAGATTGGATGAAAATTGACGATTTGGCATTGAAAAAAACGACCATTTTATAGGCAAGAAAACAGACTTTTTTTCACAACTACGCCATTTTGTTAGATTTTGATATTTTTCGAAAATCCTACGTCATTGTACAGGAAATACCTTCCAGTTTAACGACATTTTTTCCTTTTTCGGTTTCAGCTACTCAATCGGCCGGAATCATGTCTGCAGTGGAGGAACTTTTTTTTTGGCGCCTCCGAAGGCAGTGCATAAGTCGCTTGGATCTCAATATTTTTCTATGAAAAAATTGTGTAATATAGGTCAAATATAGCCAAATATATTCTTAGTTTTCCGAAACATTTAATTGGGTACTTTTCTTCAAAAAAATTCCCGAAAATCACCCAAGTTTTCAGCGTTCACACTGGTATAGCCCCTTAAGCCGAAGTTGCTTAATCGAGGCTCGATTAATCACTATCACTTGCCCTTGACCTGTCGAATTAAATGCATGCATTGAAAACATCTTGTCCAACGTGTTGTGCAAACTTGCATGCCCGGGTCGAGAGATTATCGTTTTTGAACTTTGCGAATACGCGGAGCGGTGCATCACGACGATTGCACTTTTAGTTGGGTATGCATATGCCCGTAGGACATAATATGAGGCTGCTTAATTCGAAGATAAATCGCGAACACAACGCATGAGATATGAAAAGTAATCTGATTGGTTCACAATAATAGAATAATAAACTATCGCGCGAATGTATAAAACCCGGACAATTATTGTCTCTGATTTTTTATTTTTCATGCGCAGCTAATCTATGATAACCGTAAAAATCAATCTTACTGAGCATGATTTTTGTGCACCGGTTTGTTTGGGTGGTGTTTTTTATTGGTGATGATTTTTTATTAGGTTTTTTTATAAGATCCAAAGTAATATTACTACGAAATGTCACGTTTACGGAATTTGAATATTTATCTCCGTTTAAGGAGGGAGATACCTTTAGCTGAGGAAAAAATTTGTTGATTTACATGATTTTTTTCAAAGGAATGTTTCTTTTAGGGATTTTTTTTTCAATGAATTTACTTCACCATTTTTGAGACTTAGGGTATGTTTTCTTGCTACTTTTGACTGTTAGATGGTATTTTATTTTTTATGTGATCAATGATAACCGTAAAAATCAATTTTACTCACCATGATTTCTTGTTAGGATTTTTTGTTCGGGTTTGTTTGGGCGATGATTTTTTATTTGGTTTTTTTTGTAAGATCAAAAGTAATATTTCTATGAAATGTTCACCTTTACGGAATATAAATATTTATCTCCGTTTGAGGGGGGAGATACCTTTAGTTAAGGAAAACATTTGTTGATTTTCATGATAATTTTTAAAGGAATTTTTTTTTAAAGGAAATTTCTTCACCATTTTTGAGACTTAGTGTATGTTTTATTTCTGCTTTTGGCTGTTAGATGGTATTTTATTTTTTATTTGATCTATATTAATCGTAAAAATCAATTTTACGGACCATGATTTTTTACTAAAATTTTTTGTTTCGGTTTGTTTGGATGATGATTTTTATTAGGATTTTTTGGGTTTGTTAGGACGACGATTTTTTATTAGGTTTTATTGTAAGATCGAAAGTAATATTTCTACGAAATGTCACGTTTGCGGAATTTGAATATTTATTTCCATTTAAGAGGGGATATACGTTAAGCCGACGACAAAATTTGCTGATTTTCATGATTTTTTTAAAGGGAAGATTTCTTTACCATTTTTAGACTTAGGGTACGTTTTGTTACTACTTTTGGCTGTTACATGGTATTTTTTTTTATTTACTCCACTTTAAAAATGATGGAGGTTATGGCACGGTCTTCTAAACTGCACTTTCAAACCTGGCGTGACGTATAGTTGAAAAACTAATCGACCGAATCTGACGAAATATGGTGTAAATCTCTCTAACCTTATTGTCTAAAACATGACCTTAAATGTTTTTGAACTCTGAAATAAAAAGTATTTTTTAATTCCAAAATGTAGCCATTTTTTTCGGAAAATTCAATCTTTTCGTTTCAAAGCGTACCATTTCAGCGATTTTCAACATTTCTCACTTTTTCTTGGTTCATATTCTGTATATGAGTATTAATAAAAGAAAAATATTCGTTGGTTTTTCTTTCAGAATAATCGCGCCGACGCTAAGTGTCACGCCGTCTGACAACATCCGCCGCAACCCATTTAGAAAGCCGTGCCATTCCACCGCCATTTTTAAAGATTAATAAAAAAAATATCATGTAACAGCCAAAAGTAGTAATAAAACATACCCTAAGTCTCCAAAATTGTGAAAAAACCTCTCCTTTAATAAAATTATGAAGAGCAGCAATTTTTTCCGCGCCTAAAAGTATTCCCCCCACCCCCTTAAGGAGTTTTGGGACCATTGGCGAAATGTTACCATAAGATTCAAATTTTGAAGGTGCATTCAGTTCTCGACTGCATTATTTCATGCATTTTTCAGTGCATTCTTTCACGACAAAGAATTTTCAGTATAAATTCGAATCAAATGGTAACATTTCGTCAATTGTCACGAAATTCCTTAAGGCGGGATATACATGTAGACAGGAAAAAAATAAGCAAAATTGAGGGATTTTTTAAACTAAGAAATCATTATTCTACAATTATCAAACTTTAGGTATACTTTAATAGCATATTTAAGTATACGAAACAATTTTTTTTAATTAATTCATCATCAAAATGACGGAGCTGTGGCAGGGTGTTACAGCAAGGTCGCCGCGGGAGTTGCAAATCGGCGTGCAGTCGAGCTTCCCGTAGACTTTGATTTGCAAAAAAGTTCAAATATTTTTTCAGTTCGAACATGTATAGTTTCTATGTGAGGGTAATTAAAGTGGTGAAAATGCAAATTTAAGAAAATGGTACGAATTTACAAAAAAAAATCAACATTTCACGCAACATTTCTGTAAAATGTGGATTAAAAAAGTAGTTTTTTTAACCAATTTTTCAAAAACAATTCTCGTCAAGTAGAAGGTACCAATATTATTAATATTTCTACCAAGTTTCAACTAAATCGGCTTAATAGTTTTTGAGTAATCCTGCACGCCAATTTGGATATTGCAGTTTTGAGAAAAACGAGTTTGAAGTTCATGCCCGCTCCGAATCCAAGCGGTGAGGCACAGCGTTGACGGGCTATAATATTTGAAGTTTTTCGAATTTCGCTTTGAAACTTTAGGAAAATATTATACATATGGGTAATTCCACCAATTCCGTGTCAAAGTTTTACCGGGTGGCCTGAATTTAGGAAAACTAAGATCACCTGAAAGGTCATATTCAAACAAGCATCCATAATTTTTTTCGAATTTCTTTATCAATAGTTTTTAAGTAATGGCGGCTCACAGTTTTCAAATGTTGTAAATAACCAAATTTTGAATGCCCATAACTTCTCTCCAACTATAGCGAGAAATTTTTTTTAAAAACGAATTTTTAGAGAAATACATGGACTGTTTGAAAAAAATATGCTGAAATTCTGGGTTGTTTTAAAAATTACAAAAATCACGTTCAAAGTATAAAAATCGATTTTTCGGGCCTTGCCCTGTTTTTCCCGGTTTTGAAAGAATTTTTCTGAATTTTTTTCGAAAAGTTCTGAATTTTTTACACCGAAATAGATTTTAAACGAGATGGGATCTCTAAAGCATCAGCCTCAGAAAAATTAAATAAACATTTTTTCCAATTTTTTAATTTTTATTTGATAATAAAAATTATTGTTATTATTATTATTTTATAAATTTGTAAGTGAGAGATTTTATAACCTCAAAGCCAACTATTAAAATAAAAGATAATTTTTTTAAAATTTGCTTATGTGACATGATATTACCTTATAATAACTCTGAATGTTTATTTACGTAATAAAAATGCCATTAAAGATTTAAGGTTGATTTAAATAAATGTTATGGAAAATGAAATTTTTTATTTAATTTTTCTAAGGCTGATGTTTTAGAGATCCCATCTCCTTTAAAATCGATTTCGATGTAAAAAATTCTGAACTTTTCGAAAAAAATACTTTCAAAACCGGGACAAACGGGGCAAGGCCCGAAAAATCGATTTTTATACTTTGAACGTGATTTTTGTAATTTTTAAAACAACCCAGATTTTCAGCATATTTTTTTTTCAAACAGTTCATGTTTTTCTCTAAAAAATCGTTGTTTAAAAAAATTTCTAGCCACAGTTGGAGAGAAGTTATGGGCATTTGAAAATTTGGTGATTTACAAAATTTGAAAACTGTCAGCCGCCATTACTAAAAAACTAATGGATAAAAAGATTCGAACAAATTGTGGATGATTGTTTTAATATGACCTTTCAGGTGATCTTCTTAGTTTTCCTAAATTCAGATCACCCGGTAAAACTTTGACACGGAATTGGTGGAATTACCCATATATAGTTCCATCGATTGAAGAAAAAAAAGAAGTCGATTTTTTTATGGTTGTAAGTGTATATCCCGCCTTAAATATCTGACCCAAAAAACAAATCAATATTCGCAACTCGCACCTGCCTTGGATGTTTTTTGCCATTGGGAAATAATGTTATACATATTTTCATTTCGCATTAAAAATCTCTCAATTGAATTGGCATTTGTAATCAGTGTTCCGATTGGTGAGTAAAATAAAATTTATTCGATAGAAGAGTGTTTTCTTTTGGATGTACTCACATTCTGTTTCCTACCGGACAAGCCATAACTTCGTATTGTTAACAGTCACAAGTGCACAATCCAACAAAATCGTCAATAAGCACCGCGTGGGAATGTTTTTTCTTCCGGTGTTTCAAAATTCAATCGAGACTCGTCTCGAACTTTGTGATTGCCTAGAATGCTGATTTATAGATGGGTGAATTTTTTAATTTTTTCGATTACTAAAACTCGACAATATTGGCAACTGTTGAACTTCCGTTCAAAAATGCATGGAAAAAAATTAAGACACAGAGAAATTTTTATTGTCCAGGGTTGCGAGTACGGAGAGAAAAAAAATATAAAATCTTTTTTACAAGTGGCGAGGAGAGAAAAAAAAATGTAGAACAAATGAATCACAACGATGATAAACGACAGAAATTGTTTACTCGAAAAGTTCGTTA
Organism: Ophion slaviceki; assembly: GCA_944452715.1. Classification (NCBI taxonomy): domain Eukaryota; kingdom Metazoa; phylum Arthropoda; class Insecta; order Hymenoptera; family Ichneumonidae; genus Ophion; species Ophion slaviceki. Next base: position 7,933,352 of record OX101785.1, read on the forward strand.
TTGCGGGGTGATACTGATTGGGTGAAATGTGGTGTGTACTCAGACAAGGTTCGCCATAAACTGACGTGCAATTCGCGTCCGTTCATATCCGCCCGTCTTAAAGCAACGTATATATTTTTTTATTTTATTTTATTGTCCAATAGGGGTATGGAAGCTGAGGAAACGCCTTTCCGATGATACTGTGTGCATTTTCGCCTCTCCTTTAACTGTAAACAAATTTCACTCCCATAAAATATGTAAATGTCAGTTATTTTATAAAAATAAAATAAATAAATGTCAGTTGTTTTATAAAAATAAAATAAATAAATGTCACGCTCATAAAATAAATGCAGACAGGCCAGCACGTCCGGCGAACTTGTATTTTCGAATTCGAAAAGTATTTTGATGAAATAATTGCGTGCATTCTCGATCAGCTGCATTTAGGTCGTCATTCGTATGATGCAATGGGACAAATTTTTCGTCATGTTAGGATTTAATGTAAAATTTGCATTTTGTGTTTGATCGATGATGAAATAAGGTAAAAAAATGTTTATACCACGTGTTCAAAACGAACTAAAAAGTATAAAATAATTTCTCGTAGCCCCATGCAGATTTATAACCCTAACCGCATACAGATTGTACTGAAAATGTGTGATTGTGAATTTTTAATAGCTATGAAAATACTTGTAAGATTTAAAAGGAAAAACGTGGGGCGCAAGTAATAGATAACTGATGCATAAATAGTTCACCTAAGTCACTAACAATTTTATTCCACTGCAAATGATATGAACTGTTGTGTGAGTTTTTCTAACGACAGCTACTCCCTACACTCCTTACTATTAGCTATGCATGCGCCCCACATTTTTTCGTTTTAAATCTCACAAGTATTTTCATAGCTATTAAGGAGCCACGAAAAAAGGCTATTTTCGCGATTTTTTTGCAGGATTTTATAAAAGATATGAATATAAAAGTTGTTGGGCTTGATAAATAAACTCTTGAAATACCTTAAAAAAATGTTAATTCCTTTTTAAGTACAAAAACTATAGTTTAACGTAACGCCTAAAAAATAGGTGGGCTAGGTAGCTCCATGACAACTCAGCAACGGCTTGTCTGAAACAAAAAAATCAAAGTCCATTAGATTCAGTATGACACCAGCTACAAAATGACCCTTGGATATAAAGTTTTATCAAAAAATAAAAAAAATGGCAGATGAAAAACGAAAAAAGTAAAAAAAACGCGTTTTTTCACAGTTTTTCGTAAAAAAAAGAGTAATAATGAAAATTTTAAAACCATCGAGGGTCATCTTGTTGCGAATCATGGTAACAATATGTGATTCAAATTTCGAGAGAATCCGTTTATTAGTTTTAGAGATACGATGGAGCTAGATTTTGAAAACGTTGTTTCGAGAAAAACACGTTTGAAGTTTATACTATGAAAAATTCTTACCTAAACTCAATCGACAATTCCTGCACCGTACAAAATCCCTTCTGATTGCTCATCATCGTCGATTTCTTCAACTCTTGCTTGCTTTCGATTTTTTGAAATTTTCAAAGTGGACTTTGGTCTTGTGTATGTGAAGTTTTGCTTCTCCATCGCTTGCGTTGAGGGGCTGTCTCCTTGACCAGCGTCGAAATCGTCACTAATGCACTATTCACTATTAATATTATTATTATTTGTAAAAAAATTCTCTTTCACTAAACTATATTTTTTATTTCTTTATTTATTTTTTCACCATTTTTTTCTCTCTTCTCTCTGACAGACTTGCCTGTCCGTTTATTTGTCTGTCATCCAGATCGGAGCCACGTTAAAAGTTTCAAGTCTTAGTTAGTTCTAAGTTTCAAATAGATTGCAAAATTTGTACCGAACAGACAAACAATCGGTAATCTCCATCGATCTTGTTTGAGCATGACGAAGTGCGTCGATGTTTAAAAACGAAAAAAAAACATCGATTGCCAAATTTGTAACGAGCAGACAAACAAACAGAGAGACAAGAAAGCGAGTTATTATTGTATCGTCATCCAGTTCTGAGCTATGTTTAAAGTTTCAAGTCTCCAGCTCATCCGAAAGTTAGTTGAAAATTGATTGCAAAATTTGTACCGAACAGACAAACAGACAACACGCAAAGCGAGTTTATAAAAACGTGGTAAGAAAGAATTCGAAAATCACGTCGATAAGTTATCATCTGCCAGGAAGTGAAGTTTCGTTATTTTCTTAGAAATGTATTTGGAGATTACCGGTAACCTACCGTCAGTCGGTAACTTACGATCGGAAGGCTAGGGCGTCCGCTCACGGCGAGGTGACATTTACTTAGCCGGTAAAAACTCCATCGCGTGCTTTTCTCCAAACGGCCTGACGGTTCGGGAAAAAGTCTTCATTTGGTTGTTGCTTTAAGGTTGTTATGGGGTTTAGCCGTCGGGGGTGAAGCACGAGGGGAGCGCCCTATGCTTATGCACGGAGCCGAATGACTGTTACCAACTGTTTGCTTTCGAATAATCGTCATATTTAACGTACGTTTTCAAACTATTTTTCTGCATCGATTTGTAAAAATATGCATTTTTGAACATTCGGTGATTGAATTAAGGGGCTATACCAGTGTCAACGCGTAAAATTTGGGTGATTTCCGGCATTTTTTTGGAAGAAAAGTACTCAATTGAATGTTTCGGAAAATTAAGAATATATTTGGCTATATTTGATCTATATTACATAATTTTTGCATAGAAAAATATTGAGATGATTGAGAAAAATATTGAGGAATAGATGACTCTATGTAAGTTTACAAAAAAAAAATATTTTCTTCGTGTAAACTGAAATTGAAACTTTAAACGCGTTTTTCTCAAAATGGCATTTCTGAAGTCGGTGACCAAGATTACTCGAACACTAATGAACCGACCTTCTTGAAATTTTGCAGGCTTATTTAATACATAAAAATGTAGTCTTTAATCGATCGATTTTTTTTTTTCGAAAAAAATGCCGTTCTATAGCCAAAAAACGGCCGTTTTTTTTCGTTAAAATCGAACCATTAACTTTGATTGTTAATGGTTCATTGCCATTTTGTGAAAAATGAATATCTTTTAAAATCCTTCGATTAAAGACTAGTTTATACTTATATTTGACTAAATCCATCCGCATTTTTTTTTTCAGATGATCCACTTCGCCGCGATGTTGATCACCGCAAACCGTGTATATAAAAACATTATTTCATTGACGGCCATTTGCCACTAAACAATGTAATATTTTTCAATAAAAAAATTACTGAAAGTTCTTCAAGATGTGTTCTTTAAGATGGTATATTGATCGATAAAAAAAGTTTTGTAGTTTTCTTTAAAAAAATTCATGAAAAAGGCCTTTTTTTGCAAATATTAATTTTTTTTCTTCATAAAGTCCAGCGATAAGGGAAATCAATCTACAATACGCCAAAGTAATGTACGAGTTAAGGGGCTATACCAGTGTGAACGCTGAAAATTTGGGTGGTTTTCGGGAATTTTTTTGGAAAAAAGTACGCAATTAAATGTTTCGGAAAATTAAGAATATATTTGGCTATATTTGACCTACATTACATAATTCTTTGATAGAAAAATATTGAGATCCAAGCTGCCTTTGGAGGCGCCAAAAAAAAGTTCCTCCACTGCTGACATGATTCCGGCCGATTGAGTAGCTGAAATCGAAAAGGAAAAAATGCCGTTCAACTGGAAGGTATTTCCTGTACAGTGACGTAGGATATTCGAAAAATATCAAAATCTAACAAAATGGCGTAGTTATGAAAAAAGTCTGTTTTCTTGCCTCTAAAATAGTCGTTTTTTTCAATGCCAAATCGTCAATTTTCATCCTTTCAAAAATATCCTACATCATTGTAGAGTGAATATATTGAAGAGTACTCAGTTCAAATTTCAAGTCAATCGGATAATTGCTCTTTGAGTTCCAATGACAGCAAATTTTTAAAATTTCATTTCGAGAAAAACGTGTTTAAAGATTTAAGTATCGATTTTTGCAAGATAAAATGATTAGAGATACAGCCTTGACATTTTTACCGGATATTCTTGAAAGTATAAACTGTCGAAAAAGGCAAAAAAAATCGATTTTTTTAAAGTGTCACACTGGCATAGCCCCTTAACCAAAGATGGTAAAAACTAGGTCCATCTGACTTGAAATGTTGCGTACGAATGATTGCCGGACACATCATTTCCCGGAAACCGTGATAGTAAATATTTGCCTAAGGAAGATTATTCCGAAGAGTGGTTGTAGATACGCTGCCATTTTTATTTACGAATTTGATAGCATGCAAAGTCAAAAGATAAAGGGGCGATGGTTTTTTCGCTTCGTGCTGAAAGAACAAGGCACGTCTCGTAGATGTTGAAAAATGAAAAATCAACGTAACTAATTAAATAAATAAAAAATGTATTACTTAAATTTCTCATTCTTATAAAAAAAAACAAAAACGATTAAACTCGAATTAAGATGTAAATTAATATTTATAAAAATTATATAATAATGGAAAATTACGCGATGGAATGATAACGAATGAGCTTGATAAAAATGCAATAAAGATTAAAATAGCCTTGCTATTGCACTTTATACGAGGACAGTAGAAATCACATGGAGATGATGTGCACGTTTGAAGTTTCGTAACGATGCTAAAAATCGCACATTTGTGAGTTTCGTAAAAAGTTCGTTGCCGCGATAAGAAGGTCCGAGTCTATCGTGTATCGGAGCAACGCGGAAGTAGTGACGCTCTTTGACTCTGTTTCCTCCGTAATTATTATTAATTACGTATGAGAGATTCTGGGTTGTCCGATGCTTCGTTGTACGCTCCAATGCATGTGGTCAAATGTATTAGAAGACGTAGGAAATATCTGTGATCGATGGCCCTCGAGTTCGCCATAGTGCACTCATAATGATCAGTTTCGAGAACCCCCCCCCCCCCCCCCCCTGTATCTTCTCTGTTATCATTGTGTCATTTTTTACTCGTTTTTTTCACTATTTTTCTTCAGCCTTCTATCATTATTCGCAAGAGCCATTTTTTTCTTTTTCAAAATTGCTCGTACGTAATGCTGGTTCATGAGATGACGGGCATTTTTTTTTTCGAATTTTAGATCATTTTGCGATTTATCATTCGATACGAATAGGCTCCTTTGAAAAATGGATTCATATGCAAATACAAATATAAATATCTAAACTGCATTGGCGAAGAGGTAGCAAAAAAAAAATAGGGGGCTTATGTCGCAGTCGATTTTTTTTCACAACTTTGGATGAGACCGGAGCCCTTTCGCAGCGCGTCTATCACCGCGAGAAACAGGGCACCCGGAGCGAAACAGCAGGAGCTTATCTTCCTCTTAAACGGTCTACGCTATGTATATGGATTTTTTAATTTTATTTTACATCTCACGAGATTGCACATGGCAATTCCACGAATTGCGTCTCGGTCATATTTTTTCGTCGCTATTAAATTTATTTCTACATGGATGACGTTTTCGAAGAATCCCATCACGTGTTGATCATTTTTTCTCTCTCATTCCTCGGGATCGGGGTACTGCCGTTTTTTCTGTGCAGCACACAGCCCGTGCTCGTCACCTGCTGGATCAACAATGATGAGATTGCGTTGTTCTCGACACTCAGCAAAGTCGATACGAACGTCATTTGGACCAGATCAAGAGAACTTTTTTTTATGAAAATATTGAATTTGGTGTAAATGGTAACGATGATAGAAATGGTAAAAATGTCGCTGGAAGTTTGAGTAGAACAAACGAAAAGTATCCAACTCGTGGACTAAGAAACCAACAAGTACATTTTTTCAGGTAAGTTTTCTCTTAAAATCTTGCCCTTAAGGCCGGAGCCTGAATCAGAAGAACCGAAAAATGTTATTGCTTAAGGCTTTAGGCTACTCTAGAGGCCGAAAAATAAGCTCTTTGGGGATTTTTTTTAGAAAAACTACAAAATAAATCGAGATTACAAAAAAGGGTGTTTATCATACATATCAGTGACTGTATACGATAATTTTTTTGAACCGATTAATTTCAAAATGGCGGCTGTGCAGTGTTTATCTCAAAATTGCATTTTTTACACTGAGAAAAAAATCATTGACTCAATATCATTGGTGTTATTGAATGAAATTTCGTCGATTCAATTGTAAAATTGTTGGTGTAAATGATCGGATTTATTAGTCCAAACAAAACGCTATTGACTTTAATAACATGATAAAATTAAAAGTTTTTTTTTTTTCATTCAAAAGATATATTGTTAGCCGGGAACAATATATTATTGAAACTATCTACAAAATTATCGCGAAGAAATTATATAGTTTTGAATGCATTTTCTGCAACGAACAAAAAAAGCGTTTCAATTCATAACATGAATATTGTTGATTCGAGTACACAAAAAAAATTGAATTTCGCTCGTTTGATTCAGATAAAATGTCTATTGAGTAAATATGTTGTTTTATTTTTTTCACTATATCCGATATTGATTTCCAAGTACACTATTCGTTAAAATATTAATATTTTATTTTTATTAAAAAATATTAAGCAAATGTCTGAATTGGTTAAAAAATTATGCGAAAATAAAATTTGTTTCTTGAGTATTTGATTGAAAAAATTCAACCAAATCATGGCCGAGCGCCACCGAAATTATAGATGTGAGGAAACGCGTAGTTCTCGGAGTAACCGCTAGACGCCGCACGCGCGCTCGTTTCTCGTAAGCGTAGCGCGAACCGAAAATCTACTTAAACGCCGGAGAAACTCTAAAGAGAATCGCTTCTTGGCCTGTGGCTAAGATCAAAGTGTAGTATCTGTTCTTATCAGTTGAATATCTGATATTCTCTCCATGGATATTCCATTGGATATCTGATATTCTCTCCACTATTATCGTCGATGATCATTCTAATGCTCACTTTTTATTTAAGATTTAAAAGAAATTGAAAACCTTACGTCCCATGGCATATTCGTTTCGATGCCGTAAAGAAATAATTAATTCTATTGATTATATTTTTGTACGAAATAAAAAATGTTGTGCCAGCCGCTTAATTATTTCATCCATACACTTACGGATTGTATATAGAATTATTTCAATAGAATATAATTTTATTTGAAGGATAATGCAGATATTCCGAGAACAGAAGAGATTTTCAAATAAAATAATATGTTACTATAATCAATCACATTTTCCAATATTTTATAGTATTGTAACAATCTCATATATCGGTGGCACTCCGCAGCAGCACATTTATTTGGATCAACTAATATATTTTTTTGATTTAATTGGTTTTTTTTCTCAGTCTAAGTTGGCCGGAAACATAACTCAAACAATTTTCAACCGATTCACTTGAAATGTTGAATATATCCTAAAAAATACATTGTCTATAGAAGTACGTATGACTTTTTTTATATTGCATAGTTCATTTGTTATTAACAATTATCTGACGATTTTTTGGGCAAATTTTTGGAAAGTGAAAAATTTCGTCAGAAAATTGTTAATAACAAATGAACTATACAATATAAAAAAAAACTTACGTACTTCCATAGACAATGTGTTTTTCAAGATATATTCAACATTTCAAGTGAATCGGTTGAAAATGGTCTGAGTTATGTTTCCGGCCAACTTAAAAAATGTAGTTTTGAGATAAATGCTGCACAGCCGCCATTTTAAAATTAATCGAACGAAAAAAATTATTGTACACAGTCACTGATATGTATGATAAACAGCCTCTTTTGTAATCTCGATTTATTTTGTAGATTTTCTGAAAAAAAAACCACAAAAAGCCTATTTTTCAGCCTCTAGAGTGGCCCTACCCCTTAAATCGATAGATAAACTATACAAGAATGTGTTTACAAAGTTACAGAGGCCGATTGTAAATATTTTCGAAGATACAAGGCCGAAAGCAGAGAAGCGGTTGATATTTGATATTGATATTTCCTCCTATTGAAAACTTTGAAGCGCGTTTTCTCCAGTTTTCATTTTCACGATTTTTCCAAATTGGCGGGCGTGATAGTAAAAAAACTAAACGGCCTATTGAATCAAACCAAAGTTAATTTTTTTCAGTATGAAAATCTCTTCTCAGTGAATTAAAAGAGTCGTTGAAAAAGTCTTTTCAAATAATTTTTATAGCACGTTAAAGTGTTTTTTTTAAACACATTTTTTTCAAACCTGAGAAAAGTTATAATTTCACGATTTTTTCAGCTTTTTCCTAATTCACCCAGAAGAAAAATATATGACAATTGAAGATTTTATTGGTTTTTTTGTTTCAGTAAAGAATTACGAGTTGCATCTTTCCGGCCGATTGGGAACTGCACTGGGCTCACTTGTTTTTTCCCTTCTAAAAAAGTTCCCGAAAAAACGCTTATTCGGACTTTTCGATTCAGGCTCCCTTGAAAAATAAGCATATACAGAAGTTCCGAAGGTGCAAGAGTGACTCGGACTCGATTCTAAGGCTGCTGGACGGGTTCTCGTCGTTTTGGTTCGCCATTCTTTTTGTTCCCGTCGCCTCTTCCCTTTCGTTCGAATTGTTCTGCTTCTTCCTTTTTTCGCGGTCTCTCATCCTGCAACCCGGACGGCGTATTTTTAGATCAGGTGTGCTTCGTCTCGTGGTGGAGGAGAGGAGGATCGCGAGTGCTCCAAAGGACGAAGAAATATCGGCCGAAGAAGATCGGGCCCATTCAGCGGTGACCGTCACTGCAATCGGCTGGAGCTAAGCTGCTTGCACGTTTACACCTCTACGTCTGTGTACGTGAGCAAGAGATGCAACTTGGGGGCCCTTCGAGAAAAGGGCAGCTCGCGGTATTTCGCGGTTCTGCAATGGAAACCACGTTTTCGCCATCGCTCGATTGTAATTAGAAAAATAATGGAGTGGTGCAGCAATTGATATCCAAATACAAATATGATATTGATAAATGAAAAACTTTGTATGATTTAACTAGGATCAATTCGAGTCGAGTAATTTTTTCCGTTGCCCACCGTTCCATTTGGTCGAAATATTTCTTGTTATTTTTCCCAAGCATTCCTTGATGTAGAAAATTTAATATAATACGTACTTTATCAAAATATATTGTTATTTTAACAGAATAAAAATTGTTTCTCGCTTACTAGTATTTTGATTCGCAATTAGCAAATTCACCATATTTCCTCACATACAATAGATATTCATCCGTGTTGCTATTAATCCTCAATGGTGAAAAATTATAAAAAACATTGTGCATTACCACGTTTTCGGTATATACGACAGGGTGTTTCTCTTGCGCGGGTATCGCAATACGTGTAATTTCCACGCTTTTCGGGATACACTTGGCCGACAACGAGCGACAATGCGAAACATTTGTGGTGCGCCGTGAAGTTTCGCGGACCCGGTTGCACGCTCGCTCGGAGTGCAAGTGGCTTGTGGGAGAAGTCTTGAAGCCCTGCGCCACACTGCGGCCACAGAGGGTACTACTACGTATGTGAACTCGCTAGTTAATTCGAATAAAAATCCCAATGAACCCATTTGGTCTACACGACTAAATATTGATTCGAGTGAAAACACCAAACACTAAAATTATTGAAGCATTATCCCACAATATGATGTCTGTGACGAGCAATCGACGAGGGTTGATCGACAACTATAATCGCACCCATGAATTTTCAAGTGAAATTAATCTCTCTCAATCTGTTGAAAGCTGGGACGAGGCACTCCGATGTTTATTGGAATCTTACTTATTGTCTTGTGTATACGTGAATACGTATAGACGAATACATATTTACGAGTGGGTGTCGAGACACAGCGATGAACGTCCACGTGGTCGTTTAGTTGCGTAGTGGCTACAGTCGTACACGGGTCGTCGTGCGAGCGTGTTACGGTGCCCGATCGAGGGAGAAACATTTTGCAAAGTGTAAGAAGTTCCCGGTGTATGTGACTTTGTGCTCCGCGAGAAAGACCCCCAATACCTGAGTGTTCATTTTTGTTTTACCTTACGATCGACGATATCAATATTTGTATGTACCTGTACGTACAGAGATACGTCAAAAAGTGAATAATTCGAGTTGAAGTGAAAGACTGAAACTAAAAAACAATTCGCAAGGTTCAACAGTATAGAAAGACTTGGGCTGAGCGAAAAAAATTATTTTTGCATGCGTCGCGAGTAGAGGTGAGCTAAAAGTAATCGGTATACGAGGGAGCATGAAAACAAAAGTAAAAGTTCCATGTTGGAAGTTTCATTTGTATTTGGATGGGTCACTGTGCCCGGATTTTTTTTCCCGATGGAATATTATTGGGAACAGAAGGACTTTGTAAACAGTTCGCGTTACTTTCGAGTCCGCGTCACGTAACGATAAATATTGTGTGTTGATTACACGGTATCGATTCTCAACGACATTGCTCGTCCGGTAATAATTTCGATCCTACGTCAAACCGATTTGCATATTAAAATTATTTCACATTGATCAGATCACTTTATTATTCATCCAGTGCCCTAATTCGTTGAAATAAATCACTCGATCTTTTTTCACGCAATTATTTACAATTCATTCTCGTTTAATTAATTAATTTGTTATTTTCAATTAGATTTATTCAATCGAATGCACTCCATTTGTTTACACTCTGCAGTTACGTCGCTTTTGATTCTTTCCATTTGCCAATAATTTGTAAACTCGACGAACTCAAAAATGAACAATTTATCGTGAAAAGATGTTTCACCACCAAACTCTACGTTGCGAAAATAAATGTATTCAGCATCGCGGCCGTGAGAAAATTCCATGATCGCGCGAGATGAACGCGATCGTCGGACTCGCTGGATTTAATTGGCCACTGGGAAAAACTGATAAGTGCGCAAACCCGTTTGGCCGAGGTTGCATGCAAGGAAATTGACATTCGACTGACACGTATCATCGTTTATCCCTAGGGGAGACTTTACACACTTTTTCCAACGCAGATATACGAGAGCTAAGAAGCGACTCGGCCGCTGTTGCTCTTGAACCCTGAACTCAGTTTTGTTCACACTGCGCATACGAAAAGGCTCGATTAATGCGATTCACGATTCAGCCGACGATAAATAAGAAATGCTCTCTCTCACTCTTATTAAACTGTATCGATGTTTATTTTTATTCGATCAGGGCTCAGTGGAATACCTCTTGATGGTAGACACGAAAACGTCGCTTCGCTCGTGGGTGGCAACGAAATTTAATTATTTTTAAGGGGCTATACCAGTGAGAACCCTGAACATTTGGGTGATTTTCGGGAATTTTTTGGAAGAAAAGTACTCAATTAAATGTTTCGGAAAATGAAGAATATATTTGGCTATATTTGACCTTTATTACGTTATTTTTTTTTTTTAAAGTTCCTCCGCTCCTGACATGATTCCGGCCGATTAAGGGGGGATTGTCTTTTTTTTCGCAAAATTTACCGCTTTTTGGGAATTTTTTTGTGAAGAAAGTATACAACGGAAAACTTGTGAAACTTGGCATATAGTTTTATTGATCTGTTTACTACATACAAAAAAAATTTTAAACAATTTCATCAAAAAATCCGCCTCCCACCCCCCTCGACGCGCGATGGTCCTTTTTTGATGGTGTGCACGATTACAGCCTTCACGTTCATCCTGCAACAAAAACCCAAAAAGCATTTTACTTTAGACACATATAGCTATCGTTCGATGAAGGGAAAAAAAAATTGACCATTTGGTGACGTTTTGAACTTGAAGTATCGATTTTTCGAAAAAAATTGATCGATTTTTTGTTATAAATAAAAAACTATTAAACGTATTGCTTTTTTGCTTCATCAAACGATAAAAGGGTGTCAGCTGAGCATTCTGTCCAAATTTGAAGGCAATCGGTTGAATAGTTTTTGAGAAATCGTGCACACCATCAAAAAAGGACTATCGCGCGTCGAGGGGGGTGGGAGGCGGATTTTTTGATGAAATTGTTTAAAAAATTTTTTGTATGTAGTAAACAGATCAATAAAACTAGATGCCAAGTTACACAAGTTTTCCGTTGTATACTTTCTTCACAAAAAAATTCCCAAAAAGCGGTGAATTTTGCGAAAAAAAGACAATCCCCCCTTAAGTAGCTGAAACCGAAAAAGGAAAAAATGTCGTTAAACTGGAAGGTATTTCCTGTATAATGACGTAGGATTTTCGAAAAATATCAAAATCTAACAAATTGGCGTAGTCATGAAAAAAGTCTGGTTTCTTGCCTATAAAATGGTCGTTTTTTTCAATGCCAAATCGTCAATTTTCATCCAATTAAAAATATCCTACGTTATTGTACAGTAGATATATTCAAGAGTAATTAGTTCAAATTTCAATTTAATCGAATAATTGCTCTTTGAGTTACAATGTCAGCAAATTTGAAAAATCTTATTTCATATTCTTGAAAGTATAAAAATCTTATCTCATATTCTTGAAAGTATAAAGTGTCGAAAAAGGCCAAAAAATCGATTTTTTAAAAGTGTCACACTGGTATAGCCCCTTAAGCACACTCAATGTGGTAATTTTTTTTAACAATAAAGAATTGACTATGCCTAACATTTATTTAATTTCAAGTACATTGTACCGGGTTATTTTTTTTTATAATCGAGATTTGAATATCGCAAATATTTATATAATTTCAAAAACATTCTACCGGGTTATTTTTTTTGAATAATGAAGTATTGAATATGGCAAATATTTATTTAATTTCAAGTACATTCTACCGAGTTATTTTTTTTAATAATCACGAACTTCATAAGGTAAATATTTATTCAATTTCAAGTAAATTCCACCGTGTAATTATTGTAGGGTTACGAATTGCATATGGCAAATATTTATTCTGTTTCAAGTACATTCTATCGGGTAGTTTTTTTTCTCAGTGAACAAACATCGAATATCTATAAATTGAACAAAAAATCGACTTCATTTGACCTAAGATTTGTTTTATTCCAAAGAATCGGCTTTCTCAATGAAAAAGGACGAGGGAGAAAAGAAAAGTAAAATCTGTCGGTCTTGGCCATAGCCGTCTACCGACTGTCAATTGATTCTGGCTGCAATTGCGATTACGCGCTCATACATGCAATTGTGGGACTACTTGCTAGAGAGAGTGAAACTTTTCGTCATGATTACGTGATACGATTACATAGAAATTAAATTGATGTCACGCATTATTCGTTCGGCACCTACGCTATATATTGTGCGCGTGTGAACTTGCCACGAAATGGTCGGGTTCCCAAGTACAGCGTACGTATACGTGTTTCGTGTAAGCATATATAAGTGTAGTAGGCTGTGCATCAAGCTGAGGTGAAAGTATTCTCGTATACGACGCTCAAATCGACACTTTTATTGGCCGAGTTGCTCATGTTGTTATCGCTGATAAACTTCTCTTTTTCGATTATACTGATGACCAATTTTCGATCATACTTGGTCGAAGATATCCGGGGCATGAGCTAGAGTGAAAGAACAATATCGAATTACAGTTATGCTAAGGCGTTACCTTTTTCATGAATTTTTTTAAAGAAAATTACAAAACTTTTTTGATCGATCAATATACCATCTTAAAGAACACATCTTGAAGAACTTTCAGTAATTTTTTTATTGAAAAATATTACATTGTTTAGTGGCAAATGGCCGTCAATGAAATAATGTTTTTATATACACGGTTTGCGGTGACCAACATTGCGGCGAAGTGGATCATCTGAAATAAAAATGCGGATGGATTTAGTCAAATATAAGTATAAACTAGTCTTTAATCGAAGGATTTAAAAAAATATTCATTTTTCACAAAATGGCGGACAGTCAAAGTTAATGGTTCGATTTTAACGAAAAAAAACGGCCGTTTTTTGGCTATAAAACGGCCATTTTTTTCGAAAAAAAAAATCGAACGATTAAAGACTACATTTTTATGTATTAAATAAGCCTGCAAAATTTCAAGAAGATCGGTTCATTAGTGTTCGAGTAATCTTGGTCACCGACTTCAGAAATGCCATTTTGAGAAAAACGCGTTTAAAGTTTCAATTTCGCAACGGATTCTTCTCTTTCAACGCTCTAAGACTTAATCATATTGAATAAAAAGAATGTACTGAAAAATACCATTTTAATGTAAAATGTTATTTTCGTGGAAAAAAATACATGGAGTACGTGTCTTGAGAATTTCAAGTTTCAATGATATTAACAATTTATTATAAATAATCTCCAATTATAATTGATATTTTAATATTCAATTATAATTATATCAACAAGTTAATTGAAATGCCATTTTACTGTAAAATATTATTTTCGTGCAAAAAAAATACATGTATACTGTGTAGACATTATATCGAGTTATAATTATATTTACAATTTATTTTCTATTTTTAAAAATTATCACCAATAGGCACTGTTTCTTTCCTGGGGTAGAAATTGTTGTACAATGATTAATATTTTTACACATAGGAGTATAATTTCTATATGTAAACACCCTTTAAGGGTGTTTACACATGGCTCCACGAGGCCGGGTTGAAATTCCGAACTTTGAATCATCAGAAAGCTCAAAACTCCGAAAGAATTTTACACGAAAGACCAAAACTCCGAAAATCCAAACACCGTCAAAATAATTCGGCTATGGAAGTTTTAAAAGTTTCAAAATGTTCAATAAATCGACGAATTATTTCAATTTTTGTAAATTAAAAAGTGATTTTACGTCAATTTTGAAATTTGTCTAGACAATGTTATAGGTTCCAAATAATTTGCAGTCAACTGTGTATACTTTTGCTGGCATGATCTTGACAAACCTTGTAATTTTGGAACATTGAAATTAGGAATTTTAAACCGTCGGCGCATTCAAAGTTCGGAATTACAACCCGGCCCGCATGTCAAGATCATGCCAGCGAAAGTCCACACAGTTGACTGTAAATGATGTAGAACGTATAACATTGTCTAGACAAATTACAAAATTGACGCAAAATCACTTTTTAATTAAAAAAAAATCTTAAAATAATTCGTCGATTTATTAAAAATTTTGTAACTTTTAAAACTCAATCACTTCTCTAATCACTTCTCAATCAAAAAAGCTCTTGAAATAGTTCGTCGATATATTGAAAATTTTGAAACTTTTGAAACTTCATAGCGGAATTATTTTGACGGTCCGATTGTGGGAGTTTTGGTCTTTCGTGTAAAATTCTTCCGGAGTTTTGAGCATTCTGATCATTCAAAGGCCAGAATTTCAACCCGGTCCTATCTTCAATTTCGGAATATTAAAAATCAAAATTTTAAACCGTCGGAGCATTCAAAGTTCCGAATGTCAACCCGGCCCCACATTTTCTTCTCCCTTCCATTTGAATTACACTCAATATTGTAATATTAAATTCTAATTATATCAGCAATATATTAACATTTATGTTAAATAATACATTATAAATAAAAAAAAAACAATTTATTATAAATTATCTTAAATTAAAATCAATATTTTAATATTAAATTCTAATTATATTAGCAATATATTAAATTTATGTTAAATAATACATTATAAATTAAAAAAAAACAATTTATTATAAATTATCTTCAATTAAAATCAATATTATACTATTAAATTAAAATCATATTAACAATTAACAATTTAATATAATTGTCATTTTACTGTAAAATGTTATAGTCGTGAAAAAAATGCACGTAGGTTGTGCCTTGCGAGCATGTCTCAAGATTGCTTGCCAAGATCGCAAAACTGAGTATTTTGCGTTCACCGGATAGCCTCACAGGTATACAGCTGTATAGGTGTATTTATCTGAAGAGCCCGAGGCCTCAGGTCTGCGGTATAGTTACCGTACAAGCTGTACGGATACAACAACGGTCTATAGAAAGGAAGAGCCATGAGAAGACAAGAGAAACACGATAGTTCAATCCTTCGCCTTTACAATCAAGGAATTCCTTCGCCAAGTATTCTCGTAGTTTCTCACTCTCTTCCTTCATTGATGTTGTCAAGGTCTTCCGTTGATGTAAAGCAAACATCAACGTACTTTTCCATCGACACTTTTTTGAAGTTTGTACACATGATTTTTTTGTTTCTTTGTTTCGAAAAATCGATCAACAGGTGACTTTTGTTTTCAGGTGGTTTGAAAACCTCTGTCGAGGGGAAGATGAGAGGCGGCCAGCTCGGGCTCCTCCTCTGGAAGAATTATGTAGTTCGAAAACGTCGACCGGTAAGATACTTGCGTGTCACGTGCTGTCATTGATTTTCCCACTTGGCCTTTACTCCTCCTTTCCGTGTTTTCCCGAAGCGAAGCGTGCGTCCGGAGCGTAAACGTGCTAATTGCAGCACATTATACAGGAGTATCGAGTGGAAGTTGGATAACAGGTAGAACGTGTGGTATAGGACTGTAAATACGTCTAGGCACGTCGGTAATTTCATTCTCTTCGTTTCTCGTTTTCACTCATCTGCTCTTCTATGGCTCTTCAATTCATTCGATAATCGACGAATCGAACGGCTGTTTTTAGAGCGCGACTGCGGAGAGAAGGCTCCTAAAGCGGAGACTTAAATCGAAACGCAAAATAAATTATCGACCATTGAGGGGGGAGATACCTTCAGGAAAACGTGACTGATTTTCATGATTTTTATTTAAAGAAATAATTTCTTCGCCATTTTTTGAACTTTGGGTATGTGATATTGCTGCTTTTGGCTGTTTCGTGGTTTTTTAAATTAGTCTGCAAAAATGTCGGAGGTATGGCACGGCCTTTTAAACGGGTTGCGGCGGATGTTGTCAGATGGCGTGACACATAGCGTTGGTGGGGTTAATTTGAAAAAAAGGCAACGAAGATTTTTCTTTCATTAACACTCATACGCAGAATATGAACCAAGAAAAAGTGAGAAATGTTGAAAATCGGTGAAATGGTGGGATTTGAAACAAAATGATTGAATTTTCCGAAAAATATAGCTACATTTTTCAGTAAGAATAAACATTTTTTTTTCAATTTTACGAAATATTTTGCGTCATGTTTTAGACACTGAGATTGGAAAGATTTATGCCAAATTTCGTCAGAATTGGTCGCTTAGTTTTTTAGCTGTCAAGCCAGTTTAGAAAATGCAGTTTAGAAGCCGTGCCATACCTCTGCAATTTTTAAAGATGAAAAAAAAATACCGCGTAACAGCCAAAAGCAGTAATAAAACATACCCTTAGTCTTGAAAAAAAAATCATGAAAATCAGCAATTTTTTTCTTTGCCTAAGGTCCCCCCTTGAGTGAAGACACTTATTTTTGGTTGAAATATGAACAAAATGTGGATTTTAATTTTTTTGACGTATTTTCACGCCCTGATCGAGAAATCCATTATTTCGTCTCTAGAAAACCTGTCATTTTTATTTGAAAATTGCAAAAAGTGGGTGGAAACACGTTTTTCGCGTTCAGCTGTCGTAATATTGAGCTTTCGACCAAAACTCGATGATATCCGTAATGGGCGGAAATCTTTTCATTCGATAGATCCTCGAAATCGTTTAAAAAAGGAAAAAATATTTCGTGCCTTTCGGCCGCTTTCGGAAAGCGCAAAAATTGCGAAATATCAAACAGCCGTAGCATCGGTCTTTTTTGAGCGACGGAGATTTATTGGAGGGATTTGAAAGGAATTTTGACAGACTCAGAGAATGGTGCTGGATTCATCCCGATATCTCCATTAGTTCTCTTGGAAAGTCCACTTGAAAAAGGGCTAAAAGAGAGGCCAAAATCATCTTTGAAATTCTGCCAAAAATGGAACAATCATAGAAACTTCATGAATCAAGCGGCATTTCAAAGAGAAAACCGTACCGAAGAAAATGAGCTCAGACCAGAGTTCCAAATCCTAACAGAAAATGAATGACCGCCGATTTGGTGAAATCAGAGGTCCGACTTTGAAATTCTGCTAAAAATCGAAAAATCAACGGAGCTCAATGAACCGCATATCATTTCACAGCGAAAATGATAACGAAGAGAATGAGGACAGAGCAAAGTTCCAAATCCGAAAAGGAAGAGAGTTATCGACGATTCAGCGAATGCACTTTTTCGTCGAGATACAAAAAAATGTGCATTTCAATTATTTTTTACAGGTCCATGTCGATGTAGTTTTACCCCCTGAATAAGAATTCACCATTAAGGCCGGAGCCTGAATTAGAAGGTCCAAAAAAGCGTTTTTTCGGGAATTTTTTTAGGAGGGAAAAAAACAAGCGAGCCCAGTAAACATTGAGGTATCTTTTCATGTATATTCAAAATGTATGAAAAAAATGTTCATCATGAAACATTAAATGACTGCCGATTTATCAGCCTATTCCACGTGCGTCTTGCCACTGCAGTCCCCAATCGGCGGGAAAGATGCAGCTCGTAATTCTTGACTGAACCAAATAAACCAATAAAATTTTCAATTGTAAAATTATAACTTTTCTCAGGTTTGAAAAAAAATGTGGGTTAAAAAAAAACTTTAACGTCCTACAAAAATGATTTAAAAAGATTTTTTCAACGACTTTTTTAGTTCACATAGAAGAGATTTTCATACTGAAGAAAATAAACTTTGGTTTGATTCAATAGGTCGTTTAGTTATTTTGCTATTACGTCCGCCAATTTGGAAAAATCGTGAAAATTAAAACTGGAGAAAACGCGCTTCCGTTTTCAATAGGAGGAAATATCAATATCAAATATCAATTGCTTCTCTCCTTTTGGTCTTGTATCTTCGGAAATATTTACAATTGGCCTCTGTAACTTTGTAAATATATTCTTGGATAGTTTATCTATAGATTTAAGCAATAAAAAAAAACTATTTTTCGGACCTTCTAATTAAGGCTTTGGCCTTAAAGTCCTCAATTTACATAAAAAATAGTCGATTATGCATAGAGTGTGGTTCACCCCCTTAAGCTTGCTATCCGGTAAAAATGGAAATTGTTTTTTTTCCGCTATACCTTATCAAAATGGTGTCGCTTCTTGAAAAATGTGTTCTCAGGCCATTATTGGTTTGGTGTTCCTTTGGCCCATCGCGGTCTTTTTGTTGCTCTACACTGTCCGTGATAACGTCGATCCAGAGTACAACCCAACCTGCCAATTTCCTCCGAGGCTCATGCCTCACGATGGACTCCTGCCGTTCATACAGAGCTACATATGTAGTATTGGAAATACGTGCGAGGCACTCGAGGGATACGAGGAATTGCCCATATACAAAAACTCCACGTGAGTCTCACCTTTCACTTCATTATCGAAAAATCGAAAAAAAAACTCATACGCGAGTGTGTTCATTTGTCATGACGGGATCACTTTTGTCACGTGACGCATTTTTTTTCGACTATCATTATATTCTTGCAAACTTTGTAATTTTCATTAAATTTTAATTGAATGTATTTTTCATTGAATTTTAATTGAATGTATTTTTCATTAAATTTTCATTGCATGTAATTTTCATTGAATTTTCATTAAATTTTCATTGGATGCAATTTTCATTGAATTTTCATTACATTTTCATTAAATGTCATTTTCATCAAATTATCATAAATTTTTTTTCCGTTTGTTAAAAAATGACGACCATATATTTTTCTTTATTCAAGGTTCTTTTATTTTCCGATTTTTTTTTTATTGTATGCAGTCTTGGACCACTTATGATGGAATTGCAACTAATATTGACAAATCAGACGATTCTCGAGGCCGTGAAAACGTTGCCGAAAAGTATACAAATGTTGAAATCCATGGCTCAGATTCTCACGAAACCGGAGATAAAAAAATTATTTGGTAAAAAAATCTTTCTTTATTATGTGTTTGCATGTTGGAACAGTTGTGGCAATTATAAATGATTTGTTATTTCATTGATCGTTTTGAATTGAGTGAGACATAACTGTATTCGGAGGTTTACGTATTGAGGAGACTAATTATTGTTCAAAGCGGAATATAGTATTTAATGAAAATTAATTTTCTCAATGAATCATAATGAAATGATTGTTAATGGGTTATTATATAAATTACATGTATTAACATCATTATTAATGAATTTCTATCAATAATAATCAAAATTGATTTTATTGTTATATTTTTTTTACACATCCTTATTTAAATTATACATTGATATTTTCATTTTATAAATCTTGTTTTAATGTTTTCGTTTATTCGAGTTTTATTTCACTATATACTTTATTTTTATTCGAATTACTAAAAGAGCTTTCGCTGCATTAATAATACTGACGGATTTTAAATGAAAAATCGAATAGAAAGGGGTATACGTCTTGGTGATTTGTTCAACGATCACGAAGCTATAAAAAGTATTTTGCGGGTCCACTTGCCGAAGGCCGAAGAAGCATTCATCGACGGGCTTCTCAATGCGTCCATAAAGCTCTATTACGTAAGTGCACAAAAAGATTTACGAGTTTAATATTATTCGTAATGTTCTTACTTTTAATCAATTAATTGACATTGCTCCATTATTTTCTATCGTTCAGTTAATAGAGACTTTTGGCTCGTCGAATCTTGGTGGAATTATTTGTTCGCCCGAAAGCCTAAAAAAATATCTCATACTCGAGAACGACGAAGATCTCGCCGAGCTTTCGAAAGTTTTGTGCAATATCGAAAGCAGCGACATTCCTAACATTCTCGACCATCTAACGAGACATCTGGATTTTTCCGGACTTTTGGAGATGGTCGGGCGTATAATGGCAAAATTTCGCGAATACGACTTTATCGATGATCTCGTTAAAACTATCAATACCGTGCTGGATTTGAAAACAGTGCAGAAGTACGTTCCCTCGGAATTACAACTCCGAGAGTGGTTACCAAAGATCGTTGCACTGTTCAGGAATGTGACTTTTAAAGAAATCGACCTTACGCTGTAAGTTTTTGGTAAAAAAAAAATAAAACAATAAAATTGAGATGAAAGAAGAAAATAATATGGAAATAAATCTTATACGTTAACATATTCTTTAGTTCAGAATCTGTACCCTTAAGGGGTGTTCTCACTTTAGGCGCTAAAAACTCACTTTAGGCGCTAAAAAGGCTATTTTTTTTTATAGGGTTGCATTATAGATATTGATATAAAAGTTGTTACACTTGAGGCGGGATATACATTTACAACGATCAAAAAATCGACTTATTTTTTTTAACAATAGAACTATATAAGTAAAATATTTCCCTAAAGTTTCAAAACGAAATTCGAAAAACTTCAAAGCTTACAGCCCGTCAACGCTGTACCTCATCGCTCGGATTCGGAGCGGCGTGAACTTCAAACGCGTTTTTCTCAAAATTGCATTATCAAAATTGGCGTGCAGGAATACTAAAAAATTATTAGGCCGATTGAGTTGAAACTTGGTAGCAATATCGATAATATTGGTACCTTCTACTTGACGAGAATTGTTTTTAAAAAATTGGAAAAAAACTCCCTTTTTAATCCACATTTTACAGAAATGTTGCATGAAATGTTGATTTTTTTGTGCAAATGCGTGCCATTTTCTTAAATTTGCACTGTCTTCATTTTGATTACCGTGATTTTGATACACTCTGCCACAGCGCCGTCATTTTGATGATCAATTAATTTAAAGAAATTGTTTTGTACACTTAAATATACTATTAAAGTATACCTACAGTTTCATAATTGTAGAATAATTTTTTTTTAGTTTAAAAAATCCCTCAATATTGCTTATTTTGTTCTGTCTAAATGTATATCCCGCCTTCATAATCACACTTTCCAAATACATTTAAAAAAAAATTATTTATTTAAGTCACTATTTATAGACGAGAATGGTAGTTAAAAGCCATTTAGGACCAAAATGTCCTAAAAAATTGTAGGTCTACGCTGTTCATGAAATCTCGGAGATGGACCATCCGAAACGAAAAAACAATCGGTTTTAGATTCAGTATTTTATCGGCTATAGCGCATATCATACGATTTTTGATATATGCAAAAATAACAAAATCGAGGACATTTTTCGAAAAAATCTTGTTTTTTTCACCGTTTTTGGCAAAAAATAGTAAATATCAAAATGAAAAAAAAAAATCCTTGAAATTTGCTATAGCTTTAGTTGTAAAGAATATGCGGTTAAAATTTCATGAGGGCCGGTTCAGTAGTTTGGAACATTTTATAAACAAGCCGTCGAAAAACGTTGTTTCGAGAAAAACGCGTTTAAAGTTTGTTTGGGTTACATAAATACATAATTTTTTTTTAATGTATTTCAAAAGTGTATTTATTAAGCGTAAACACTTTTATATCAATATCAATAATATAAACCTATCAAAAAATGCATAAAAATAGCCTTTTTAGCGTTTAAAGTGTGAAGACCCCTTAATTATGAAAAAAATATAGAAATATTCCATTTGTATAAACAAAAAACGGCATCCCACTCGGGTCGTTGCATTCGCTCGGATTAATAAATAATAATATAATTTTCGTATAATAATTAATATTTTTTTAAACTGAGAACTTGAACTTGTCGATGTTAAAAAAAAATTATTTCGATTTTAACAGCGATTGGTATTTTTTAGGATGGATAGAGCTATTGATCAGCTGGACCCGATTTTTTCGTACGATCGTGACTGGCCGATCGCCCGCCATGGTCTCGTAAAATTAAATTCTCTTGTTGGCATGATAAATAATCTCGTGGTGAAAAAAAAATCACACGAAGTAAGCACAAGTACCTTCGGGTTGACGAAAAAATTCAGCCACGACGTGAATGATATCTCATTTCGTTTGCACAATTATTCCGATGTCACGGGCGTGTTGGATCTGGTTTACGTCATTTTGAATGACGCTGTCAAGCTTACCAACAGAATTATTGATCGAAACGAGGATCGATTGACAATGTAAAAACCACAATTTTTTAATGAGAATTTTAAAAAATCAACAAGTCGAATTGTTTGATGAATTACTTTATATACGATGTTCGAAGTAAAACTTTTTTTTTAACTATTCAAGGGCTACTGAAATTTTGGATGGACTTAGAGATTTTTTTCCCCAGAATATAATGAACGTACTGACTTACGTTGTCTCGATGGTTGAAAACATTGTACGAATAACGCATCACGTCGCAATTATCCACGAGGAAATAGGCGAGAGATTATACAACGTCTCTGTTAAAAACATGGCGATTGTAAAAATGATTCTGACGACTGTGCAACCCGAAGCTTATCGAACGGTTCTAAAATCGATGTCTCGATTAAATTTCACCGAGGTAAAACAAATCTTCTTCTACTATACTGAATTTACGAATGAAAAATTGATTCACGTACTCCAGTGTATCGAAACTATTTTCATGGACATGTTTACAAAATCCAACATTTATTGAAAGCAGAATAATTAATATTTCGACTTTATTAATAATTAATACATTAAATAATTAATAATATTAATTAATAAATAGTGTATAAATAAATAAATAATTAAGTAATAATTAATAATATCAATTAATAAATAGTATTTCGACTTCATCTAGAAAATTTAACATCGCGTTTAAAAAAATATTATTCTAAGCACCATTTTTCTTACTCAGCGACTGGTGGATGAGCTGCGAAAGAAGAAACCGGAAGTGTTGATCTGCGAGGAGGAAGTGCTCAGCGAAATGTTCAACGGATACAAAGACTTCAGTGGGAATTCATCGATTATTCGTGAACTACTTTGCAGTGACCACGGAAAAGCATTTGTAGCCGAATTATACGAAAATTTCGAATTCAACAATTTTCGAAAAAATGTGAGTTTTAAAACAAATTCAATTCAGCTTAAGGGGGGATTGTCTTTTTTTTTCGCAAAATTTACCGCTTTTTGGGAATTTTTTTGTGAAGAAAGTATACAACGGAAAACTTGTGAAACTTGGCATATAGTTTTATTGATCTGTTTACTACATACAAAAAAATTTTTAAACAATTTCATCAAAAAATCCGCCTCCCACCCCCCTCGACGCGCGATGGTCCTTTTTTGATGGTGTGCACGATTACAGCCTTCACGTTCATCCTGCAACAAAAACCCAAAAAGCATTTTACTTTAGACACATATAGCTATCGTTCGATGAAGGGGGAAAAAAAAATTGACGATTTGGTGACGTTTTGAACTTGAAGTATCGATTTTTCGAAAAAAATTGATCGATTTTTTGTTATAAATAAAAAACTATTAAACGTATTGCTTTTTTGCTTCATCAAACGATAAAAGGATGTCAGCTGAGCATTCTGTCCAAATTTGAAAGCAATCGGTTGAATAGTTTTTGAGAAATCGTGCACACCATCAAAAAAGGACCATCGCGCGTCGAGGGGGGTGCGAGGCGGATTTTTTGATGAAATTGTTTAAAAATTTTTTTGTATGTAATAAACAGATCAATAAAACTATATGCCAAGTTTTACAAGTTTTCCGTTGTATACTTTCTTCACAAAAAAATTCCCAAAAAGCGGTAAATTTTGCGAAAAAAAAGACAATCCCCCCTTAATTGATTATAATTGTCATTTTTTATTTTTATGTATAATAATTGTCATTCTTTATTCGAGTCGATTTGACGACGTGTCAGTTACAATTCGAGATGAGGCCCGGTTGAAATTCCGAACTTTGAATGATCAGAACGCTCAAAACTCCGAAAAAATACTACCCCGAAAGATCAAAACTCCGAAAGAATTTTACTCGAAAGCCCAAAACTGAAAATCTGAACACCGTCAAAATAATTCGGCTATGGAAGTTTTGAGAGTTTCCAAATTTTCAACAACTCGACGAATAATTTCAAGAATTTTTTTTCATTGAGAAGTGATTTTGCCTCCATTTTGAAATTTGTCTAGACAATGTTAAACGTTCTACATAATTTACAGTCAACTGTGTAGACTTTCGCTGGCATGATCTTGACATGGGGGCCGGGTTGAAATTCCGAACTTTAAATGCACCGACGGTTCAAAATTCCTAATATTAATGTTCCGAAATTACAAGGTTCGTCAATACAAATTTCAAAATTGACGTAAAATCAATGTTTAATAAAATAAAATCTTGAAATAATTCGTCGATTTATTGAAAATTTTGAAACTTTTAAAACTTCCATCACCGAATTATTTTGACGGTGTTCAGATTTTCGGAGTATTGGTCTTTCGTGTAAAATTCTTTCGGTGTTTTGGTCTTTCGTGTAAAATTCTTTCGGAGTTTTGATCTTTCGGGGTAGTATTCTTTCAAAGTTTTGAGCGTTCTGATCATTCAAAGTTCGGAGGTTGACCCCGGCCATTATTTTTTATTAGATTTTTATTTATTAGATTATTTTTCCTAGGTTGACGATACGCTTTCGACGTTTATCAGCATGGCGCTGGGTCAGGCAGTGAGAATCGAAAGATCGAACTTAACTTCTCTCGTTACGAGAGTTAAGAATCTCGTACTTTATCTGGAGAAAGGGAGCTTGAAACGGCTGGATTGGAGTGTTTTCGAAACGTCAGCACGGTGGAATCAAATTTTTCTCGATACACGTATACAAGGAAGAATCGCTGTGTAAGATACGAAAAAAAAACATTTCACAAAATGAGAAGCAACAATTGGCAGGGTTGCAAATAATGCATTACTTTTTGTAATGCATTGGCGTTTTCATTACCCATTACATTACATCCAGTAATGTAAAAAATTTCCATTACTCATTACATTCAATTTTGTAACGTAAAAAAAATTCATTACTCGTTACATTGGAATTTGTAATGTAAAAAATTCCATTCCTCATTACATTACATTTTGTAATGTGAGATATTTTCATTTTCTATTACAATATAATGGGCAATGGAATTTTTTTACATTACAAAGTCTAATGTAATGAGTAATGGAAATATTTTACATTACAAAATGCAACGTAATGAGCAATGGAAATTTTTCACATTACTAAAGCAATGCAATGTAAAAAATCTCCATGACTCATTACAATATAATGAGGAATATTATTCGTTTCCCATTAGGAGGGGCTGTGGTTTTTGCAGTGGGTCGATCTTACCCGATGGGAAACGAATAATAATTCATATTACCTTGTAATGAGTAATGGAGATTTTTTACATTACATTAGTAATGTGAACAAATTCCATTACTCACTACCTTATATTTTCTAACGTAAAAAAATTCCATTTCTCATTACATTAAATTTTGTAATGTAAAAAATTTCCATTACCCATTAGAATGTAATGTGTAATGAAATTTTTCGTCATTACACATTACATTGCATTTTGCAATGAAAATGTTTCACGTTACAAAATGTAATGTAATGAGTAATGGGAATTTTTTACATTACAAATTCCAATGTAATGAGTAATGGAATTTTTTTACAATACAAAATATAATGTAATGAGTGATTGAATTTTATTACATTATTGAATGTAATGTAATGGCTAGCGAAATATTTTTTCATTACTCATTAAAAAAGTAATGAATAATGCATTACTTTTTCATTAAAAATTTCGCAACCCTGACAATTGGTCGGATTTATTGAGGCAAAATTGATGTGACATCAAGATATTCCTCGTGTCAATGAAATTAAACGTTTATGAAGAAACTGTGGAGAAGCCATTGTGTTCGAATATTTTTTCAAAATTTTTGCCCTGATTCGCAATTTTTTTTTGTTATTTCCAGACTTGGAATTCATTTGAGCATAGCCAAAGCTGCAGGTTCAAAGAGTATTTCTTACGTGACTATCAAACCGGATCTGGAGCATTTGGATTTTATAGCCGACATGATACTTCTCGATCTGCGAAAACATCCGACGAGTTGGATTGGAAAAGTTCGAGAACACGAGTCCGAGCTCATCGAATCGTTTTACATGACTGTAGCTGATCGAAAAAAGGTTTGAATTGTTTATAGCAAAAAGTCATCATTTCGAGACAATCTTGAGAATGTTTAGAGGAAAAACAATTAAAAATGAATCATCGGAGCGTAATTAAATTTTTTCAGACATTAAAGATCCTGGAATACTCGAACTTTACTCAGTCTTACTGCACCAGTGGAACGTCACCTGACCTCGTTAATTATCCGCTAAGATCAAACGCGACGTTGCTCAAAGATCTCGTCTGTCGTCTGACAAGATCGGTACAAACGAATTTACACTTCAATAGAACGAAATTTGAGGCTCAAGAAACGATAATCAAGGAAAGAGGACCTTTCAACTGGACATCTTTCAATGGAAAGACATTGGAGATTTACGAGTATATCGAGACTCTTCTGCCGCAAATCGACGAGCACTATGACGAGGAGGGCTTGAAGGAACTCAAGAAAAAATTCATCCAGTCATGGACCAAAGATCTCACCGTACGAGATGCCTGGGAAATAAGGTAAGAACGCGATTTATTTTTTTAAGGTAGAACGAGCGAGCTCTCTTGATTTCTATAGATTTTGTTCAAATTTTATCATTGTTCATATCATTATGCATGTTTGAGTGAAATTTCAGAAAAGTCGACTATTTAGATTGGGAGATAATGGGTTTTAAAATTGCAACTTTTAACACTACAGGGTCTGCATTGACCGAAAGTGAGGTAACACAATAGTACCAAAGTCGTACCATTCCAGTGTTTATAAATTTTGAAATGAAAATATGTTTAGCTAGCCAACTAGTTAGGGAAAGAGTAAACATTTTTTGGATTGCCTTTACTATTCAGGTTTGCTAAAAACGTTCAGTAAAGCCAGAATAATTCTCCATAAGAAATATTTATCCCCTATAATAAGAAAATACATGGCAAACACCGCAGAACAGTATTGTTCAAAATTTCGAGAAAAAAATAATAATCGTGTTCCTAAAGTGAAAAACTTTTATCATAAAAAAAATATTTGCGTTATAAATATTAATATTTTATATTGTTTATGTTATCTTCATTAACAAATAAAAGATTTGGTTAATGCGTAACTAATTAAAAACTTTGTTCGATTAAAAATTACTTCCAAATAAAAATTTGTGTTGCATCATTATTTTGAATATCCCGCGCAAACTTACGTCATTGGATACGTGGAACGATGCGGTATTGCCATATGGATTCTTATTATAGTTGCAGTATTAAAAGTTGCAATTTTAAAACCCATTATCTCTCAATCTAAATAGTCGACTGTTCTGAAATTTCCCTCAAACATGCACAATGATATGAACATCGTCTGGTTAAAATTTGAACAAAATCTATACAAAAGAAGGGCGCGCGCTCGTTCTACCTCAAGGTAGTTCTGTAGGTACACACATGAGCCAAAAGTTTCGGTCGAAGCGTACAGTTACATTCATACTCGTATAGAGAGCGGCGCTGTAATCGTGGCAACAGCGCGGCTTTCCTGCAGTCATAGCGTTGAGCTTCCTACGATCCGTCTTTCTCGAAATATTTTATAGTATGAATAAAAAAAGCGTGAAGATGTCAACCCAAATGTGATACAAAGGAAAGTTTACAAGAAAAAAGGCGCTTGCTAAAAGACTGAAAGCTGTGGCAGCCATATGTCAAGCAAATGCGGCTAAACGCGATGAGAATAACCATAACCCCAAAGATCAGCAACAAAAATTTGCTGTCGAAGGACGTCGGATCATGGATTTACAACATCTTGCCGACAGTTTAAATTGTATTCGCTGTAACAAAGACAAATCCATGCATAAATTGAACAAATTAAATTTGTTTGCAGAATAAATTTATTTTACATCCGTCTCAGAATTACTAGAAATCGGGGAAAAATACACGCTTCGAGTTCCCAGACCACGCGCCGATCAGCTGGCTGCAGCGTACACTGTTGCCATTCCGTTACAGATGGTTGGGCCCGAGTTCGGTGTGGAATAAAATTACCACTTTTCATAAGTCGATATCTCCGAAACTAAACGGTCAAAGTTTGTCATTTTTTAAAATCAATCCCACAATAATACTGCGTACACGTGTGTTTTTATTTTGAAATCCTAAGATCCGTTTGGAACCTATCTCGAAAAATGCGAGCAAACTCCTATCGGTTTACGTGTTAGGTATAGGGATCGCATACAATAATACCCATATTTAATTGCAATTATCTCATGAACTAAACGGTGATCGAATTGAATTTTTGGGCATCAGTCCATGAAGGTCATGTTTACACCAAACTTTCAGCCAATTCCTAAGATTAGACCAAAACTACAGAACCACCTTAAACTAAAAAATACGTAGGTCTACTTCGAAAAATAATTGATCTACCTGTTGAACAGCGTTGGCTCCATCTGCAAGCTCTTGGACATCACAGAGAGTCCGTTATTCGACATCAGATCAAAAACTAGCTGGGACGTTTTGTATCCGCTGGGCAGAGCTGCTTCGCTGGTGGCAGACACCATTGAACGTGTGGTCAACCAGATTCAACATGGAAATCGTACAGCCAAATTATCCGAAGTCTTCCACGATCTACCACAAACGGAAATTCTACTTGACGTATTGCTAAGAAATTTGGCACCGCTTTCCCTCGACGCAATTGACCTAGTGACCTCGGGTTCCCCGATGCAGTACGTCTCTCTGATCCGCGACTACGCTTCGGAGGAGATTAATTGGCCTTGCGTGGAGAAGCGGAGCATCGGGGCAATTGGGAAACTTCGAGATGGAAGTCGCGCGGTTATCCGAGAAATCGAAAGGGTCGCTTGCAATCCTGGTGCGTTGGTGAAGGAATGGAAGGAGCATGGAATTTTCAGCAAAGTGCAAAGTGTCTTTGACAAAAACAACAAGGACGTATCACCCATTCCGCCGTTTAATTGGACGCGTGGATACGAAAAGTTTCGCACATTGATCGACAAGATCGAATCCCTGATGAGTACATTGGACAACGTTACCCTTACCGATGATCAAGGGGTGCTTCTGTACAGTGCAGACTCTCTGCCGGCAATACGTAAGATATTCGACCAGAGTCTTCCCAATATGGAGAAAGAGTCACCGATTTTTTTCGAATTTATCGACACCGAGATCGACAAGAATGTCTTCGCCTTGAAGGGATCTCGGAGTGCTGCGGCTTCGTTTACATCGTTGAACGAAAACCGCACCATCGATGACTTTTTGGTGATCGGTAAATTTGGCACACGAGTAGTTCGGGGCATTGTGAAAATTTTCGTCGACGCTATGGACTCGGACAATGTAAAGCTGATAAATCTGTTGGGTTTTACGGAGAAAAGCGTGATGTGGCTGTTGTACGAGAGGAGCCCGTACATCGTGGCGACCATCATCAACGGCATTTCCGATCCGAGCTTCGATGTTCGCGCCTACAACGCTACCAACGGCCACAACGGTACGATCGTTTGTTCCGACATTTTTTCTTGGTTTTACGACTACAGATATGGTCTGTCGGTCCAAGATTATCTGACACTGAAGAACGCCATCTGCTACGGTGATCCGGATAATTTTAACGCCTTCACCGATCTCTATCTGCACCTGACGACCCTGTGGCGTCAACCGGCTTCTCAATACCGCGGCTATTACGTGACCTTAGTCTCGGAAGTTTGGGAGCTGTTCGATCGAGTGATCAGCGCGATAACCAACGACGTGGTCCTCGAACTACCCTTCACGGATGGATTCGTTGATCGTTTTTTCATCTTGTTGAAAGACGCCCTCACCACCGACAGCCCGAAGAATATTTCGACTCATTACGTCAACACCACTTGGTGGACCTACCGACTCGTAATCGAGGGCATTTCCGAGGTCCTCCAACACGCAACTGTCGCACTGAAAGACCTAGACCCCAAGCTCGATGTCATTCACACGTGGGATCTTGTTCCAAGCGGTGATGTCAGACAGCTGTTGAAGATTTGCGAATCACACGCTGTCGAAGTGATCGCACTATCAGCCAGCTTGGCAACCTACGACTCCACGACAAATACCACCGTTAGCTTCAAAGACCTGCGCCGTGTCGTCTGCAACGATCACTTCCGATCGCAGTACTGGAGGCAAGAGAACAGAACTCATTTCCTCAATACCATCTGCACCTTCGACGCGCATCAACTACTCAGACGAGCAACTAGTGACGAATTCTACGAGGCTGCTGTCAACGGCTCGCCGAATCTACGCGAGGTCAAGTCGCTGTCGGCAAGCCTCATGAGGTTTATCGAAGCTTTCCGGAACTTTCGAAGTTCCAGCAGCGATAAACGACTCGTCTCGAACATCCTGAACGCCACCACCTGGATCTCTCTGTCCGAAGATACCAGGGAACTGGTTCGCGCCGCTGAGAGATCATGGGCTCGCAAGATGGTCGATCGACGTCTCCAACGAACAAACGCTTCGGACACCCATGGAGACTTCACGTCCGAGCACTTCTTCGTGTTGATGCAGCTGGAGGAAATGGTCGCGTTCCTGCTAGACATCTCCGGCGGTGGTGACGTTTGGACAAAATGGAAAATAAGCCACGAGACTCCGAAGTCAAGAGCGTTATTTTCGTTGATCGAGGATGTTCCGAATTTGACGGTGACCTTCCTGGACACGTTCGCCTCTTCGAATAGGCTCAACGATTTTTTCAAGAAATTCCTACAAGGCAGCGTCAATGGCTGCGACGTCGAAAAGTATCTCATTCCGCCTACCTACGTCAGACGAAAGGGTTATCTCTCGAGCATTGGAAACTTTTGCCAACAATTCGTTTACGATACGAGCGCCAGCTATGAAGATCTCTCGCCGATCGAATTTTATTCGAAGAAACTTACTCGGGCAGGCTCGGAAAGAGCAACCACAAATTATAGCGCGATAACGTTCAACGAGACTCACGTGTTTGAACAAATGGTCAAGATCGAGAAGAATCTGCTGCATTTGCTGACGAATGGGAGTCAACCTGTCAAGGTGCCCTCTTGGTGGATATCTTTCGAGGCAGGTACATGGATCGAGTTTGCGAAACGATACGAGGGCAAAGAAGTCAAACCTCTGATTCACTCGATCGTTGGAAAAATCGCAAACCTCTTCAAGGATACAATGAGCAATTCTTTACACGATAAGGAGTGTACCTGGTGCAACAGTTTTGTCGTACAAATCTTGAATTCGCAGTTGTCGCGGCAAAAAGTTTATTCGAATCTCTTGTGCAATGTGAATCGTCTGAATTATTCGAGTCTTCGAGAGATCGTGGAACGTGATTTATACTGGAATAAGACGATCGACATGATCAAGGGCTACGAGTATTTGAACAAGCCAAACGACCTCGAATCATTTGTCTCCTCGATCAAAGATGCTGTCTTATACATGGCGGATATCATCGTCGATTACAAAGTATCCGCTGATGGAACGAATCTTACGGAATGCTTTTGGCAGGCCATAGGAATCTCCAAGAACGCTGGCATAGGATTTTACTTCAAGATCCTCATTGGTATCGTCGATTCTCTGCAGCGTAACGTTCACGTTTTTGACACATCGAAGAGCCACGAAAAACTCTCGAATCTCACGCGAATGGCTGAGAGCTTCGTGCCAATATGGCGGCCGCTCAGTGAAGCTGTGAAAACGACAGACATCGATAGGGTGGAAAAAATCCTCCCCAACGCGACAATCAACGTTAATCTCTTGCTCACTCAGATTCACAATTCTTCCTGCGCGAAAAGCAAAGATTGCAACGAGACCGAACTTCTTCGAAGCTTTTTGAGCTCCAAAAGGGCCAAAAGGTTGCTGCTCTACGATGCTAAAGCTGCGAAGTATTCATCGATCCAAAGTATCGCGAATCTTCTGGCTGACAGCCTGGATTTTGCGGCGATCGATGACAAAATTGACAAATGGCGGAGAGAGGCATCCTGGAATCTTTCCTGGCTCAAAGAAATGTTGAATCATCTTCGCGTCGTTATCGAGGAAGGTGGAAGTTTATTGAACGTAGCGAGTAAAATCGATTTTCAGGATGTTTCGAACGTGCTGGGTGTACCGGACATAGCTGACGGCGTGGTTAGTCTGTTGAATGAGCACACGATCGACAAACTATTCGAGGGTTTGAAAGAGATGATCGATGACGTCGAGCCGTTCATCGAGAACGAAGAAGTGAGGCAAGATCTACATGCGATCGTTCGAACCTTCGAGGATATGGAAATTTTCAAAAATCTCGGTCTCCTCGATCTGAAATACGTAATTTCCGAGATGTTCATCGATTGGAATACCCTGAGGCGATTCATCGTCGATGAGATCGGTATGTCTGATGACGTTGCGAGTAAACTGGGCAAAGGAAAGATCGACATGCTCTCGGTATTCATGAAGGAACGACCTCTGATCAGCCTCAAGGACACGGTATGCTCGCCGGAAAATCTTCAGGACATGCTGAATTTTGAGTCCGGGGAAACGAGCGCCGAAAGTGTCAGCGATGCCCTCTGCGGACTCAACGATGACACTACCCAAAATATCACCATTGAGCTCATTAAGCACTTGAATTTTGAATACATCTTTACCAATCTCATGAGTGCCAACGTCAAGAACATACTGAAGAACGCCAATCTCACGGAAGCTGAAGGACAAGAGGTATTCGACAGTATAGGGGTGGTTGCCGAATTGGTGCCATTTTTCAAGGGGAAACTTTCGGCGGGCTTTTCGTCGGATGAATCGTCAACGGATGTGGATAATTCGAAGGAAAAGATATCAAGTGGAAGGTTCCTCGAAGATGCCAGTAAAGGGCTGTGCGGCAAACCGCTGCTCGGTGACAGCGGACAATTTTACAAGGTCATCAGCCGCATCGAGGACAATAAGAAGTCCTTCGACCAACGCGAATTGAACTCGCTGCCAACGGACTTTTGCCGGGACACTTATAAAAACGTATTGGCCACCAGTGGTGGAAAGATCGTTTGGTCCTACGTGAAACCCCTGCTGCGAGGCCGAATACTCTACGCTCCGAATACAACGGTCGTTAACAGGGTCATGTCCTTCTCCAACGAGACATTCAGTCAGATTGAGAGTTTTGGCATTTTGATGAACGGATTCGAGAAGACTCTCAGATCGCTGGCCAGCCTTTCGGAAATGGGACAGAGCTTGAAGGATCTCCGGGAGATCATGCTGTCGAAGGTCATGAAGATAGCCGTAAAGTCAATGAGCAATGGTCGCATTGAGGGAGATTTTTCCAACTTTGATCTTGGTGATATTGCTTGGAGGCTCGGGAGGTCGAGCCGCTTGACAGATATGGTCACGATGCTCAACAACTTCATGGAGTGCGTTCTTGCGAATCGAATCGAGGGCTTCGCGAGCGAGGAGGCATTAGAGAAAGAGGCTAGACGACTCATCGATACGAATGAATTTTTGGCTGCTGTCGTTTTTCTCGATCCATCTGACAATGAAAAAAGATTCAAAAGATCATTGGACAGCGACGAATTGCCGACAGATGTGGTCTACAAGATACGGATGGACGTCGATTACGTTCCGTCGACCAAGAGACTCAAGACCCAATTCTGGTTGCCAGGCCCCGAAGCAAGCTTCATCGAGGATCTTCGTTACGTACGCGGTTTCGTGCAACTGCAAGACTCGATCGATCGAGCCATCATCAGGGAGAAGTCCGGGCAGATACAGAATTGGAAAACGGTCACCCAACAAATGCCCTATCCATGCTGGAAACATACACCGTAAGAATCTTGTGTCTTATCACACGGTGTTCATTTGAGGGCAGGTACCTGAGTAAACGGCGAGAAAAACAGGTAAACTTCGGGAATTTTTATCGCAAAAACTAATGTTTCGATTGGATCCGGGTTTTTTTTATTGGAAAATATGTACATTGAGGTATGTTTAGGAATTTTTAAAAATAAATTCGTTGACTGGAAGCGATTCAAACGCGATTATCTCGAAACATAGTTTTCAAAGTCAGTGCCAGATGTATCTCGAAAACGGCTTGTCCGATTTCGTCCAAATTTGGATACAATATTCTTCGATAGTTTTTCTCGTTCGTCACGTAGGGGTTTTTCATTTGATTGAACCATTGGTCTTTTATGCAATGTGTATGCAATCCAAAATCGTCGGAAATTGCGAACGAAAAACGAATGTTAAATTGAAACGGTCGCAATTCCGTAAAAATGGAAAATTTCAAAAAAAATCCTACGTGGCGAACGAGAAAAACTATCGAACAATATTGTATCCAAATTTGGACAAAATCGGACAAGCCGTTTTCGAGATACATCTGGCACCGACTTTGAAAACGATGTTTCGAGATAATCGCGTTTGAATCGCTTCCAGTCAACGAATTTATTTATAAAAATTCCTAAACATACCTCAATGTACGTATTTTCCAATAAAAAAAAACCTGGATCCAATCGAAACATTAGTTTTTGAGATAAAAATTCCCGAAGTTTATCTGTTTTTCTCGCCGTTTACTCAGGTACCTGCCCTTAATCATGACTGCAATCGACTCGAGAGCAGGCATCTGTACAACTACGTACTTTTGCAGATTTATATCAACTCTATACGAGTCTCAGGGTGTACAGGTGTGTTTCTTCTTCGCTCTGATGATGTGCGTGGGTTCAGCTGTTCGTTACATAGTTTGGGAAAGAGAATCGCAAAATTCAATGGTCATGAGCGTGATGGGTCTGAAACCCTGGCGTAACACTCTCGCCTGGTTCGTCACGACTTACGTCGAATTAACGATAGTCATGCTGTCGATTTGCATCATTCTCGTTGCTGGAAAAATTCTGCCACGTGCTGATCCTATCCTAGTTTTGTTTTTGATGCTAGATTACGTGTTCTCCATCGTGACATTTTGGTGAGCGTTTTTTCCTTACTATGGACATCATTGTTGGTTTGTTCAATCAATGTTAAAAAGGTTCATTCTTTGTCCTCAGTTATATGATCTCGACGATATTCAGTTCGGCTAGCTTGGCCGCTGTGACAACGGTTGTGATGTTTCTCCTCACGTACATGCCATACGTCATCGTAATAGCGATGGAAGCGAGCATGAGTCTTTGTTGGAAGATTGTTATCGTCAGTATACCCGTTTTCAATGATTTTTTGGTCCCGAAATTGTTATCTATTGGTGATGATTCAGTGTGACTAGTCAAACTAACGTGAAAAACATTTTTCCGTGCAGTGTTTGAGCATGTCGACCAGTTTCTCGTACGGCTGTCTGTACATCGTCAGACGTGAGGTCCAAGGCACAGGAATAACCTGGGAAGCAATGTGGGACGAATCAATTCCCGGTGATTCGATGTCTCTTGGCCTTGTGCTCGTTATGATTGCTTTGGACGGTCTGATTTACGCTTTCATCGGTTATTTCATCGCTCGATACACGAACTCAGGTAATGTGGACGAAAAAATATTGATCAAAATATTGATTGACATGGATCAATCGGAAGATTATTTCCTTTCGTTTTTCGTTACTTTCGATCTCGTCTTGGTGGAGGTGCTCACTTGATTTTCTTTAAAATGATCCGGTGGATGGTGAATGTCATTCGATCTCAACTGTATTTACGTGAGGATAATTTATTAGAGACTATACTAACAATTAAGTATCAATCATTTTTACGACGAGAATTCAATAAAAAATGTATTTATTTAAGGTGGTTCGGAAGAAACAATTCAAAAATCGACTAACGTTTAACCTCCTATTTTTTTGGGAGAAAGAGGTAGTATGTCGTTAACCACGTTGAAATAAAAAAAATTAAGCCACTCCACCGTACCATTTCCGAGATATGAACGTTGAAAGTTGGGCTGAAATACACGCACTCAAACGTAACCTCCGAAAAATTTACCGGAAATGATAACTTTACGTGAAATTTAGTCGTTTGACCCAACAAACAAAACTTCTTATTCGAATCTTCGATTAATACGGAATTCACCTGCAAAAATTGTAGCTGATCCACCTTGTAATTTTGTCACAACAATTTATTAAATTTTGCTATGCGGCATCTGTCTCTCTTTAAACGGTGATCGTCAGCTGTGATTGCTAGGGGAAATTCCTAGATGGCGATTCACGCAGCATGCGATATGAATGTCGTCGAATGCCTACGCTGCAGATCATGCTAAATACAATAAGAATTGAATAAAAGTAATAATAAAACGAAGGATAAAAAATGAATAAAAATATGTTGATTGTAGATCTTAATTTTTTCAAATTCATTATTACGTATACAAATATACATATGAAGAGCGGCTGTAAACATTTCTATTTAGGAAACTCTAAAATTTCTTTCTGTTTTCGTTCTGTATATTGACCTGAAGATGAAACTTTGAAAACTACCCAATCAATCTCTTATTATTTATCTGCGTGAACAAAAGCAGATCAATTTTCTGTAAAAAAAGAAATGACCACTTACGAGTAATTGTGCAATGTTTTGACATTTGTCGAGTCATTGAGGGGTGATGTTTGAATTCTTCTCAAGTGAGGTTATGCAGCGTTGCCAACTGTTTAAGGAGCCAGCCCACTTTGGAGCCACGGAAAAAAAGCTATTTTCGGGATTTTTTTTTGAGGATTTTATAAAAGATATGAATATAAAAGTAGTTGGGCTTGATAAAGAAAGTCTTGAAATACATTAAAAAAAATTAATTCATCTTTATTCATTTTTAAGTACAAAAACTATAGTTTAACGTAACGCCTCAAAAATAGGTGGGCTAGCTCCATCACAACTCGGCAACGGCTTGTTTGAAACAAAAAAATCAAAGTCCATTATATTCAGTATGACACCAGCTACAAATTGACTCTCGGATATAAAGTTTTATCAAAAAATAAAAAAAAGGGTAGATGAAAAACGAAAAAAGTATTTTAAAAACGCGTTTTTACGCAATTTTTCGCAAAAAAAAGAATCAAAATCAAAATTTTAAAACTATCGAGGGTCATCTTGTTGCGAATCATGTTTACAATATGTGGTTCAAATTTCGAGAGAATCGGTTTATTAGTTTTAGAGATACGATGAAGCCAGATTTTGAAAACGTTGTTTCGAGAAAAACGCGTTTGAAGTTTATACTATCAAAAACTCTTACCTAAACTCAATCGGTAATTCCTGCACCGTACAAAATCCCTTCTGATTGCTCATCATCGTCGATTTCTTCAAGACTTGCTTGCTTTCGATTTTTGAACATTTTCAAAGTGAACTGGCCCCTTAAAACATGAACTCACTAGTAAAGTCGATGATGATCAACCGAGTACTCAATAGCCAATGTCGATTGTAAGTATTTATGAAAATCATCATAAATTTTCATTCTAATGGGTACAAAAATAAAAATACTTTTTGATGAGATTAAATTCGATGTATTTTAAACATTCGAATGAAAAAAAAATAAAAATAGTTAAAATTGTCAGTTTGACTTCCGGTTTTTCTTCCGAACTACCTTAAAATATTTTCAGTCCTTCGCTCAATGGCCAGTAGTTATGGATTATTATTTACGATTAACATTATTCTATGAAAATTGCCCAAAATGACTATTATCACTAGGCTCTTAATGCTATCAAGTAAAGTCTCCAGGGGCATTATAATTTTCTCCTGTAAATGTTAATTTTACAACATTCGACGTGCTTGTCACTAGTATCTACGTTTTTCGTGTCATGGCCGATAAAAAATCGGCCTGGCATCGATCGTAGATAATTGTACTAGGCGAAAGAAAAAAGAGACATTTTTCCAGGCCGAGATTTTCGGGGTTTGAGATCCCGTAGCTTGTGGTGGGCCGGGACCCGTTCCCTCTACGGACGGCCCAGCTACCTAGCCTTCGTCAACAGCCTCTATTACACTAACGACGTACTGCACCCTTCGGCCATTTACCAAGGTATCACAAGGTCTTGCATGACTTTCCGTGTCTTTTACTCTTTGTGTGTGTTTTGTCTTGTCATCGTCATCATTCGCTTTTCACTGACGTCTCGCAGGATTCGCGGCATAAACGAAGAAAAAAACATTGAAACCGTAATCGTTTGTGGAACGGTTTTGTGGTTATTTTTAACGTCATGTTCGTTCAATGTCTTCAGTGCTCATTCTTGTCAAGCTTTGATGTAATTGATGTGACCAAATGGTAACTCTACCAAGGAGGGAAAAGATGTTTTTTTTTAAACGATCTTGTTCGCACCGATCCGAGAATAGATGAGGATAGCGATCCTGGCAGCACGATCGTCAGTGAGAAACAAGCTGGCGTTAGGTTCGAAGCTGTGCGCAAGGTTTTCCGAACGGCCAAGGGCGATCACGTTGCCGTCGATGATTTTACCGTAAAGCTCTGCGAGGGTGAGGTCACCAGTTTGCTCGGAAAAAACGGTGCCGGAAAAACAACGATCATGTACGTCTCCTGATTTTCCCTACACTGAGAAAAAAAATCATTGATCCAATCTCATTGGTGTTATTGAATGAAATTTCGTTGATTTAATTGTAAAATTGTTGGTGTAAATAATCGGATTTATTAGTACGAACAAAACGGTATTGACTTCAATAATGTGATAAAATTGAAGGTTTTTTTTTCATTCAAAAGATAAATTGTTAGCCGAGAACAATATATTATTGAAATTATTTAAAAAATTATCGCGAACAAATTATATAGTTTTGAATGCAATTTCTGCAACGAATCAAAAAAGCGTTTCAATTCATAATATTAATATTGTTGATTCGAGTACACAAGAAAAATTGAATTTCGCTCGTTTGATTCAAATCAAATTTCTGTTGAGTCAATATGTTATTTTATTGTTTTCGCCATATCCGATATTGATTTTTAAGTACATTATTCGTTAAAATATTAATATTTTATTTTGATTGAAAAATATTAAGCAAGTGTCTGAATTGGTTAAAAAATTATGCGAAAGTAAAATTTGTTTCTTGCACATTTGGTTGAAAAAATTCAACCAAATCATGGTCGAGAGCCACCGAAATTATAGGTGTGAGCAAACCCGTAGTTCTCGGAGTAACCGCTAGAAGCCGCACGCGCGGTCGTTTCTCGTAACCGTAGCGCGAACCGAAAATCTACTTAAGGTAGTTCCTCTGCGAAAATCTCAACCAAAAGTTTACATACCATGCTCATGTTTGAAAGATTGATAATTGGTTTAATTAGTAATAAATAAAATTAAAAACTACGCAATATTGACTCGGTACTAGTAAATAATACGATGGACATCATTTATTGTCGTAAAATATATTTTATATTGTGTTTTTGATCTACCATTGCCAGTAAACTTTTTGCCGGGACTGTCCAGGCTTTGCCCCAATTGTTTTTTTTCCAGGCTTTGCACCAAAATTGTGAGGGTTTTTCATGGTTATATCTTGGAAACTAGATGGCGAATCATTCTCATTTTTTTTCACATTATTCGTGATATCTTACTCTAGCTTATCCTCGTTTTTTATCAATTTCTTAATTTTAGTTTTGACGGTAAAATTAATGATGCTCTGTTTGCCCATCATAACGCATTTGTTGCGTGTAAACCAAGCCAACTTTAAGTGTAAATATCTCAGGTTTGGGGTGGTCCAACTTATTCAAATTGCACAGATGTTTGGATGATGTATCGAATAACATATATGTCAAATTTCAACCATTTCTTAATTCAACTCTTCTGTGGAAGTACTACCTTAAGCGCTGGAGAAACTCTAAAGAGTATCGCTTCTTGGCCTGTGGCTAAGATCAAAGTGTAGTATCTGTTCTAATCAGTTGAATATCTGATATTCTCTCCATGGATATTCCATTGGATATCTGATATTCTCTCCACTATTATGGCTGATGATCATTCTAATGCTCACTTTTTATTTAAGATTTAAAACAAATTGAAAAACTTACGTCTTATGGTATATTCGTTTCGATGTAGTAAAGAAATAATTAAATCTATTAATTATATTTTTGTACGAAGTAAAAAATGTTTGTAGCAACCGCTTAATCATTTCATCCAATACATCTACGGATTGTATATAGAATGATTTCAATAGAATATAATTTTATTTGAAGGATAATGTAGATATTCAGAGAACAGAAGAGCTTTTTCAAATAAAAAATGTGTTATTTAAATCAATCACATTTTCCAATATTTTATAGTATCGTAACAATCTCATATATCGGTGGTACTCCGCAGCAGCACATCTATTTGGATCAACCAATATATTTTCTTTATTCAATTGGTTTTTTTTTCTCAGTGTAGACGTTACTAATACGATGAAAAAATCAATGCTACTTCTGGTTGTTTTTTTTATATGAAGGCTCAGTTAAGAAAATATTTCTCGTTCCTAAAGAAAAATGCTGACTGGTATGTTGGCACCAACGAGCGGGGAAATATACTTGAACGGTGAAGAGGGCACGAAACCGGATATAGGGGTATGTCCCCAGGACAATGTTCTCATCGATACCTTGACACCACGCGAACACATGACTTTCTACGCCAGCCTCAAAAGACCCATTGACGATGAGGCAATGCTTAAAAACGTCGAGGCGTGAGTATTCAGAAATATCCATGTTATTGATAACACCGGTCAGCACAAATGGTGAGTCTGGGTTCTAGATGTCCAATTTTGATTTCTTCCACGCTACTGATAAAAAATATAGTTTTGGCAGATAGAGTTTGCTTTTGTAGAAAACAGAACGATATTTCGGATTTCAAGAAAAATTACCTATTTTCTCGAACATTTATTATAAATAACAATTAAACAAACTTTAGTTTCGCATTTAAATCACATTTATAAAAAAATAATCATTAATAATAAACTACTGCTGTAAAAGAATTGATAAACAAAGTTCAAAAATGAATATTTTTTGTACTTCTTCTATGTTTATGGAATTTCTCGTATCAAGGCCCAAACGTAATATTCCATCATGTTCTCACTATACTGCCCTTGATAACGTCGTTCAAAGTCCATCACATCTTGGTGAAAAAAGGGAACCTTCTTTTCTTCTGAATAGGCACCCATTAATATGGGTGCCTATACAGAAGTGCTATGGGTGCCATCGGGGATATTCACGTCCTGTTCAGGGACCAATCAAAAGATAATTCCTTGAATTGGCCCAAGTGAGCATGCAACATATGCACTTTAAGGAACACTCTGCAGCTTATGAGATTGAAGCTCTCAAGCATAGTTTCAATCAATTCTTTATAGTTCTCAGCTCTGTTGTTTCCAAGAAACCCAAGAACTGCTTTAAGGGCTTTAAGGGCCACTCTAAAGGCCGAAAAATAGGCTTTTTGGGGATTTTTTTTTCAGAAAAACTACAAAATAAATCGAGATTACAAAAAGGATTTTTTTTTTATATTGCATAGTTTATTTGTTATTACCAATTATCTGACGATTTCTTAGGCAAATTTTTCACTGTCCAAAAATTTGCCTAAAAAATCGTCAGATAATTGTTAATAACAAATGAACTATGCAATATAAAAAAAAATCCTACGGACTTCCATAGACAATGTATTTTTCAAGATATATTCAACATTTCAAGTGAATCGGGTGAAAATTGTCTGAGTTATGTTTCCGGCCAACTTCAAAAATGCAGTTTTGAGATAAACGTTGCACAGCCGCCATTTTTTAAATTAATCGCATCAAAAAATTATTGTATACAGTCACTGATATGTATGATAAACACCGTTTTTTGTAATCTCGATTTATTTTGTAGTTTTTCTGGAAAAAATCCCCAAAAAGCCTATTTTTCGACCTTTAGAGTGGCCTAAGGCCTTAAGGCGTTATACCCAGTTGCAAGGCCAAAAAAATCGTTTTTTCACGATTTTTTGTGGAAAGAGATTTCATTTGGGCAAAACGAAAAGTATTAGGCAGTGTAGTGGCATTTTTAGTTCTAGATTGGCATTTTTATTTTCAAAAATATTCATTAACATTGCTCCTGTAGGAAGTCTCCTGGAGGTCCCCGAAAAAAAGTGTCCGGCGGTGAGGAAAGTATCTCCGGTTTGGATTGTCTAAAATGAAAAAACCAAAAAGATTCTCTTAGGGGATAGATGAATCCAGGTATTGATCGAAGGAATAGTCGAAATTTTAATTTTTGACAAAATGGTGACTCCGGAAAGAAACAATTTCTATTTTCGACCAAATTTTTTTCGTTAAAACGTTGAAAAAAAAAATAAATAATTATCGGAAATCTTATTCCTTCGATCAATACCTGAAGAATATATCTGACAAGGTTGTGTTAAAATTGCAAACCGATCGGTTGAGCCGTTTTTGAGAAATCGTGCTCACCGACTTTGAAAACACCGTTTTGAGAAAAACGCGTTTGAAGTTTCTCGGACGCTCGGAGACGCCCTCCGAGCGTCCTTACAAATATGTGTGTATTTCCGAGAATATTCGCTGGATCGATTTGAAGTTTTCAGGGAATATACTCACATATTTGTACATTCCGAAAATGCAATAAAAAAAATCGATTTTTTGTAATTTCTAACCGCGTATAACCCGTTAAGGCTGTACCAGGCTTCTTTTTTGCAAGTATTGAGTAACTGGGTGAATTCGTCACTGGCCATTATTTTCTTCATTAGTGGTCCAACGAAAATACCCATATAGGGTCGCCTGTCGTAACAAAAATGCCAGCATTCAGCCATTAAACGGTTTGCTGATAATCGGCCAATAATTCGTCGACCAGCATTGGGGTACTGTAGGCGGATGAACGGCTTGCCAGATCTATGCCAGCCATTCGTGGGCCAATACTATCGCACCGATAATATGGCGATCAGCATTGGGGTATCGTAGGCAGATGAACGGCTTGCCAGATCTATGCCAGCCATTGGTGGGCCAATACCATCGCACCGATAATATGGCAATCAGCATTGGGGTATCGTAGGCGGATGAACGGCTTGCCAGATCTATTCCACCCATTGATGGTTTGTTTTTGGGCGTTTTGCAAATGCAGGTCGTTAAACTGTAACACGTAAAAAACAAGGGATAAGGTTTCGAAAAGCATATCCTATTGATGAAGCTGAAATTTTGCACCGACCTTCTTTTCAATATTTTAAGAGAACCTTTAAAAAGATATTGGCGACTAGCAATAGTTTTCGATATATCGGATATTGAAAGTTATTTATTGTACTGCGCTTCTACTATATTAAATAAATCCAAACAAAGCCATCTCACATGGCAAGTGATATGCACATACGGGCGAGCACTGTTTGCCAGGAAGCAGCGCGGCCGGAGGAGTGGGGGGTATCTATGGGGTATATAGATATAATCGTATGGCGTGAAATAATAAACTTTACAATGCGATGTATGGAAAACTGTTGCTAGTCGTCAAAAATCCGTTAACGGTTTCTCTTAGGATAAGGAGAGGAAGTTCGGTGCAAAATTTCAGCTCGATCAGAGGAGTATGCTTTTCGGAACTTCACTCAAAACGAGCGAGTTATTTTTACAGCCTAAATGGACTAAAAGAACTGTCGGTAAACTTTAATGTCACGAATAAAATTATCGGCATAAAAGTAAGGAACGAACAAACGATGGGTTCCGTAAGTGTTAAAATGGCTAAGTGGGTAGGGCGCTCGACACTAGAACGAAAGGCGCAGGTTCGATCCCGATGAAAGGTAAAAATTTGAACAATGCAGAAACTGTTTTTAATGCAATTATTCTATGTACATGGACATAAGTAAAGCATAAGAAAACAAAAAAGATACTACTAGAATTTTTATATTCATAATTTGTCAATTTTTTGTTTTTCATTCCCGGCAGAAGATCCGGCAGCCGTTGCTGGGCCAATATGGGCGTATGATAGTTGGCCCAGCCTTAGCAGCCATTCCTGGTTTACCATTACCAACCATGCATGGTGCGGATCTGGCCCGTTTGTATAGCCATTACCGCGCCATCGTTTGTTCTCTGGCAACCAGTCGTGGGCCATTACTGTGCCGATTGTAAAACCCTATTTGGGTACCCGCTTACGCTTTAGCGTTGGTTAATTTGGGGAAA
Source organism: Ophion slaviceki (assembly GCA_944452715.1). NCBI lineage: Eukaryota > Metazoa > Arthropoda > Insecta > Hymenoptera > Ichneumonidae > Ophion > Ophion slaviceki. The sequence continues at coordinate 7,977,831 of OX101785.1, forward strand.
CAATTCTTTAAATATTGGAAAGCTTCAGAATCTTGAGTGAAAGTCTTTACAAATCGTTTCACGCGGCCTAATTTCATACGCGATGGAGGCATCAACACATTTTTAGGCTCTACAATTAGTTCCCATTTGACATTATGTTTGTTTGGAATTGTTTGGATTTATTTGGGTTGCATCTTTAGGCTCTACAATTGGTTTCCATTTGACATTATGTTTCCCTATCTGGAACTCGGTTCGTTTGGGCCATGGCTTTTGGTAATGTGCTTTGTCTGCTCTCCTGCCCCACAAGCAAAATCAAGAATCTTGAAATCCTCTATCACTGCCCAAAAGTAAACTTTATAAGCAACAAATGAAGATTTTGGTTATTATTCAATGTATAGAACCAACATTTATTAATTAAGGCGTTACCCCCACTTGTAGCGCAAAAAAGGCCTTTTTCATGAATTTTTTCAAAGAAAACTACAAAACTTTTTTAATCGATCAATATACCATCTTAAAGAACACATCTTGAAGAACTTTAAGTAATTTTTTTATTGAAAAATATTACATTGTTTAGTGGCAAATGGCCGTCAATGAAATAATGTTTTTATATACGCGGTTTGCGGTGACCAACATTGCGGCGAAGTGGATCATCTGAAAAAAAAATGCGGATGGATTTAGTCAAATATAAGTATAAACTAGTCTTTAATCGAAGGATTTTAAAAAATATTCATTTTTCACAAAATGGCGGACAGTCAAAGTTAATGGTTCGATTTTAACGAAAAAAAACGGCCGTTTTTTGGCTATAAAACGGCCATTTTTTTTTTCGAAAAAAAAAATCGAACGATTAAAGACTACATTTTTATGTATTAAATAAGCCTGCAAAATTTCAAGAAGATCGGTTCATTAGTGTTCGAGTAATCTTGGTCACCGACTTCAGAAATGCCATTTTGAGAAAAACGCGTTTAAGGATGTATGGCAACTAAGTTATTTACTACTGTTCGAATTGAAACTCACTGATATTGTAAAGGAAAATATCGAGAACTTTTTGAGATTAAAAAAACAAAATTTGCCCACGTGAATGCTGAGATAAACGAATTCAAAGTTGGGTCATTTAACACGGGGAACATAGGACTGTATGTCCAAAATTCCCTTTACATTGGCAAAAAAGGTATTTCCGGAGTACTCTTTTGTAAAAAAAACTTTTGTGCGGTATCGCTGTAATATGCATGATACGTTAAGAAAAAAAATCGACATGTGCCCATATATTTTGCGAGATATTGCGAGTTAAAGGGGACCGTTTTCGTATTTTTTTAGCTCGTATGTCGTAACCACGACAACGTCAGGGAAAACGTACATCAAATCAGCAACTAAATTTGCAGTTAAAAATTGAAAATTCTTCTTTCTGTACCGCATGTTTTACTTTGAGCTGTGGTAAATCTCCTTTTTAGCTTCAATGAATACTACAATTATTTTATTTAGTCTTTAAATGCGATTTTCGCAAATTGCATAATCAGTTCTGTAACGACTCTGCAGTAGCTGCCATACATCCTTAAAGTTTCAATTTCAGTTTACACGAAGAAAATATTTTTTTTGTAAACTTACATAGAGTCATCTATTCCGGGCCCATACAGAAGTATGGGCCCGGATACTTATACTTCAAAAAAATGCAATAAAAAAAATCGATTTTTTCAAAATCGCAAGTGGGGGTAACCCCTTAAAATACAAACTCAAAAAAACATCTTTGTTGACCTGTGTAACATACCGCAATGAAATATTCTAGATGAGAATGAATAAGGAAAATAATTTCCAAACAATTCAACGTTTTTTTCATGCTGAGAAAAAATCTTGGTTAAGAGGATGAGAGTTAGGGTAAATTTGATGTCTTCAGAATGCTGGCTTCTCTGGAGCTTGGTGGACAGGAGCACGAGCCTGTTTGTCGTTTGTCGGGAGGTACGAAACGTCGTCTTTGCGTGGCCCTGGCGTTCCTAGGCTCGCCGAAACTCGTGATACTGGACGAGCCAGGTGCCGGTGTCGATCCAGCAGCACGGCGTAGAATTTGGCGGCTCATAGATCAGCATCGCGTCGACAGGACCGTTTTGTTGTCGACTCACCATCTCGACGAAGCCGATATGCTCAGCGATACGGTCGTAGTGATGCATCGTGGCAAAATATTGTGCACCGGTTCACCCTTGAGTCTGAAAAGCAACTACGGCCGTGGTTATCGGCTGAACGTTGAATTCCCACCAGCTCTTTACCCCGAGACCTCCATCGACACGAAGGATCTTGAGAATTTGCGCTCCATGCTGGAAGACTTGGTGCCGAATTCCACGATCGATCAACAATCGACGACCGATCTCGTCGTGGCGCTCCCTTTCAACGGAAAACACGGCGAGGCGAACGAGTGAGTGTTTTTTACTTAAGGGGTGAGATGCAGTCAGAGGAGTGAAAAAACGAACATTTTCAATAATTTTTTTAATAGTCATTAAGTTTGTTTTACAAAAGTGGTTAGACAGACTTTTTATGTTATATTTCAACTTGACTTGGACAAATTTTCAAAGAAAAATATTGATTATTTATAAAAATATCGCCATCTTTGTCGGACCCCCTTCGGCATGTAGCGCTTTGCGGTGACCATCATAAAATTTTACTGGATCATCTGAAATAAAACAAAAACTAAAAAAAAATCATCAGTTTAATAATAAATCTAGTCCTTAATCAAAGCTTTTTTTTTTATTAACGAAATGGCGGCTTCCGACAGATAACTTTCGATTTGCGACCGAAAAATCGCTCGTTTATTGTTAAAAAAATAGAAATTTTCAACAAAAATGTAAATCCTTTGATTAAGGACTAGTTTCTAATGCTATCAATAAGCACACCAAATTTTATCAAAATCCATCGAGTGGTTTTTTAATTATAGTGGTCACCGACTTGAAAAACATAGTTTCGAGAAAAACGCGTTTAAAGTTTTTCGATGTGGATACGGTATTATATGTTCGTAAAATGTTGAGCTCGATGGGTGAACCTAAACTTTGTTTTATGTATTTTGATCGGCTGAATCCGAATATCACAATTTTTTGCCGAAAAGTCGAGCATTCAATTGTTTATAGCCAATTGTTAAAACAATTTTTCAAAAAATTAAAGTTTTTCGGGGTGAATTCTTTTTTTGAAAACATTTTGGGCAATTTTGAAACGAAAGTATTCCTTATAAAATTTTGCTAAAGTTCATAGTTTTTGAGTAATACATTTTTGAAAATTTCTGAAAGAGTTTTCCAATTTTACACTTGATTTATGTATAGAAATACTAATTAAAAAATTACTTACATCGAATCATCAATTCCTGGCCCATACAATAGGGCTTCTGCCGATGTGGAAGCTTCCAAAATATCAATTTGTTGTTGTCTTCGAAACATTCTGCCTTCCCGGGTATTATCGTTTGCGCGTTTGCCAGCCACGTCTATATGTTGAGAATTCTACTAGCTGCCATGGGGACCCGACGCCCCTTCACTAATTGTCGGATATCCCGGAAACTATTAATCGGATGGACTTGAAATTTTCTTTTAAAAAAACCGATTTTTTGAAAATTCTGACTGGATCTCACCACTTAAAGGGGGAGATATCTTTAGGCGAGGAAAAAATTGCTCATTTACTCGATTTTTTTTAAAAGCAAAGATTTTTTCATAATTTTTGAGACTTAGGGTATGTTTTGTTACTACGTTCGGCTGTTGCATGGTATTTTTAAAATTATTATTCATCTTTAAGAATGGCCGAGGTATGGCACGGTCTTCTAAACAGGTTGCGGCTGATGTTGTCAGACGGCGTGACACGTAGCGTCGCCGGGATTAATCTGAAAAAAAGCTAACGAAGATTTTTCTTTTATCAACACTCATACGCAGAATATGAACCAATGAAAAGTGAGAAATGTTGAAAATCGATGAATTGGTACGCTTTGAAACAAAAATATGAAATTTTCCGAAAAAAATTGGTACCATTTGCAATAAAAAATACTTTTTTCTGTAATTTTCAAAAACATTTAGGTTCACGTTTTAGACAATAAGGTTAGAAAGATTAATACCAAATTTCATCAGAATCGGCTGATTAGTTTTTAAGCCATACGTCACGCCAGTGTTGAAAATGCATTTTAGAAGACCGTGTCATGACTCCGCTATTTTGAAAGATAAATAAATTTAAAAAAATACCTTGTAACAGCCAAAAGTAGTAATAAAACATACCCTAAGTATCGAAAATAGTAAAGTAATGTTTCCTTAAAAAAAAAATCATGAAAATCAGCCATTTTTTCCCTCGCCAAAGGTATCTCCTCCTTGAGGGAATAATTGAATGACCGCTTGGAGGAAACTGTACCGATCGATTCGATTTGCCGGAGCAATCGGTTAACATTCCTGTGCCATTTCATCGATATTTGTCTTTGTGGATGAAGCCATTTTGAAGACGGAAAATCGGGCTTTGAAGTTGATAATTCAGGTGATACATGATTGTCGCAGTGTCGCCGCAGCAGCTAAACTTCTCGAAGACAATAAAGCCACGCTGGGCTTTTCTCACATTTCCCTGGAGTGTGACTCGCTGGAGAGGGTCTTCCTCGATCTTTGTACACGAGCTGACATTGGCGTTCCGGCCCCCATGAGATCCAGCATGGACAGTGTGGGCAGCGTTGCTTCCATAGGTGAGCAAAAGTGCCATGAATTGTCGTCTATTTCGAACATCGAACTTGAGACATGCAGAGGATGCTCAGCCTCATTTTTTCTGGTCCAGGAGTCTTTCGGTGTGACTCGATATTTTTATATGTCCAGGATTCACCGTACCAACCGATGATATGGATCTGATGATCGGCGAGTCAGCCCCGAATCCAAAGCCCCTGAGACAGGCGAGAGCTTTGTTGAAAAAAAGATTGTGGCACTTCGCGAGAGACTGGAGGTCGCCGCTGGCTACTCTGATCCTCCCTACTATGTTCGTCGCAGTGGCCATGGGCTTCTCTCTCATAAGACCTCCCTCGGGAGACGAGCCTCCCCTCGATCTCAATCCCAAACTCTACGACACTCATCCAACCTGGTTTTACAGGTAATAAAAACGATGAGAGTAAATATTGATGTCAACGGTGACAAACAAGCGCATGCTTTCACCTTTGATTGTCCGTTTCCTATTTTTCTTCGTGTCCCAGTATCGACAACGGCAGCGATCCGTTTCTGCAACACATCTCACTCCAGCTGCACAATCGTTTCGGTGGAGACTTCGCTGGGGCCTGGCAGACTCATCCTAACGTGAGCGAAAAGACAACCAAGAAGTTGCACGTTGCTGTGAACGTTGCGTTTTTAAGGGCGAAGATACCTTTAGGCGAGGAAAACATTGCTGATTTTGGGGCCGGGTTGAAATTTCGAACTTTGAATGATAAGAACGGTCAAAACTCCGAACTACCTCGAAAGAATTTTACACGAAAGGCCAAAACTCCGAAAATCTGAACACCGTCAAAATAATTCCGCTATGGAGGTTTTAAAAGTTTCGAAATTTTCAATAAATCGACGAATTATTTCAAGAATTTTTTTTATTAAGAAGTGAATTTACGTCAATTTTGAAATTTGTCTAGACAATGTTGTACGTTCTACATAAACTACAGTCAACTGTGTAGACTTTCGCTGACATAATCTTGACGAACTTCGTAATTTCGGAACATTAAAATTAGGAATTTTAAACCGTCGGCGCATTCAATGTTCGGAATTTCAACCCGGCCCTCATGTCAAGATCATGCCAGCGAAAGTCTACAGTTGACTATAAAGGATGTAGAACGTATAACATTGGCTAGAGAAATTTCAAAATTGACGCAAAATCACTTCTTAATGAAAAAAAATCTTGACATGATTCGTTGAGTTGTTGAAAATTTTGAAACTTTCAAAACTTCCATAGCCGATTTATTTTGACGGTGTTACGATTTTCGGAGTGTTGGTCTTTCGTGTAAAATTCTTTCGGAGTTTTGATCTTTTGGGGTACTATTCTTTCGGAGTTTTGAGCGTTCTGACCATTCAAAGTTCGGAATTTCAACCCGGACCCATCTTGAATTTCGGAACATTAAAGTTCGGAATGTTAAACCGTCGGAGCATTCAATGTTCGGAATTTCAAACCGGCCCCCTGATTTTCATGATTTTTTTTAAACAGAATATTTCTTCACTATTTTCGAGACTTAGGGTATTTTTTATTAGTACTTTTGGCTGTTACATGGTGTATTTTTCCTAATCAATCTTTACCATATGGACACGCATGACCGACAGCGAACGAAGTGAAATATCTAGGAATTCACCTAGATAGACGACTGACCTGCGCAAAACACATCAAATCGAAAATAAAGGAAATTGAACTGAATCTGAGAAAAATGTATTGGCTCATCGGCAGAAAATCAAAACTCTCTCTCTCTACAACAAACTCTGCACATACAAATCAATACTCAAGCCAATCTGGACATATGGCATACAACTATGGGGCACAGAGAGCAACTCCAAAATAGAAATCTTTCAGAAGCTCCAGTCTAAAATCTTTCGAACAATTACCTACCCCCCCTGATTCGTCACAAACGCAATCATTCACAATGATGTTGAAGACAACACTGTCATAGAAGAAGTAAGCCGGTTCAGGGAAAAATATACAACGAGAATAAACAATCATCCTAAACAACTCGCGGCGAATCTGCTCAGAGAGAAAAACATCAGAAGAAGAATGAAAAGACACAAGCCGAGAGATCGAAACACCAAATTTAAAACCCCTCATTGAATACAAAAACAACAACGCACTAGGGACAGACATCGCAGGATTCCGACTAGAAACACAAAAACACTCATACTCGGTAAAATTGCCGAATGTTATAAAAATAACAATAAGCAATTCAAATAATAAATGACAAAAAAAAATCCTTAAAAATGGCTCTTCTAAACGGCTTAAAAAATCTTATAAACGGGTTGCGGCGGATGTTGTCAGACGGCGTGACACGTAGCGTCGGCGGGACTTATCAGAAAAAAAATTACCGAAGATTTTTCTTTCATCAATACTCATACGCAGAATATGAACCAAGAAAAAGTGAGAAATGTTGAAAATCAACGAACTGGCACACTTTGAAACAAAAAGATTGAAAATTCCGAAAAAATTGCTACTTTTCGGAATCAAAAATTCGCTTTTCTTTTTCAATTTTCAAAAACATTTTAGGTTGATGTTTTAGACAATAAGGTTAGAAAGATTCGTACCAAATTTCATCAGAATCGGTCGATTAGTTTTTCAGCTATACGTCACGCCAGTTTTGCGAATGCAGTTTAGGAGACCGCGTCATACTTTCGCTATTTTAAAAATAAAAATAGCAAACAGCAATTAAAATAATAAATGAAAAAAAATTCTTAAAAATTGCTCTTCTATACGGCTTAATTATAAACGGGTTACGGCGGATGGTAATAGACGGCGTTACATGTAGCGTCGGCGGTATTATTCCGAAAAAAAACCACCGAAGATTTTTTTTTCATCAACACTCATACGCAGAATATGAACCAAGAAAAAGTGAGAAATGTTGATAATCCACGAACTGGCACGCTTTGAAACAAAAAGATTGAATTTTCCGAAAAAAATGGCTACTTTTCGCAATAAGAATACTTTCTTTTCTCAATTTTCAAAAACGTTTTAGGCTCATGTTTTAGACAATAAGGTTAGAAAGATTCGTTCCAAATTTCATCAGAATCGGCCGATTAGTTTTTCAGTTATACGTCACGCCAGTTTTGCGAATGCAGTTTAGGAGACCGCGTCATACTTTCGCTATTTTAAAAATAACAATAACAAATAGCAATTAAAATAATAAACGAAAAAAAATCCTTAAAAATTGCTCTTCTATACGGCTTAATTATAAACGGGTTGCGGCGGATGTTGTTAGACGGCGTTACACGTAGCGTCGGCGGTATTAATCCGAAAAAAATCCACCGAAGATATTTTTTTTCATCAACACTCATACGCAGAATATGAACCAAGAAAAAGTAAGAAATGTTGATAATCCACGAACTGGCACGCTTTGAAACAAAAAGATTGAATTTTCCGAAAAAAATGGCTACTTTTCGCAATAAAAATACTTTCTTTTTTCAATTTTCAAAAACGTTTTAGGTTCATGTTTTAGATAATAAGATTAGGAAGATTCGTACCAAATTTCATTAGAATCGGTCGATTAGTTTTTCAGCTATACGTCACGCCAGTTTTGCGAATGCAGTTTAGGAGACCGTGCCATCACCTATTTTTAAGAAAACAATAATATAAAAAAATACCATGTAACAGCCAAAAGTAGATACAAAACATACCCTAAGAATAAAAAATGGAGAACAAATCTTTCTTAAAAAAAAAATAACACGAAAATCCGCAATTGTTTTTCTCGCCTAAACGTATCTCCCCCCTTCATTTCTTCACTCGCGGCTAGAGTGGAATTTAAACGTTATTTCTGACTCGTTCCATATGAATTTATCAGGACACCGGAATTTGCGAGTGTACCGAGGGCCAACAAATTTGTCACGGGGTATCAAAAGCAGTGGAGGGTCTCTATCAGACCCTTCCAGGACGACCTACCGTCGACTGGATAGTCTCAACTTTTCCGGAATACATAGAAAAGAGGTGAGAAAATATAGATTCCGCCCTCGGGAAATTTGCTACTTTCCAATCAATGACTCAGCAAAAAACAACTGTGTCATCCTACAATAATTTATCAAATGATAAACAACGACTACATTTTTTGTTGCAATATTTTTTTTTTAGATACGGGGGTTGGTCGTTATCGCACAAGGGGGATGATCCACTGTTTGTTGTATGGTTTAACAACAAGGGGCATCATGCCTTGCCTGCCTATCTGAACGCTCTCAACGAGGCTATTTTGCGAGCATCAGGGACACCCGGACGCTTGACCACCCTCAATCATCCCCTAAAACTGTCGAGCGATCAACTCAATCGCACGACCTTGTGAGTAATTAAAAGGCTTTTTCGTCATTAATAATGAGCATATGATGAGGAAAATAAATCACGAAATGGAATGACAATAAAAGGTGCAATAACAAGGGTAACGGAAAGAGGGTTGACCCTCGTTCCATTTTTACGGAAGTCTAACGTCAGGACTTTTCTTCATAGCTTTCTCTCTCCCACGCATCACGATTCGTTAAACTTCTGTTTGCCCGTAGACTTTTCTCTCTCTCTCTCGAACTTGTCGACTTTCGCGATATTTCAACCCCATCGTAAGCTTGTATGTATAAAAACAGAAACACTCACGTATGTGTGTGTGCGCGGGGGTGTAGAGTAGCGTACGAAACTCTCGTAATTGCTTTCCGAAGTTGTTTCAGCGGAGCAAAGTCTCTGCATCCCCGAGACGAGCCGGGAGAATAATAAATTGAGTATATCTATATACAGCTCGTATTCGTTTCTTATATGCTGTCCATTCAAGCTTGAGAGTAAAGTCCCTTGTTCGCTTTCATCACCCAAAGTGTATATTACTAAAAGCGGAACGGTGGCGTATGATGAAAGCTTCAAATAATGGTGCACTGTACGAGGCAATGTGTACTTCCGGATAATTTCGTAAAAATTTATTACATACATTTACACGAAATATTTGGGATATTCACACTTTGGACACCGATAAGGAAAGGTTGCGAGGTCGACCTCTCCGATTTCGATGAAATTTAGCATGCTTGTAGAATGGGCAAAAATACGCGACACGTATTTTTTTATATCTGCGCAACCCAATTTTTAAGGGGTGAAACGCACCCTCGAAAATAGGGGTGTTTTTCGTTTTTCGTCGATAACGTTATCGTTCTCATCTCCAATGTATAGTACACGAACAAATAACTATTGTTGCAATTTGACATTTTTTCATATCTCGTACTGTTAAAACGTTACTGACGAAAAACGAAAAACACCCCTATTTTCGAGGGTGCGTTTCAACCTCTAAAAATCGGGTTCGGCAGATATAAAAAAATACGTGTCGCCTATTTTTACCCATTCTACAAGCATGCCAAATTTAATCGAAATCGGAGAGATCGACCTCGCATCCTCTTCCTTGTGAGATTGTATTTAAGGCGTTACCCCCACTTGTAGCGCAAAAAAGGCCTTTTTCATGAATTTTTTTAAAGAAAACTACAAAACTTTTTTAATCGATCAATATACCATCTTAAAGAACACATCTTGAAGAACTTTCAGTAATTTTTTTATTGAAAAATATTACATTGTTTAGTGGCAAATGGCCGTCAATGAAATAATGTTTTTATATACACGGTTTGCGGTGACCAACATTGCGGCGAAGTGGATCATCTGAAAAAAAATGCGGATGGATTTAGTCAAATATAAGTATAAACCAGTCTTTAATCGAAGGATTTTAAAAAATATTCATTTTTCACAAAATGGCGGACAGTCAAAGTTAATGGTTCGATTTTAACGAAAAAAACGGCCGTTTTTTGGCTATAAAACGGCCATTTTTTTTCGAAAAAAAATCGAACGATTAAAGACTACATTTTTATGTATTAAATAAGCCTGCAAAATTTCAAGAAGATCGATTCATTAGTGTTCGAGTAATCTTGGTCGCCGACTTCAGAAATGCCATTTTGAGAAAAACACGTTTAAAGTTTCAATTTCAGTTTACACGAAGAAAATATTTTTTTTTGTAAACTTACATAGAGTCATCTATTCCGGGCCCATACAGAAGTATGGGCCCGGATACTTATACTTCAAAAAAATGCAATAAAAAAAAATCGATTTTTTTTCAAAATCGCAAGTGGGGGTAACCCCTTAAGGTATACACCTAGGAGCCGGAAAAAGGTCATTTTTGTGAATTTTTTCAAGGAAAACTATTTGAAATTTCAGATTGGGGTTTTAATTATCTAAAAGTATATACATTAAAAAATATGTTGAATTTTCTTTTTTTTTTTAAATATCAAAAGTATACAAGGATATTGTATGATCCTTGGAGCGTCGTAAAAAATCTGCATATACGGTACCCACTGGCATTTCTTCAAAAATCACCCGAATAAAACCAAAAAGATTATTAAATTAGATACTATAATCTAGTATTTGACATAGCCGATTTTGAAAATATCGATTTATGACAAAATGGCGGACGTTTGAAGATAAATAGTGTTTTTTGGGCCAAAAATTAGTTATTATTTTGCCTATAAAACAAAAACTAAGTAACGGAAAAAAAATCCTATGACAAGTACTAGATAATGGTGTATAGAATAACCCCAAAAAACCTCAAGGCAATCGATTCATTGGTTTTCGGGAAATTTTGGGTACCGATTTGAAAAACGTGGTTATGAGAAAAACGCGTTTGAAAATTTGGGAATGAATAAATCATGAAATTTGTCAACTTACATGGAATCATCGATACCAGGCCCATAGTGTAGGTCTTCTACGGTCGACGGAATGTTCATAGCTTCTAAATCCTCGACCTCGACCATCTAGGTGTATATCTCCCGTTAAACGGCGTTCAGGGGGTCGGCTGTTTTTTTTTCGCTTTTTTGTGATTTTTTTAGCTTTGATGAACAATTGAAACACACTAGCTTTGAATTTTTGCCACACATTTATCAACATTTTTACAGTCCCTCAGAACTTTATCAAATAAAAATAACGAGTTGAAGCGACTTGGCACCGTTCGGAAGATACTCATATGTAAAAAAAGTTGGTTGACGGCTGCCGTGATTCCGGAGGTTTTGCTCATCTGAAATTAAAAATCAAACGACATTTTAATTTATAGACCTGAGGCTATCGCCGGAACTAGAGTAAAGTGAAAATATCGAAAATTAAATTTTTGGCACGGTCTTAAAAGTTAAGTTCCACGTTTCGTCATTTTTTTCGACTTGTTCAGCTTCAAAAAACTATGGCAGATATCAGAGATATTCTAGTTCGGGTGAGAACTATAGATGTGCTGAGTGCACCATAAAAATTTGAGTGAAATCCGTTCAATAGTATTTGAGATATCATGGAAGCCAATCTGAAAAATACAGTTTTGAGAAAAAAAGCGTTTAAAAGTTCCCACTAACAAGTGAGACACCAACAACAATACACCATTAGTCTACGATGCCGGGTCCATATAATACGCACACATTTCTTACAATTTGTGCAACAAAAAAAATGTCGATTTTTTGGACCTGTAACATGGGATGACCGCCTTAAGGCGGGAGCCTAAATTAAAAGGCCCGAAAATTCTTTTTTATTAATTGCTTAAATCGAAAGATACACTATCAAAGATTATATTTACAAAGTTGCAAAGGCCAATTGTAAATATTTTCGAAGATAGAAGGTCAAAAGCAAAGAAGTGATTGATATTTGATATTGATATTTCCTCCTATTGAAAACTTTGAAGCGTTTTTTCTCCAGTTTTCATTTTCACGACTTTTCCAAATTGGCGCGCGTGATAGCAGAAAAACTAAACAACCTATTGAATCAAACCAAAGTTTATTTTCTTCAGTATGAAAATCTCTTCAGCGCGAATCAAAAGAGTCGCTGAAAAAGTATTTTTTAATTATTTTTATAGCTCGTTAAAGTGTTTTATTTAAACACATTTTTTTCAAACCTGAAAAAATGTATAATTTCAGAATTTGTTCAGCTTTTTCTTAAGTGGTTAGGCCACTCTAGAGGCCGAAAAAATAGGCTTTTTGGGGATTTTTTTTTCAGAAAAACTACAAAATAAATCGAGATTACAAAAAAGGGTGTTTATCGTACATATCAGTGACTGAATACAATAATTTTTTTGAAGCAATTAATTTCAAAATGGCGGCTTTGCAGCGTTTTTGCGATGTCTCCGTTTTTCCCGGGTCCACGGCTGGACAAACAGCTCTTGTAATTTTTGAATTATAATGAGCCAATGAATTTTTTTTCGATTATATATAATAACTTCTATAGAAGTTATTTACTTCTATAGAAAAATTTGCCTAAAAATCGTCATATAATTGTTAATAACAAATGAACTATGCAATATAAAAAAAATCCTCCGTACTTCCATAGACAACGTACTTTTCAAGATATATTCAACATTTCAAGTGAATCGGTTGAAAATTGTCTGAGTTATGTTTCCGGCCAACTTAAAAAATGCAGTTTTGAGATCAACGCTGCACAGATGTCATTTTGAGATTAATCGCTTCAAAAAAATTATTGTATACAGTCGATGATATGTATGATGAACACCCTGTTTTGTAATCTCGATTTATTTAGTAGTTTTTCTAAAAAAAAATCCCAAAAAGACCTTAATTCATCCAGAGAAAAAATATATGACAATTGAAAACTTTATTGGTTTATTTGGTTCAGTCAAGAATTACGAGCTGCCTCTTCCCCGCCGATTGGGAACTGCAGTGTCAAGACGCACATGGAATAGGCTGATAAATCAGCAGTAATTTATTGTTTCATGTTCAAACAATTTTTTTATACCTTCCATATATACGTGAAAAGATACCTCAATCTTTCTGAGCTGACTTGTTTTTTTCCCTTTTAAAAAAGTCCTGGGAGAATGCTTTTTTGGACCTTCTAATTCAGGCTCTCGCCTTAACAAGTTTTAAGCCCTCCGTCGGCTACCCATGACATAGGTAGCCGACGGAGGGTTAAAGACGCTCTCGGAGCACATGTACTCGGCCAAATGAAACAATGATTTTTCCCGGGCGTGCACGATTGGAAAGTTTTTATAGTTTTTGTTCGAGTAAGCCAATAACACTGTCTAGCGGATATTGAATTCCTGTTACCTTCAGATTACAGCATGTGGCTGACGTGGGTGTGGCTCTTGTGCTCCTGATAGCGTTCAGCCTGGTGGCCGCGCAGGGAGCGAAGGAATTGGTAAGGGAGAGATTGTCCGAGGAGAAGACGATTCTTTATCTTGCGGGGGTACATCCTGTGACGTACTGGACTACGGCCTTAATCTGGGATTTCCTGGTAAGCCACCACATCGCATAGTTAGGCTTTTGTAGAATTTAATTGAAGTGACAAAAAAAAGAATCAACGTGCTAGTTTATTCGAACCCAATCTCTACACATTGTTTCGGAAGCAGAGCAGAAGTACCGACACATCGGAAAAACAACTTGTCAGGGTCGATTTTTAATTTGCTCGTTTGAGGAACGTGTCCCAAGTAAATATGGGGTCCTTGGCGGAAAATTACAGTTGAACTCAGTGTGGAAATCGAGTTCTGGTGCTAGGACACTTGGTGATGATTCCAACGAGCTGATTAAAAAACTGGCTCTATAGGAGTTCACGTTTTTCCTCTAAAAATAGTACGCGGAGCCTCGGGAGGTCAAAGTGGTCTCCTTGTCCGCATGGTGCGCCTACACATGCACACTTGCCACATTTTCGTGATATTCGGCCAATGAGACACACTTGGACCTTTGCCCAGAGGGGTCTTTTTTATTTTTAATTACAGCGGCGACTAGAGTCGTTGAGAATCCGTTGGAGCTGTCTTTACGTTATGAATATATACGATCAAAGTGGGATGTAGACCGGTGCGTGCAGGAATAAACTTCCGGTTGTGGCAAAAGGTTGCCAAAACTGGTGAAAACCGTTTCTAACCGAGTCAAACCTGTGAGAAGGGGTAAATTCGAGTTTGCCAAACATCCTCTTTATCCCCTCATTCTCTATATCGGTCTGTCTGCCTCTCTCGCTCTCTTGCATAAATATGTATCTGTTATTTTCATCATTGATGATGAAGTTGGCCTCGACGTTCATCTTCTCGTATGACGTCAGGCTCGTTAATCGATCGTCGTCTAGATCCACTCGCGGTTTATTCGCTATATCCAAACTGGGTATATGCAACTATATACGACTGTATGACAAACGTCTAGCACCTTAGCACCAATAAAATGACTTGGGTAACGTTTGTTCTTTCGATATTTCGGAATCACGTTGCATTTAACGGGAGGGTAGGGGTTTCAGCGTGAAAAAAAAACACTTTTTTGCGAATTTTTTTCGTCTATATGGATAGACGAAAAAACCTAACTTATTATTAGGTTTTCAATATATGGTTTGGTTTTAAGTTTTAAAACAATAAGGTTTTCGTCTATATGGATAGACGAAAACCTTATTGAAACCTTTTGTACATTGTTAAGTGTCATTTCAAGAAAATTACGTGAAATTTGTACGCGAAAATATTCACAAACAAGCGGGCGACAAAGCTTTTCCCAGAACGTCTTTGGAAAAACACGATTTGCGGTGTTCACTGTATTTCAGCTAGAAATGATCTGAAATCAAGTACCATTAAAATTTGGTCAAAGTATCATCAAATCCTCCCCCCGACGGACTTTGATAATTTTTTTTTTCATTTCTAAATTTTTGCTGGTCATGTAAAGTGAAAAGTGCTATTTTTCACGAAAAATTCCGCCATTTTGGGGGTGGAAGACCCCCTCAATGTAAAAAAAATCTCAAACTAACCGTTGGGGGGAGGTATTTTATATGTAGAAAGTGTGTACCAAGTTTGAAATAAATCGGTCATGTAGTTTTCAAATGGCAGTGAACACGGACTTTGAAAAAGTGGTTTCGAGAAAAACGCGTTTGAAGTTTAGAGAAGTCAGGAGCTACAGTGTTAGAGAAGCGGGACTAAATAGTCAATAACTTCGGGAATTTTGCTCTGATTGACTTGAAATTATGGGATTATATTCTTGAAATGTTTAACTATAAGAAAAGACAAAAAAATCAATTTTTCAAAAGTGCAAACCTCTACCCTCCCCTTAAGGTTCGTGAACGAATGGATGCAGCTTGCTTGAATCGTTCAACGGGGTCATCCCATGTGACAGCTATTTTTTTGGGGAATTTTTTTTGATGAACGATTAAAACACACTACCTTTGAATTTTTACCACACATTTATTAACATTTGTACAGTCTCTCGGAATTTTATCAAACAAAAATAACGAGTACAATCGATTTTACACCGTTCGGAAGACACTCATGTGTCAAAAAAAGTTTGTTGACGGCTGTCATGATTCCCGAGGTTTTGCTCAACAGAAATAGAAAAATCAAACGGCAGTTTAATCTGCAGACTTGAGGCTATCGCCGGAACTAGTGTAAAGTAAAAATATCGAAAATGGAATTTTTGCCACGGTTTTAAAAGTTCAGATCCAAGTTTCGGAATTTTTTTCTCGACTTTTTCGGCGTAAAAGAAAATTATGGCAGATATCAGAAATATTCTAGTACGGGTGAGAACTATAGATGTGCTGACTATACTATAAAAATTTAATCGAAATCTGTTCAATAGTTTTTGACATATCATCGCAGCCAATTTGAGGATACAGTTTTAAGGTACCACACCACGGTTCGTGTGGGGTACGAGGGTGTATTTTTCGTAATTATTTTCAAGCAAACGATGAATGAAATTTTTTTTTTAATACTCATAGTCAATACATACAAATAGAAGACTGTATAAAAAATATTGTACTCGAACCTAAAGTATAGTTTGCGGTGTACGCCGCTTCCACGAGGACACTACGATGAAATTGCTGCTCGGTGGTTGACAGCGATTAAGCCATACGGTTCATCCGAATAATAAACTAAAAACATATTTAGGAACTAGACATATAGGTTTACAGCATCACGTAGGGGAATTTTGATATGTAAAATAAAAATGGCGCACCAGCGAATTTTATTTCCGATTTTCATGGAAAATTTTCATCGTTCATAAAAAAAATAGAAGGGGGCCCTTTATAAAAAAATCCCTATGTGATGGCATAGAGATTGGATTTCCGCAAATTTTACAAATTCCTTTAAAAAATTTGATGTGAGCATTCTTAACAAATGTATCTTTCAGAAAATGAAAAAGAAAGAAAAACGTAGTTTCGAGAAAAAGGAGTTCACAGCCGCATATCTGCGGGCTCGGCGCAGTCGTGCGCTTCGAACGGTTTCACATAAAGTGCTGTATCTCCGCCAATTTTAAAAATAAAAAAAAAATTGATAAGAGCATTCTTAACAAATGTATCTTTCAGAAAAAAAAATGACAAAATTTTTTTTTTACCGTGGTGTGGTGTCTCAACAAAAACGCGTTTTAAAGTTCAAGTACCATTTACACAAGGAAGATGTTGGGTCACCATTAGTTTGCTATGCCGGGTCCATGTAACACGCACACATTTTTTGCAATTTGTGCAAGAAATCATTTTCCGATTTTTTGGACCCACCACATGGGATGACTGCCTTGATTGGATAAGCTATGGCTCGTTGACAGATACATGGATGATCTATGTATGGCGGAAAATTGAATTTCAAAAGTCATATAGACGTTTGAGTCATGGAACGATGGAATAATTCTGATGTTTCGTTTTGCAATTTTTCCACAGGTCTTCCTGGGTTCCATATTTCTCGCTGTTATCGTGTTTGAGATATTTGGGCTCTCGGTTTACGTAGCCCGAGACAATCTCGCCGGCGTCTGCCTCTTACTCGTTTTATTTGCGTGAGTCTGTATTTTTAATTATTTCGCTTTTCACCACACAGCTGGTTATTCCTTCCAGAGAATTTTGTTTTCCTTTGAAGCAATAAAGTAAAATAATTTATGCTTCTACCACAACTGGAAGTTTTTGAACATTGAATATACCGTTTTATTGTTTTTATCGAACAGTTGGGCAGCCATCCCTTTCACGCACCTACTCGAGAAGGCTTTCGACGATTCGTCACTCTCGAACATGGTACTCTTTTGCTTGAACACGTTCGTGGGTGTCGCATGCCTGGCGACGATTCTCGTTATAGATATTCTCGGCACGAGTCAAGCCGCCAAAGACACGCGAAACGTTTTGCATTACGCTCTCCTGCTCTTTCCTCAATACGCACTCGGCGATACACTCGTTGAGATCACGAAAAATGACATAACCGCCGAATTATTGGGAAAATTCCAAATGGACACCTACAAGTCACCTCTCGGTTGGGATCTCTTGGGGCTCCACTACACACTGCTGTTCTTCGTTGGTGTTGTTTTTTACGCCATTAACTTGACAATCGAGTGTGGTCTCTTTTCTCTCCCGAGAAGCAGGTAGGAACTACATCCTCTTCCAGGAGAAAACAGCTGTGGGAAATCCTTTTTTTGGATAATCGTCAAAAGAGTGAGAACAAGAAGTTGCTCATTGACTAATGTTTTGGTCGAATTGTTTTTCATTGGACAAGATCGACGTACGAGAAGGTCCTGGAGGACGAGGACGTTGCGCGGGAGCGAGTACGCGTGGAGGTCGAGGGCGGCAACGACGTCATAAAGACGGTGCGTTTGCGTAAGGAGTACAGAAGCGTTTACGGTACAAATGTTGCCGTGCAAAATTTGAGCTTTGGCGTGGAGCCGGGCAGCTGTTTCGGTCTGCTCGGTGTCAATGGCGCCGGAAAAAGTTCGACCTTTCGAATGCTCACGACGGAAACGCGTCCAACCTCGGGCGAGATTATTTTGCACGGGCGGGAAATTGGCAAAAGACCATTGTGCAATGGTGATATCGGCTATTGTCCTCAAAGTGATGCTCTTGACGGTTTTCTCTCGCCTCATCAGTGCCTCACTATTCATGGAGAAATATGCGGTCTCGACGATGTTGGAAGGGTCAGTTATCCGTCTTCAGGCGGGATATACATTTAGACAGGAAAAAATAAGCAATATAGAGGAATTTTTTAAGGGGTGAGATGCAGTCAGAGGCGTGAAAAAACGAGCATTTTCGATCATTTTTTTTTTCATAGTAATCAAGTTTGTTTTTCAAAAGTGGTTACACAGACTTTTTATGTTATATTTCAACTTGACTTGTACTAATTTTCAAAGAAAAATATTGATTATTTATAAAAATATCGCCATCTTTGTCGGACCCCCTTCGGCATGCAGTGCTTTGCGGTGAACATCATAAAATTTTACTGGATTATTTGAAATTACAAAAACCAAAAAAAATAATTAGTTTAATAATAAATCTAGTCCTTAATCGAAGCTTTTTTTTAAATTAACAAAATGGCGGCTTCCGACTGAAAACTTTCGATTTGCGACCAAAAAATCGCTCGTTTATTGTTAAAAAAATAGAAATTTTCAACAAAAATGAAAATCCTTCGATTAAGGAATAGTTTTTAATGCTATCAATAAGCGCACTAAATTTCATCAAAATCCATCGAGTGGTTTTTGAATTATAGTGGTCACCGACTTGAAAAACATGGTTTTGAGAAAAACGCGTTTAAAGTTTTTCGATGTGGATACGGTATTATATGCTCGTAAAATTTTGAGCTCGATGGATGAAGCTAAACATTTTTTATGTATTTTGATCCACTGAATCCGAATATCACAATTTTTTGCCGAAAAGTCGAGCATTCAATTGTTTATAGCCAATTGGTAAAACAATTTTTCCAAAAATTAAAGTTTTTCGGGGTGAATTATTTTTTAAAAAATATTTTGGGCATTTTTAAAACAAAAGTATTCCTTATAAAATTTTGCTAAAGTTCATAGTTTTTGAGTTATACATTTTTGAAAATTTCTGAAAGAGTTTTCCATTTTACACTTGATTTATGTATGGAAATATTAATTTGAAAATTACTTGCATCGAATCATCAATTCCTGGCCCATACAATAGAGCTTCTGCCGATGTGGAAGCTTCCAAAATATCAATTTGTCGCCGAAGGCATTCTGCCTTCCCGGGTATTATCGTTTGCGCGTTTGTCAGCCGCTACCTGCCATGGGTAATTGTGGAATATCCCGAAAACTATTCATTGGATTGACTTGGAATTGTCAGGGAATATTTTCGAAACTGTGGATTAAAAAAGTAGTTTTTTTTCGAATTTTTCAAAAACAATTCTCGTCAAGTAGAAGGCACCAATATTATCAAAATTTCTACCAAGTTTCAACCCAATCGGCTTAAGTTTTTGAATAATCCCGCACGCCAATTTCGATAATGCAGTTTTGAGAAAAACGCGTTTGAAGTTCACGCCCGCTCCGAATCCGAGCGGTGAGGCACAGCGTTGACGGGCTGTGACGTTTGACGTTTTTCGAATTTCGCTTTGAAACTTTGGGAAAATATTCTACATATATAATTCTATCGTTTAAAGAAAGAGAAAAAAGAAATCGATTTTTTGATCGTCGTAAATGTATATCCCGCCTTAAGACAATCATCGAGATTTTCACCGAAATACCTGGCGGTTCGTTGCTTTTTATTGCTCTTTCACGATTATATTTCCTTATTGTTTAGGCGGTCGATGCGATTCTCAAGCGCTTTGATCTGATCAAATACGCGCATCAGAGGGTGAGTAGCCTCAGTGGAGGAAACAGGCGAAAGTTGTGCGTTGCCATAAGCGTCTTGTCTCCAGTTTCGGTTGTTCTTATGGATGAACCAACCAGGTAACATAGGTCGTTTACTCGTTTGTTCATTCTTGGGTTCATATACAAAAATAACCTTTGATTAAATCGACAGTGGCATGGATCCGGCCTCAAAGGAGTTGGTTGCCAGCGCAATCCGTATCGTCAACAGGAATCAGGGTTGCGTTATCATGTCTTCGCACAGCGTAGCCGACTGTGAAAATCTTTGCAGTCGTGTTGGCATACTCACCAGAGCTGGACTACGCTGTATTGGCACAGTTCAACATCTCAAGCATAAGTAAGTTTTTTCTACTTTTTTTTCACCGTGTTGTCACACCCGGAAAGGATGGAGCATACATTTTATTGGGATATTGAATAAGTTCGGGCTGTTTTTTTGTTTGTGAAAATAACTGCTTCATTAAACAAAAGCATTCCTAATGCTTTCAAACGCTTCGAAACGGTTGTGTGATTAACTTCTAATGGTTCTGCAAGTTCAGCTAGCGTCTGACATGAGTCTTCATGAAGCGAGGCCTCCAATTGAACACATGAAAATCATCATTTTTGAAGTGGCTGAAACAATCTCTGCATGTTGTTTCCCACAGGGCACAGTCGCAGTAAGTCTCAACAAGAATTCTGTATGCTTCAGCTGCAGATCTTTTTAAGGCGTTACCCCCACTTGTAGCGCAAAAAAGGCCTTTTTCATGAATTTTTTCAAAGAAAACTACAAAACTTTTTTAATCGATCAATATACCATCTTAAAGAACACATCTTGAAGAACTTTCAGTAATTTTTTTATTGAAAAATATTACATTGTTTAGTGGCAAATGGCCGTCGATGAAATAATGTTTTTATATACACGGTTTGCGGTGACCAACATTGCGGCGAAGTGGATCATCTGAAAAAAAATGCGGTTGGATTTAGTCAAATATAAGTATAGACTAGTCTTTTATCGAAGGATTTTAAAAAATATTCATTTTTCACAAAATGGCGGACAGTCAAAGTTAATGGTTCGATTTTAACGAAAAAATAAATCGTACGATTAAAGACTACATTTTTATGTATTAAATAAGCCTGCAAAATTTCAAGAAGATTGGTTCATTAGTGTTCGAGTAATCTTGGCCACCGACTTCAGAAATGCCATTTTGAGAAAAACGCGTTTAAAGTTTCAATTTCAGTTTACACGAAGAACATTTTCAGGACATATTCAGGACTTTTTCAGGACATATTCTCAGATACTCATACTTCAAAAAAAAATGCAATGAAAAAAAATCGATTTTTTCAAAATCGCAAGTGGGGGTTAAATAATGCAGTGCAGTAAAATTCCCCGCAAATACTCTTTTGTGGCACGAAATTTGACATGCTTAACACTATGAAAAAAAGTAGTTTACACTTCGGCGAAATGTCATACGTTGAATTTCAAATTTGCTTATAGTACTTCTTTATAGGGTAAGTCCGGGGTAGTTGGTCACAGTTTTTTCAAGGATCCGTCAAAATGAAAGTACAGACGTTTCATAACTTATCTTCTATTGTAATTAAACTTTGAGCATTTAACTTTAAGATAATTTACGAAATTAAAACAAACTCCTATCAGATCAAACTTAAAATTACTATTTGTTTAATATAACCATTGGTTATTTCTCCCAGAGTATCCGGGTGTGATGGCCATAGGAGTAAAGGTGGCATGGCCAGTCACCCAGCATCATGCTCTCGGTTTTCTCTTTAGTTTTATGTTTTGATGCTTAATTTTGTTTTCTTTTGGCCACATCTAGAACACATATAATCGAAATCAATATAATTTTTGTGTACCCAAAACTGACACACTATCCACTGAAGCCGGTCTTCGATGAGACAAGTTTCATAATAATTTTCTCCGCACCATTTTTCGTCATTGTTCTTATATCGTCTTTCTAAGGTCTTCCTAGGTATTTCTTAGGTCCTAGCGGCCGCACGAACCGACAATTCATCATTTTTTAGAGCACCAATAACTGCTTTTAATGATTCTCGAGTCCAGTTCCCTCGTAGAGCAATTGCTTTTCTCTTGTACTTATTAAGCATCTAAAACAAATGAAGAAAAAAATGAATTACTGAACACATTACAACTAATACTATGGCCATCATACACCAACTGTCCGTGGCCATCTCTCTTAATCTCCCGGAAGATATGGCCACATCTAAAATGTAAACAAGTAGAAACAATACATGCGAAATTTTGAGGTTATAACAAAGCACTGTTCGTCAACTATTCAAGAAATACAAAAGTACCCATTACTTTTACAAAATAACATCACCACGATGTGAAACATGAAAACTTTAAAAAAAATTTAGCAGTAGACAGAATAATTAAAAAGGACTTTACTTACTTGACATTTTTTTGCCAAACTTTCACTCGTACACTTACACCTGCGCACGTCGCGAAGCGAACTAAGGCACAACACCACTGTGACCCTCTGTTTTTTTGCCATTTTTCAAGAATTTTTTTTTGTGGGAAAAAAAAGAGATATTCGAAAATTTTTTTTGTTTTGTTCGTTGTTTATTGAAGATACATAAAAATAAAAATTTCAAATTTTTCACGCCCCATGGTGACGCTGGGGAAGCTCCCGCGTCAGGTACTGTTGCCTCTGCAGTGGTTCGCGGCACGCAGCAGAACTCTCTTCAAAGTCGATCTGAAAAAAAATACCGAGTGTTTTCGTTAATAATATGATATTTTGAAGAGAAGTACATAGGGATTTGAAAAAATAGTGATTTTTTTTAAGTAGGCACGCTTTTGAAATTAAAGGACGATTTTCGAGCAAAATTTCTCGTCGAAAATAGGCTATAACTTTTTTTATTATTGAGATATCGAAAAAATCCTATGCACTTCTTTAGATAATCTAGTTTTATTGATGCAGTCCAAATTTGAAGTCGATCGGATAAAAATTGCTCGAGTTCTGCTGCGTGCCGCACTCAAAAAAGTGGTTTTGAGAAAAACACGTTCAAAGTTTTAGGTTTGTTAATTTATGCGATAAATTGGAAAAAAAAATTTTTACCTTTAATCAGCGATGCCGGCACCACATAGCTGGCCTTCAAGAAGCAAATCATTGTCCCTAGCATCTTTTCTCGAACTTGTAGAGGCTCTTATTGCCTCTTTTGCAGCGTCTGTGAACGAGCGCTCCGCCAGCTCGATCCGCGCTGCGTCGGTTTCAACGCAAAAATTGAAACAATTTGGGCCGATAGGTATCCCCAACGTCTCCAAAACTTTCATGAGGCTTCTCAGGCCATCATTGAATAATAATACCGCGATATCAGCTGCAATATCGACGATTTTTTTGCTCCCGGACTGACACTTGGGGGCTATTGCCCAAAGTGATTTGTTGTAGCTTTCGTTGTTGTTTTGCGTGAAGCCGCCCAAACAACGCTGCAGCAAATCGTCTCTGCTCAAATTTATATATCCCGGTATACCTGCCGACCCTGAGGCGCGCAGCTGCGCGGGACCCCGAGCGTCACGGAGCGCTGCACCGCTCCACAAAATATTCAATATCTCCGAAAATAATTATTAATGTTAAATAATTAATCTTAAATACTTAATCTTAAATGTATTTTAGATTTTTCTAGATGGTTTTCAAAAAATCGATTTTTTGAAACCGTCACAGTGGTGTTGTCCCTTAAGCAGTACCAGGTGAAATCTAGTGCACGGTTCTATGAAACGTTTCTATTGGCCATCTCTCCCTTATGGCCAACACCCCCGGAATTGCCCTAGATGCGTTACCATCTTAAATTACACGCCCGCAGTTCTGGTAACCCCATCTGTTGGAAAACAGCGGGAACATATTCAACGTTCTAATACTTATTCTCCTTTTATATCCCAGCGCAATAGCAGGGGATGGGGTGCGAAGGTGAATGTTATAAGATTCTGATTATTGCTGCCTCGAGCAGTCGGTATAGAGCTCGATGATGACATTATCGTCCGCTCAAAAACTTTGAAGATAAGAAAGAAGTTTGAAAAAGATTATGAATGCAAAGGCAGAAGAAATAAGCCTGAACCAATAAATTATAATGTTACAATTATTTTTGATGTTATTGAAAGCATCGAAGGGTCGTTTGACAAGTCACGAAATCTTATTATTACCAGAAGTCACCAGTTTGCTTTTTCGTGGCTGGAATTGTAGGTTCGGCGAGGGATACGTGGCTTTCCTGAGATTCGGTCTGCTCGTATCAGCTAAGCAGCTGAAAGAGTCGATGGCGCGGCACCTTCCAACTGCTGTACTTTCTTCGAGGCAAGCAATGGCGGCGCGACTTCTCATACCCCGCTCGAGTGGGGCAACATTGAGCTTAACGTTTTTGGGAGTTAGGCAACTAGCTGAGGAACTCAAAGCTACGGATTATAACTTAACGCAGAGCTCTTTGGACCAGGTAAGCTCGAACCAAAGTCTTGCTCTTCATGATTTACGATGATACTCGCTGTAATGTTTTGCTATTTAAAGACCGTCTGTTTTTTTTAAATCTACTTTCATCTATGCAAGCAATAATGGGTATGCATGGACAATTCGGTCACACTCTACTTGATTTATATCATTCCCTGCTACATCGATAAACACGACATCGCAGCATGGCTGAACGTGTTCAGCCGTAAATATTAGGACTTGGAATTGATCCGTAGCGTTTTTTGAATGAAAAAAAAAAGATTTATTTTAAATGAAAATAAAAAAATACATTAATGGAAGTATTGCCCCTCGCTTTCTACTACTTTTGACCATCATTCGGACAGGGTACGAATACCGTGTCGGAAGAACGCCTCGTCTTTAGATGCAATACACGAATCGACCCATTTTTGACAATCTTCGTAAGAAGTGAACTTCTGCTCAGACAGGCTATGAGCCATCGAGCGAAACAAATGGTAATCAGAAGGAGCGATATCTGGAGAATACGGCGGGTGGGGTAGGACTTCCTATTTAACGCGGTCCTCTAGTTTCTCGCCTGTTTTTTTACGGCTTTTTCAATAATTTTTTAAGGGCAAAGCATCGAAATAATCAATCTCATTGTTTTTGCATAATCTTTATTAACATTTAAATAAGCTTTACAAATTTTTTGAAGTCAAAATATATAATAGAATAAACGTTATAGTGGCCGACAGGAAGACATTAAGTAAAAGAGGTGCTTGACGGTGACCAAGATTGCGGCTGTTCTGCTTATCTGAAATCAAAAAACCAAACGGCATTTTAATCTTCATATTTAAGACTAGCGATTGAACTAGAGTGAATTCTAAATTACAAAAATTGACTTTTTTATACACTTTTGAAAATTACATTCTATTTTTTACTCATTTTTTCTAAAGTTTTTCGCTCGTACAAAAAAAACTATCGAAGCAATCATGATAATCCTAGTTCAATCGCTGGCTTATAACATATTAAAGATGCTGTATAAATTTGAACAAGATCGGTGCAGTAGTTTCTGAAATATCGTGGTCACCGTTTCGAAAAATGGTCTTTCGAGATAAACGCGTTTGAAAGTATACCTGCTCCGTATACCTGCTCCGTTCCAGGGCCGTAACTTGTGAACCACTTCGAATATCGAAAAATCCTTTGGCACACATTTTCTACATATGTTGTAGATGTGATTTATGGAAAAAAAATCGATTTTTTCGACCCGAGAAACTAGAGGACCGCCTTAAGTGTTTCCAGATATGTTTGTACCGGTTTTGCGATGTGCGGACGAGCATTGTCGTGCAGCAAAATGACTTTGTCGTGTATTTCGGAGTATTCCGGCCGTTTTTCTTTCAATGCACGACTCAAGCGCATCAATTGCAGTCGGTAGCGATCCCCAGTCATGGTTTTGTTCGGTTTCAGCAGTTCATAATAAATCACACCCCCCTGATCGCACCAAATACAGAGCAGGAGCTTACACCCATGGATATTTGGCTTTGCCACTGATGTTGATGGTTGGCCGGACTTAACCCATGACTTTCTGCGTTTCGGATTGTCGTAACAGATCCATTTTTCATGCCCAGTGACAATTCGATGCAAAACACCGGGGAAAAAGCGGGAAGTAAAACTCCCCGCAAAAACACTTTATTCGGCACAAATGTTGACATATTCAATAAATTATAAAGTGTTATTTACGATTCAAAAAGAGGTTATGTACAGCAAATGACATTCAATGATAGCTGTTTCACGACGAATACGTTACTGTCGGTAACAACGAAATACTGTACTACCTACGCCATCTCTTGTAAAACGCAACGAATTAATTCCAACACCTAATAGAAGTATCGAAAAGTTTGGGTTCGAATGATATTACGAAAGTGTCAAAATTTGACTCCCGGTATTTTTGCACACGATCGCGTCGGTAAATCGACGGTAGGTTTTTCGCCCATGAGAACATGGCGTCGAGATGCAACTGCATCTCCAGCTGAGGAAGAGAGGAATTTCCTCTCGTCGCGGGTTCCCTCAAGATCGATCGATGGATAGTAGAGTCTTGGAGGTGAAAACAACTAGAGGTTATATCGCTCACGTCGAGCTTGTGACGGGTTGTACGGTGGGCAATGCCGGTAATATATATAGACACGTATATAACAATGAGGACGGTAGGGCGTGACAGAAGAGGCGCACGAACTCTTATCGCAATTACCCCGTCGCTCTTGCCACTTTATACCGTCTTTTTCGCCCTTTCACCTCTTCCAACTTTTTTTTTTCGCCACTGCACACTGAAGCAACTCAAGCAGGTCGAATCGATTTGAAGTGGCTCGTAGGGTGAGGTAAGATCTCTCACGTGACGCAAATCCCCACTTGTTCCGCTTCCCTCTCTCCGTTCATATTTATGTCACTGTGCCTCCATCTTCCGGACGCAGTCTGTATTGGCGGGGTGTCAACTCTGCACCGTGCAAGTCGCCTCTGTGTCAAGTCGCCACTTCAACTCGCCGTCTGTTCAACTTGCCAAAGCGGGCAACTCGCCACAGACCCAAGTGGACACCGTAGCAGCCCGCCGTTTCCCCGACGCTCGCGTAACCCCACTCTTCAGATTCGGGCCGGGCATTTTTTGCTACCGTTTCAACTCGCACCGTGTCTCAACTCGCCACGCGCTGCGTGCTCAACTTCCATTTCCAAGCGACTGTACTTTTTCCGAATCACCCATACCCGGGAACGAGAAATATACAAGCAAAATGTTTTCACATGTACCGACTACCCGCTCTGTCAGTTCTCTAGTTTATCGACTGATTTTGAATGGAAATTTCACGAGCGGCATTTTTCTATAGCTTTATTCCTTAATAATGCCACGAACATATATGTAGTCTCCTAAAATTTTAATTCTTCCATAATTCGCGGAAAAAAGCGTCATTTTTGAGTACTTGAGAGTAACGATAAGCAATACTAAGAGAACTGAAAACTCATATAATAATCGTGTGAAAGAAAAACTGGTGGCCTCGTACAGTTGGACAGATTTTCGTTGCCGTTGAATATAGGATTATGATCTTCAAGAGGATGTTTAATTTTGTTCTGAATTTCATTTCTTGTGGCTCTTGGTTTATTCTTAAAAATCATTGTGCAAAGTCTACATTTTATAATCAACTTTTTAATCATCAAAAATATCGATGAAAAAATCATATGCATTTACAAGAAATTAATATCATAAAACGATTCCTTTCATTACAGATTTAAACGTCCACATTATTATTATCCATGTTGTTCAAACACTTAATGCCTCAGAACAGTGCATGTCGGATATATTTATTTTTCATTAATGTGTGACTTATCGTCTACTATATATGAAAAAATTGAATCATCGTATAACATGAATACGCTGTGTTGAAAAGCGCAGAATCATTAAGGGTGGGGGGGTAAGGATAATTTGCTATAAAAAAGCATATTTTCGATATTGTTTGTTGACGACACTGTTTATATATATTTATTTATATAATTAGTATAAGATAAAAGGACATTTGAAGAATATTCTGTGAAATTTTCGTTAACAATTGTGCAGAAATAAGCCAGTGACAGCAAATATTCTCAGACGCCACCAAAAAAAAGTTACATTGCGGTGAACTGCATAACTCACCACTGGATATTCCGAAAAAAAATCCAAGAAGATTGTATTAGTTAATAAGTTTCTTGAGGTAACGCTGTCGCGTTTTTATTTTTATTTTTTTTATTTTCAATTTTTAGTCACACCTAGAAGACAAAATAGCGATTTTTCATTTAAAAAATTGGAACCTATATTATTGCAAAATGAATTAAAATGATGAAAAAAAACTCGTCAGCGTTACCTCAAGAAACTTATTAACTAATACAATCTTCTTGAAGTTTTTTTCTCGGATGATCCAATGATGAGTTATGCAGTTCACTGCAATTTTTTGGAGGTGTCTGCAAAGATGTGCTCTCAATGGCTCATTTCTGCATAATTGTTAATGACAATTTTACAGAATATTCTTCAAATGTCCTTTTATTATATACTTCTTACACAAATAAATACATATCAGCTGTGTCGTAAAAAAAAATTATCCTAAATATGCTTTTTTTCGTAGCGAAATAGCCTTACCCCCCCCCCCCCCCCCCCCCCCCGCCCTTGCCCTTAACACGTCTGGCCACCCTGGCCACTCGAAAAATGGGCATTATTTTTTAAAAGTCATAAACTCAACAATATAAAACAATATATGTTAATTTTTTAACCTAAGGTAAGAGACAGCTTTGAAAATGCCTCAAATAAATTTTATTTTAAAGTATTATAGGACGAATATTATTGTAAGATGAATTTCCGTTTCAGGCAAACAACGAAAAAGCATTTTCGTTGACAGAATCATGAAGAAAAAAGTTTATTTTTCATGTTGCCAAGTAACGAAGTAACTTGGCTCGGATCAGTACAGTAAATACTGAAGCGAAGGAACGGATTTATAAATAAAAGGATCATTGTCGAATTTTTGTCAATACTTGTGGTTTTATTTATTTAACTCTTTAAAAGAATGCACAGCCGTCTCGGATTTTTTTATGCTACGATTCACATCCTACATTAATAACTGTTCAATAGCCGGGTAAGTAGGGAAAAATTGCCCTCGCATTTTTTCCAGCGAAATTTGGAGTGTATTCTGAGGTGTAAAAAAAACGAATTTTCTGAAAATGTCATCCCCGTCAGCGCAATGGTTTTAGAAAAATGAATTTTTTTTAATATAAAAAAATTCCGGAAACGGTTCAGTGGATCGATTTGATTTTTTTTTGGTGCTTGTTCCAATCAAACGTGTTACGTACTCAAGTACTCAATCAAACGTGTTACGTCTCAAGTACTCAAAAATGACGCTTTTTTCCGCGAATTATGGAAGAATTAAAATTTTAGGAGACTACATATATGTTCGTGGCATTATTAAGGAATAAAGCTATAGAAAAATGCCGCTCGTGAAATTTCCATTCAAAATCAGTCGATAAACTAGAGAACTGACAGAGCGGGTAGTCGGTACATGTGAAAACATTTTGCTTGTATATTTCTCGTTCCCGGGTATGGGTGATTCGGAAAAAGTACAGTCGCTAGGAAATGGAAGTTGAGCACGCAGCGCGTGGCGAGTTGAGACACGGTGCGAGTTGAAACGGTAGCAAAAAATGCCCGGCCCGAATCTGAAGAGTGGGGTTACGCGAGCGTCGGGGAAACGGCGGGCTGCTACGGTGTCCACTTGGGTCTGTGGCGAGTTGCCCGCTTTGGCAAGTTGAACAGACGGCGAGTTGAAGTGGCGACTTGACACAGAGGCGACTTGCACGGTGCAGAGTTGACACCCCGCCTCTGTATTTTGCTCTTAACCCCCCCGTATCTCATTTTCTTCTCTCGCTCTATCGTCCCCATCTGCGAAAACGTACATAAAATCCTTCTCGTAAGTACATAAAACGTGTTGTCCGGTCGTTGAGAAACTTCCGAGATTTTTATAGCCGGTTTTTATCTCTCGCACGTTGCTACTGTTTTTCTGGGGCAAAAAAGTACGAGGTGCACCCGGGGAGGCACGTCTCGGCTCGAGGGGTGGGAAAAAACGTGGAAATTTAGGGACCAAGCTTGATTTTCTTCCTCAGAGTCCTTTGAAATTCAGTAAACGCTAGAATAATTGTTGTACGTCAATCGGAGCTTTTGCTGCCTCTTTCGATCCGTCGAAAGACATATCATTAGTCTGGAAGGATGTGAGGGTCGTTGGTGAGACGCTACGAGAATGTAGAGATTGGGTATGGTGATGATGATGCCCTCGGTTGCTCTCTAGTCCCGTAGTCGTTGATTGTTGTCCAGGTTCACCAAGGTCGGTAAGGAGGCGGGAAAAGGAATTAGCGTTTCGTCTCGGGTAAAGTGACAGGACCTTATCCGTAAGGTTTTTTTTTTAATTCGACTTTGTTATCCAATAACAATGTGTACACTCATATATCAACAATATTTATATACAGGGTGTCCCTCTTATCTCTGCCACCCGAAATGACTCGGGAATTATCGACGTCACAAAAAATGTTCCAGACTAAAGTTGTACGGTGTGAAGGGGGCATCAAATGCGACCATTTTTTTTTTATTTCCGTGGAGGTGCAGATGCACAGTGAAGGTCACCTCTACTTTTTTTAAACGGAATTGTACATTTTTTTCAACCACCTTGTGGAGCACGTCAAGCTGCGTAAAAACATTAGGGGGTCACAATCGTTCAAGGTCAGTCAAGGTCAGTATCGACGATACAAATATAAATATCTCGGATCACTGCGAAATATTTGGTAGTGATCCGAGATATTTCTATCCGATATTTCTATCCGATTTTCATCGATACTGACCTTGAATGACCTTGAACGATTTTGACCCCCTAATGTTTTTTACGCGGCTTGAGTACTCCACAAGATGGTTAAAAAATGTATCATTCCATTTAAATAAGTGGAGGTGACCTTCACTGTGCGTTAGCGCCTCCACCGAAATAAAAAAAAATTGGTCGCATTTGATGGCCCCCTTCACACCGTACAACTTTTGTCGGGAACATTTTTTTGTGAGATCGATAATTACCGAGTTATTTCGGGTTACAGAGATAAGAGGGACACCCTGTATAGTAACGCGTGCCTTTGCGGCCGTTTGAGAGGAACGCTGGAACGATGGTAGCCGCGTAGCGGCGGAATGATGAACTGCGGGAGCGCCACATGAATACGAGCTGAGCGCCGCCTGTGGAAAAACTGACTTACTAGATTTTTAGCACTGTCGATAATATCTTGAGCTTCGTTAGTACAATTTTGCTAGTTTTATGTTGGAAAACTCAAAATTAAGTTAGAACAACGCTCCAATGTGTTCTTTTTTTACCGCCGAGAGCGTAACGGTCTTAAAGTGTGCACGAATTCGGTCGGTTAGTAATTTAAAATTTATTCGACAGCAACTATACTATTATTAATTCCCATCGGATTTTTTTGCTGAATTTATTACCATGCGATCTTCACAGAATTATTTTATTCCCATCGGATATTTTTTCTATCGTGTGTAATATTATATTCCCTCGTTTCGCTCATTTTTGTTTTCATTAAAAGCCTGCAAAGTACTTATTCGTTGTCTTGCCACGCGGAAAAGCAACAGTGGAATGGTTTTCAATTTTCTCTATATAACGGTTTTTATTTATCTTTCCCACAGGTACTGGTGAATTTTTCTGAAGAGCTTGAGGACGACGACATCGATCCGCGATGCGAGAGAGGCCGAGGCATACCGAATACTTTCGCAAATATTCATGACACGATACATATGGAAACATTCCATTGAGGATAAAAAGTCGGAGATATATATCTATATACAAATGGACTTTTAAAAATTAATTACGGAAGTGCGTGTGAGCGCGTATTTAATTCTCGTCGGTGCGAATTACAGAATATTCCTCGCATCTGTGACGTTCTCGTGAATCGATATCTCGTTTTGTATGCTCCATTGTGTATGACTATATTTTTTAAATTATTTTTAAGTTTCGATGAGTCTTGCGTGGTCTCATTTTTTTCGAGATGAAAAAAAAACATGAGCAGACTGAATGTTAATTTAAGGCCTTGTGAGAGAACGAATGCGTTCCACACATCTTTGTTTTGTAAATTGTATCGAGGCTGGTGGATCATTACAAACGCTATCTGTTTTTTACC